>OX596288.1:1740831-2340831 GCA_951394225.1 Harpalus rufipes
TTAAATAACATTAAGATACAGAAAGCTTAATTAATCATTACAGAAATGAATCTTATGAAAAATCTGAACCTCCCGCTTCCGTTGGTAAAGGATAACGGGATCTAATGTCTCAGAAAAAATACGGATAAGATGGAATCCAAACGTAAACATGAAAATATATGTATCTGTATTTGGACATATGTAGTTTTGTTGTAAGATAGTACGGTTACCTAATTATTTCTGAGGCTATAAATCAGTCTAATTTCTTGCTAAGTAACAAACACTAATTCGGTGCGTAACTCTATACTTAATTACTGGTTATCTCTAAGTAATAAAGATCGTCTTAGGTTATCTGACAGACAAATAAATCTACTTTATGGACTGACGTAGTCAAAACGATGTTAAGTTTTTTCAACTTTTATTGAATGAAGTTTTTTACACTGTTGGATGGTTCAAATATTTATTTAGTTTTTTATCTTAGTATGAAGGTCAGTTCTGGAAGAATTTGCCTTATTTTTTATTATTTACTTTGATAATTTTGTTAACAGATAATTAAATATTAAACTTTGAAATATAATAAATATTAACAACCGTTTAAAATTTAAATTTTAATATATTATTTTCTTATTAACCGTATCAGATTTTTTGTTTTTATATGTCGAAAAATATTGACTGATATTAAATACACCTTTTAATATTCTGATAAGAGTACATGAAAACATCCTTAATCCTGTATAAAATACAACTTTGATATTATTTTATTATTATGAAATGTTTATTCAAGCTTAATATGTAAACAATGAAAATATCTGAAAATCCAATAAAAGCTCTCTTTTTGCAGAAACTGAAAACAGTTCATCTGTTTTTCGATTAAAATGATAATTTTTCAGGGGCCATTGTCCGAATGCAGTCAACAAACTCGTCAATTGTTTTATTGTTTTGTTTCTACTTTTTTCCTTTGACATATGTTTTGATTGGATGGTTTGGCAACAAAAACGAAACGATTTTAGAAAGATTCAGATTTAATTTCTCAATCACTTTGTTTTTCAAAAGAGAGTGACTGCCGTGGAAATGAGGAATTTACGTGGTGTATGTGGGTATGTCAGACGGAATCGCGTGAAGAATAATTTAGTATATGGTTGGGAACAATCAAGAGAGTTGGTGTGAGTCAGTTGAGATGGTTTGGACATGTGGAGAGAATGGCGAGTGAACTGTTAAGCGTATATATCTTGGTGAAGTTGAGGGTTTTCGATTGAGTGGCCGAACAGTGTGTAAGTGGATGGATGTGGTTGGTGAGAATGATTCCAAGTGAGAAAAGAAGAATGTATGAATGCGATTATGAGTGTGACCGAGGCGAAAGAAGTCTGCTTAGATAGGAATGTGTGGCGAAGGATGATTGTTTCCTATTATTGTGATCCGGATGCGGTATTTTGCTACCGAAATTTGGTCACTTTAATATGTTTAAGAGTAAGAATTTGTTGTATGATGTTGTTGTTGTTGTTGTTGTTATCGGGTTTGTGCGAACCCACTAAGTGGGACACGCGTGATTTTATGTATGTATGTATATATCTAAATGACACCTATCAGCAAATGTGTTTGCTATTGAAAAGGCACGATTCCAGGACACTCTTCGGTCCACTCTAGTAATTTCATATGGGTGTCTGTTTTTATCAACGTACAGTCTACACTTTCATTAGTGGTTAAGTACATGTATGAGTACAGTTCAAACAGTAATCGTCATATCAGACTGATAAGATTCTGAGTATCAGGCTAACCTTGAATAATTGCAAGTATATGAGACGCTGTGATTTGAAATGGAAAATTTTGCTGTCGTTACGAAGTGAACTTTCCTTATCCACAAGGAAAACCAGCAGGATAGGAAATACAAAAATTATGGGACATAAACATCGATACAATAACTATTTTCCTTAGAAAATGTTTTTTACCTCTCGCATATCCAGATTTTAATGAATAAGTACGTTTTAAGGTCCCTACAATTTTAACATTTTTACGATGATGTCTGTGTGTGTGTAGATGTTGAAAGGCCGATTTCTCAAAAACTATAAGACTTCATTTCTGTTTAACTACGTATTTCCCAATCGGACATTAATGGGAAGAGTTGAAAAGGTTGGTAGCAATTGGACAACCGGAAGTAGCAGATTCTTAAAAAAAATGTTGTAAATATTATTTTTTGAATATTTTTGTTGTTGCAAATATTAAAGAATATTAAATTCTCTATCTGATACATTTAAATATTTGATATATCTTTTATTGATTTAAAGATAAAAGAATATAATATATAAAATAATTATGATATTTGATATTTGACATCTGTGTACAGAATTACTAACTATCATTGTGACACGGGCACCCATATCTGCTTGTCAAGGCCAACAAAGTCACATGACTGCTCACGCCCTATTGTATTTAACATGTCTTGTATACCTACACTCTACACCAAAAATTCTATTTACATCTATTCTTTATATTTAGATTCTTTAATTTTACATTCATTCTATGAAGAAATTTTGTCCTACTCTTCTAATTTTTCAAAATGCTTGCAATTCATTGTCGGGATTGACAGTATTTCTGAAGGGTATATGTAATATACCTACAATTTTATATATTTAACTATTAATACAATAAGAAATAATATATGTATGTACTTCCCAGAAAAAAGCTTTAGTAATGTCCCCGGATTTCTGACATTGATATTTATCTGTCAGTTACAAACATTTTAATTTGGTTTCATTGGCATTATATGGGCTTTAAGACTAATATAATATAAAATAATATTAGATTTTTTTAAGAATCTGCTACTTCCAGTTGTCCAATTGCTACCAAAACCTTTTCAACTCTTCCCATTAATAGTCCTTCAAACACACACACACACACACACACACACACACACACACACACACATCGTAAAAATGTTAAAATCGGATTGTAAGGACCTTAAAACGTGCTTAATCATTAAAATCTGGATATATGATTTTTAGCATGAACATCTCTCTTCGCGAGAGGGAAAAAATTGTATATATCTGATGAGTAGGTCTAACTTTTTCTGAAAAAAATTATTACATACGTTAGTGCAGTGATGAGCAACACGCGGCCCGCGGGCCACATGCGGCCCTCGGGCTAATATTTTGCGGCCCGCCTAACATTTTTTTTTAAATATAATAAATGTCATAATATAAACTCGAAATGTTATTTTAAAAAATCAGCTGTTTTGTTCCATTGATTCACGTCAGTCAGATTGCCTAACTTATATTTAACGTGAAGGTAGTAGTAATAGTAGAAGAAGCAGAGGTCTTTCAAATTTACCGCTGGATATATGACTGATGTGAAATTGGCGGGATAAAACTAAAAGACTAATGTGAAATGAGTGGGACAAAACAGCTGATTTTTCTCACATGATATTCCGTGTGCAATTAATGGTATTGGGACACACATATAGTCCTAATGTTCATACATCGCCCTGTTCATTTCTTGTTTCGCTTAGTTTCATAACGTTCAAATCTTGAAAATTAAATTGGCGCAGATGAACAGTACACTCCGGAGTACAAAATGTGCTTAAATATTATTTATTGAATCGGAATAGGTAGACCCGGTAACTCGAATCAGGTAATATGGCACATTTTCCAACTTTAAAAAAAGAGAATCGAGTCAAAAAATATGCGGAAGAAATAAAAAAACTCCAAAAAAAATTCGAGTTTCGGTTCCAAATGTTAAGAGACCATAAAAATTCTTTCGATATTTTTTCATCACCCTTTAATTTGGATATTAAAAACAAATCAAAAAACTTTCAAATGCAGATTATCGATCTTCAGTGCAATAAGAACCGAAGAATAAATTTCAAAATAATGAACTATTGAATTTTTATAAAATGTATTTTCTGCCGAAAAGTTTTCAGTGCTAGGTAAACATGCTAAACAAATGAGTTTATATGGCACTACATATTTATGCGAACACCTTTATTCGAAAATGAAAATTATTAAAAGTGATCGTCGCAACCGTCTCGATGCCGAGCACTTTGAAAATTGAATACGGTTAGCAGTTAGTACAATACCACCCAACATTGAAAAACTAGTGACAGAGAAACGGTGTCAAACATCGCATTAATATTTTTCGTTTTTTCTGTATGTTGTACTCATATGTCATTGTATAATAAATATTTATTTCTTTTTATGTAAATTATTGTACAGATTGTTTTTTTTTTCATTTTTGTTTATAATTAAATGCAGATTTTAAATAAAGAGAAATATTATGTTTTATAAATTAGATATTTAAAATTGATTTATATTTTTTGTATGTTTACGAAATTTGTGGCCCGCGTAACTTTTCTAGTATTTAAATTTGGCCCGCTTTAAAAACAAGTTGCTCATCACTGCGTTAGTGTATAATATGTATATGTTTGCCCAAAATTCCAGGATATACAAAGTCGCGTTCTGTTTAACGGCAAGTGTAATTTAATGTTTTAGGAATGTGTTAATAGTTCAGCAAGTTTAATGAGAAGGAATACGTGATTCTGACATGTTGAAGACGAATAATAGTAAACGTTATACGTGACAAACGAGACAATAAATTTTAGATTCATATTACTGCAATTCCATGAGTGTAGACATTCTTAATTCATAGGAAATCTCATATAGACACCTCAAGATCATTTCCAGACATGTCTGGGATTTCCTAGTTGACAGTTAGAGCAATAAGATTACATTTTTCTATCTCAACTTATCGAGTCCATCTCTCAGCATCATTTCAAGGATGTTCTCATACAAAATCCACAGAATGCATCATCATCATGATGATGATGATATTTTAATGCAGCAGACAAATTTAATGATCATATTCCTGCAAAGATGACTCTATGAAGTTCCTGCTAGATTTCGTCAGTTACCATTTTCCGGGAGTGTGTAAGTGTTTAATTGGAAAACACCGTTTCCTAGACGACCGTGAACATGAACTCATGCTGATGGGCTGATCTCATTGCGTAACGACATATCGTAACGTTTTTATTATCATACATGGAATATATGAATACATACACCTACGCAGCTACACTCCTCAAACGAATTGTTTAATATATTAGAATTAATACATGGAAATGGGCATATTCTTTGAAAAATTATAGTTTCAAATGTTGAATAATATATGTTCTTATAGGAATAATTAAATATATACATATCACCAAGGGATTGTACAGTATTTTTACTTCCTTGTACGTAAGTAAAGGAAGTATTGTAATCGCGAAAAATTTCGGTTTTCAGATTTCAGCGAAAATATCCATTTTGATCATCTCTGAATCCATTTTGACTAATTTCGTCGTGACGTCTGTACGTACGTACGTACGTACGTACGTATCTCGCATAACTCAAAAACGGTAAGCCGTAGAAAGTTGAAATTTTGTATTTAGGACTCCTATAACATCTAGTTGTGCACCTCCCTTTCTGGTTATTACACAATTTCCAGAAGTGGTACTTTACATGAAGCCTATAATAGATTTTAATGAAAAACTGTTTTAAAATATAATCCAAAACTTTTCAAATTTGGTATATAAGACTTTTATGTCCATCGAAATAACATAATAGATTTTGGTTAAAATAGGCTAACCGGAAGTGGTACATTACTTGAAGTTGTTAACAGTTTTTCTTGAATAAAATGATTTTATTTTGATTTTAGAAATAAATGCTTCAAATAAAAGTTTCAGAGAATTAATTTCTGCGTCTAGCACATCAAGTATTATTAAATTAGCCCTTTGTATAAGCGATATATGTAAATTTAAAAATTATATACATTTTTGTTTTTGTAATAAAGCTTGCTATGGATTAGGACAAAAAAAATGTTCATGTCAAATTACGTTAAATACGTGCAATTTTATGATTCGTACAATAACAAATATTATATTTTTATTGTGAAATTAGTCATATTCATTGTTGTAATCAAATATTTCTTTGTTGTAATCAAAACTCTCTTTAAAAAGAACCGGGTTTAGTTGTTCACCTCCCTTTATAGTCGCTATATATCTTACCGTTTTGAAGTTAAAATTAATATTTTGTAATTTAGTTATTAAAAAAAATATGTATAGTTTAATAATCGTACAAGGAAGTCGTGTGGTGTCCACATCAGATTTTTTTTTTAAAATGTTCGATCAAGGTCATCGGTATCATGAATTAACAAATTGGTATACATTTATCTTTTTCCTTTGCAAAGGCTATAAGCGTGTGCAATAATGGATATAAAACGCTTGTCTTTCAAAAAATCATATTGTTTCGACTAAATTAGGACATTCCATTGTAAAACAATACTCGTTGTTGATAATACTTTCGCTGTAACGTAAGTTTATATATTAATTCAGATACATTACCTTGATTCATAGCCGAATAACGTTATTTTCTATCAGAGTCACTGACACTGACATTGTGTCATCTTATTTTTTTCGGTTATCCAATTGTTACGAAAACCTTTTCTGCTCTTCCCATTAATGTCCGATTGAGAAATACATAGTTAGACAAATATTAAGTCTTATAGTTTTTGAGTAACCGTCCTTCCAACATCCCACACACACACATCCACACACACACACACACACACACACACACACAGACATCATCGTAAAAATGTTAAAATCGGATTGTAGGAACATTAAAACTTGCTTAATCATTAAAATTTGGATATCCGATTTTTAGCATGAATTCAATACCTCTTTAGCGAGAGGTAAAAAAATTCAACACCTCATTATGATTATATAGTTAGTACATATGCAGGGTGATGGCGTTTTATTCTAGTACAAACCTAGTCAATATGTGCAACTATAAAAAAAATGTCCCAATGGTTAAATAGCTCGGCAGATTAATTTAAATTTTAGAAGTAGCTTCCATGCTTATTGACTGAAATAAACAGTCTCAGCCAACTAAAATTAGGTAAATAATTACTCTTTTAAAAATCATTAACATCCGGTATTTTATTAATATGTATATTAGATCATCTAATAAATGCACTTATTCTAATAGTCTAAGTATTAAATTTTATTGCTTAAGTATACAGATACATCATAATATGTATATAATGCTGACTTCATTTATTGAAATATTTGAAAGATGATTATTAATAATAATTTATTTTATTTTAAATTCTTGTCATACTCTATATGTAACCATTTATAATACACGAAATGTACGAACTTCAAATATTTAAATAACATTCTAAAAAAAAATACGAAAACAATCTCACGGTCGCATCCTTCCTTTGTTTTTACTCATCTCTCCTTCAAACAATCTTGTTGAAACACGTTCAAGCATGCATCAACATGTTCGACGAACTAGTAGGACTAATTTCCTGCTACATCTAGTAACCAGGAACATATGACGTCATATATGAGAAACATGGTACCTCTGTATATACAATCGAATTTAAAGTTAGTGTGGTTTGGAGTTCAAGAGCAGTAGGGAATACTCCGGAAACAACCGGAATATACTTCCGGAAGGATATTTTCAAATATGGAACGTATTTTCCAGGGAATATTTGATATGGAATTTCATTTGTTTCATTTAATATTCGCAAAACAATATTCATAACATTTTCAACAAATATAAAACCTACAAAAATTTCTACAAATTTTTTTGAATTAGTTTAAAATACAGAATCGCTCATCAAATTAAATATCGTATGATACATGACATGAAGGAGATTTTCATGCTGAATTACATTAGTATGTAGTAACAGATATGGGGGCCCGTGCCAGAATGACAATTAGTAATTATGTACATAGGTGTCAAATGTCAGAATTTTTCATTAAAATATCTAGATTTTCTAAATTCACGTAGTTAATTTGTCACCAGGAGTATGGAATTTACTAGTCGAGGAAAATAAACCACATGGAATTGGAAAATCACTAAATCTAGAATGAAAAATTATATTTGACATCTGTGAACATAATTACTGGCTATCAATCTGACACTCTATACCAAAAATTCTACTTATATCTATGCCTTATATTTAGATTGTTTAATTTTAAATTCATTCTATGAAGAATATTTGTCCTACTCTTCTAATATTTCGAAATGTTTCCCAATTCATTGTCGGGATTGACAGTATTTTTGAACGGTATATGTAATATACGTATAATTTAAATATTTAACTATTAATACAATAAGAAATAACACATTGTATGTACGTCCCAGAAAAAAAATTCAGTAATGTATTTAGATTTTTGACACTGACATTTATCACTCTTCTCTTCTTTAATACTAGCAAGAATAAACTTTTTCAAAAAATAATATTTAGAGGCTCTTTTCAGTAATGTCCGATTGAGAAATACGTAATTAAAAAGATATTAATTGCTATAGTTTTTGAGAAATCGTCCTTCAAACGTCCCCACACACATACACACACACACACACACACACACACACACACACACACACACACACACACACACACACACACACACACACACAATGACATACAGGATGGCGACCGGCACAACCGAACATAGGACTTTGACATGTATAATCAGACTTTCCTATAATATTCTGCTTTCCTAATTATTTTAGGTAAAAAAGCTTTAAATAAAAGTTGTAGAGCATAAAATTCTACATCTGAATCACTAACAGCGGTAATAATAAATAATTTCCTATTTCCAGATTAGGTATTCCGAGAATATCTCTTAACCCTGTGTTAAAATGACGTTTACGGCGGGTTTATTCTAGAGTTAAGTCTTATTCCATGTTTATTATTACACATTTGAGGGTTAAGCTCGTGATAAACTAGGAATAGCTATTCCTGTGTTAAAAAGAAGCTATTCTGAACTTAACCCTTGTTTATTATTACCGCTGTTAATGTCGAAAATCACCTCAAAAATAGCAATAGCTATGGAATTGAAACAAAATAAATAACAATTGTCTAACGGTTTATCTGTCATGTTAGGGTAATTTATTTTTATTAGGTATTATTTCTAATTTATGTTCCAGTTAACAATTATCTGTTAATTTAAACAATAAATCGTTAACATTTGTTAATTTTTTGTTTCAATGGCTATTGTAGTCGAAATAATTTTGTAGAAATTTCTCACCATTTGTGTAGGTTTCATAATTTGTTAAAGCGGCAAAACTTTATGACACCTTGTCCACCATTTGTCATCTGTACTAATTTATTTGTACAATCAGAAAAGTATCTCCCTAACCCTGTCTTATTTATCTATGAATTGTACAAAACAAAAATCTGGACTGTCTCCAAACGCGTTCAGATTTTTGTGGCGCCAGCCGTCTTAGATGCAACGTGGAATAAATTTTCAATGCCGAACTGACTATTAATCAATTATAGATCAATCAAGAAAACAATGGATGATAGTACATAGTCATACAGATAGGGATTATTACTATTATAGCTACAATTACAGTAGAATTGATGGGAGCGGTTTTCTATTTGTAGTTTTTCACATAATTAGTTTTAAATTGAAACGTAGAAGAATTTAATTAATTTAACACACAGACATCATCGTAAAAATGTTAAAATCGGATTGTAGGGACCTTAAAACGTGCTTATTCAATAAAATCTGGATATGTGATTTTTAGCATGAATCCAATACTATTATGTAGTTCTATAAAAGTTTGTTAACAAATTTTATGATTGCTAATATATAACCAATTTTTAATGAATTTTCTTTGTTCGTTACAAAATTAAAATCAATTTTCATTGTATGAATATTCATAAGTTAAACAGTACATTGCCAAAATCGTTTCAAATTCTGTAAAACAATTTACTCAGCACAAAGAAATTCTATTAAATTTTTTATTTATTTTACCGTTGATTAATCAAAGTACACAATCAAAGAAATTAAATTACTTTTTTCAGTAAAACGAATACAATTTTCTCCAGAAAAATTTGAACAATGTAATTAACAACACACAGTGACAGTTTAATTTATGGAATATTAAAAACAAAAGGCTTTCGTGTTCACTGAAAAGAGAAATGTGAAATATATTTTGAAAAAATTGGATTATGAAAAATATAATAGGAAAAATTATCAATAGAAATTAATTTAGAGTGCGCAGATTTTCTTCAACACCTTGACAATGAAATTCTACAGTTAAGGAAGGTATTGTCGTTGGTCAAAAAATTCGGTGATGAGTTTTTAATGAATAAACACGTTTTAGAGTCTCTAGAATACGATTTTACTATCATTAGGAAGATATCTGTATGTATATGTATATTTTAAAGAAATTAAATTATGATGTACCCTCATTTGAAGATTTAACGCAGTTAATATTATCTGTAATTTTTCTTATCAAGATACATGTTATTATAGATAAATATCTTTGTAAAAAAAGTGGCGCCTCTCTTTTGAGACGTAAACAAAAGAAATTATAATAATAATCAATGAAAAATTAAAATCATATTATTCAAATTGAGTTTAGAAAAAATAAACAATAATTGTTAAAACCATTTGTTCATTAATCTTCAAATGCTGACAAGTACTAACAAACAAAAAATTAATTTAAATAAATAATACTTAATACATGGGACATGGTTTATGATATTGAAACTATGTTGTGTAATATTGTATGGGCGGAATTTAATTTATGAATAAAGAAAATTTATTACGGAAATGTATTGAGAAAATTTGCATAATTGATAATCAGATATAAAAAATCTGATGTGGCCAGCACATAACCACATAATTCTAATTATATCAATTATTTCTATGAGGAATTTTGTCCTACTCTTCTGATATGTTCAAGATTACTCCAATTCATTGACCAGCGATATTTCAGCAAATTGTTGGTGTTCCGGGGGGTTCGCGAGGGGGATAAATGAGTATGTCTAAAAGAGGTCTACAATAAACCGACGACTGGCCTAACTAGTGTGTTACTAAAGATTAATGACAAATACTGATACACACCCAGCAATGGGTAATATGCCGTGATGAAATATTTATTTATTATTGATTTTATTTATAATTGCTAGCTGTCATTCTGACAGGGGCTCCCATATCTGCTTGTCAAAGTGAACAAAGTCAGATGACTACTCTCCATAGAATTTAAAAATCTAAATATAAAAATAGGTATAAGTACAATTTTTGGTGTAGAGTGTAGACATACATTTTGTTTAATTTTTCTTAGAGTTGTATATTGTATGTGGGCACTCATTACTGGCGTGGAGAATGCTACACTGGGCTCACTTTTCTGCCATTTAAAATTTGAAAAAAATAACGTCGTTTAGAATCGAACCCGAACACGATGGGGTCATACAGATTTAGTTTTTTACTGTTTGTATTCTTTCCTAATTCTGTCATATTGCTGGCACAATTCTATGTGTAACAGTAAACTCATCGCTCATCATATGTGTTGGTGTGATGACTCACAGACTTCCGGTCTAGGGCAGACATGTGTATGACAAAGACAGCATGTGTCTAAGTCTAAGGCATAAAGCAGAAGGTCTACACTGTCTGCAGACAATCGACATATGTCTGACCAGGTGGAAGATGAAGAACTTCCATAGAGATAATTTTTTGTTCATTATCTAATGTACCAAAATTTTCAAAAAATAATATTTAGAAGATTTTTTTAGAATATAGAAACGTAAGTTTATTTATTAATTCAGATATATTACCTTGATTCATAGCCGTACGAATAACGATATTTTCTGTCAGTGTCACTGACACTAACATTGTGTCAGTATCTTATTTTTCACATATTTGGTTTTAAATTTGCTGATAGACTTACCAGTAGACTTATTTTTGAATTTTGAATGGTTTTACTGTAACATACATACATACATACATACATACATACATAAAATCACGCGGGTCCCAGTTCGCACAAACCCGATAACAATAAGAACAACATGAACATCATACAACAAATCCTTACTCTTAAACATATTAAAGTGACTGATTTTCAGCGAAATACCGCATCTGGATTACAATAATAGTTAGGAAACAATCATCCTTCGCCACACATTCCTATCTAAGCAGACTTCTTTCGCCTCGGCCACACTCATAATCGTATTCATACATTCTTCTCTTCCCACTTGGAAACTCTCTCTCTTTAAGCACCCTACCAACCACATCCATCCACTTACACACTGGTCGGCCACGCAATCGAAAACCTTCAACTTCACCAAGATATATACGCTTAACAAGCCGTTCACTCGCCATTCTCTCCACATGCCCAAACCATCTCAACTGACTCACACCAACTCTCTTAATCACATTGTTCCCAACCATATATTTTTCATACACCAAATTATTCCTCACACGATCCCGTCTGACATACCCACATACACCACATAATACTCAACCGAGCATCCACCAATACATTGCACTCTGTCACCAATTTACTCCTTTCAAATACTAACACTTTGGACTTGTCAACATTCAACACCAGATTCATACTTCTTCCAACTACATGTGTTCTCTCTATTATTCTCCTGAGTTGCATTTATTTTTATAATAATAAAATAACAATAGTAACTTATGTACCCTCATAAAAACTAAGCAAACGACACTACTGTTTGAGAGAATGGGCGGAGCTAAAATATTAATTCATACAATTTGTAGGTGACCTTGATCGAACATCTTTAAAAAAATACTGTATTGGTTACTATATTTTATACAAACTAGTTACTATTAAAAATTAGTAAAAATATTACAATGTCAAGAGAAAGTTTATTACGGTAGATCATAATTATTATTCGTAATATATAATTCATATTGATATTATTATGTACGGTAATATTTCAACGATATATGATAACTAAATTATGAGAATTATGTTTAGTTTTTTGTAGACAAAACATATGGGTATTGTGTATAAACTTTGATTAAAAAAACTTGAAAATATATTATTATAATATGTATATCATGTGTCAGCTATATATTTTTTAGTTAATATAATAAATTGTCGATAATTTAAATATTTATTATACAAAAAATGACAAATATTTTTTGTAATGGAAACGGAAAATCCATTTTAACCTATAATACTAATTTGGTAAAACCATTATATCGCAATATTAACTTTTACAGTAATCTACATTGTTAATTTTCTTTCTAGTTTTAAGAGTTCACTTATAATAAAATAATACATCATGTAATGTACTCTAATACATTGAAGTATGTAGTGTACTATTTATTTACGAAGTGATTAATTCATTTTTTATCAATGGTAAATTTTTCCAAGTCAAAGACCCTAAATCTAAATAAAATTTACTTGTAACAATTAATGGAACAATAAAATACAATGCAATGAATTGTTTGTACAAATAGTAGGTCATGCTTTATAGGCTATTGTTTTATAGTTTGTTAATGCGGAAATCGTGATGAAATAACCGGAAATTAGCAAAAGTGGAACGAATTTTTTTTGTATCATTTTTGGGTTTTGGTGATATCTGTTATATTATTGCAAATAATTAATAATTTGTTGGTTAATTAATATCTTAGGCACTCAATTTGTTGAGAAGAGTGCACCACAGGAATCATTTTTGCACTAGAAACAATATTTATTTAATTGAAAATCTCAATCTCTCTTAGTTTTGGAAATATATAGTTAATAAAAACGTCTGAAATTTCTGAAACTTACTTTTTTATATAGATTCGACTTTCCTAAATTTAAATTTTCAAACAAAAAGTCTTTATCTCTCTTAGTTCTGGAGATATTCATATCTAAATTTGGTAAAACGAAATTGTCAGTCGTCAAATTTCACAGGCCCTGAAATCTGTATCAGCCTTTTGAAATTTCTCAAACTAACTTTTTCTTATAAATTCGACGCTTCTGAATCTAAATTTTCAAACAAAAAGTCACTATCTTTCTTAGTTCGCGATATAGTGATTTTTAAAGTTGGTACCAGCGAAATTATCATTAAAAACTGTTTCAGCCGTCTGAAATATATGAAACTAATTTTGTTTTGTAGTTCACTCCATCACTACAATTCTAAAAATTATAAATCCGTCTAATTCTTCTACTTTACCATATGAAGAACTGATTAGACTTTGGTTATAATTGGTCAACCGGAAGTACCCTCATTTTAAGTTCTTAATGATTTTCTTGAAAAAACACATTTAAATATCATTTTTTGACATTTTATTATTATAAATATTAAATATTTTATTCTCTATACGTTTTGATTTGAACGTGTCACGAGGAGAGATGAAGAATGTGTTAGAAGAAGAATGAACAGTTTAATATTAAAATATAGCGACCCTAACGAATGGGAAAAGCTAAAGAAGAAGATGTCAGAGTCAAGTGCAATTACATAATTTCTTTGTGAAGTCTTTTGTAAGAATTTTTTTGTATGAAATATGTTCATAATATACAGGATTGACGGAAGGTAATGTGCTGGCCACAACACATTTTTGTCTTATAGATTCGACCACCCTTAATTCAAATTTTCATTAAAAAAATCGCATTATTTCATAATTAATAAATATTTTCAAGTATCTATTCGTTCTTCTGGTTGATCTAATTACCAAATAACATGCAATATCATAAAATATCAATCCATTAATTATCATCTTGCGTGTTTCATAACAATGCATTTCTTCCTATCGTTTTAATAATAATTTCTATTTCTATTGATTTCCATCTAAATGGTTTTTAATGCCCTTTGATAAATGATAAAGGTTAACAGTTTTATTGGATGTCTCTCGTTTAAATTACCGATGTAAAACTCTTTATTATTGGCTGAAAAGTGCACCAAAACGCACGTCAATTGTTTACTTAATTGTAGGATAAAAGACAGTGTAATTGGGTATTGATGGTCAATTGTTTTTAACAGTGAAGAGGTGAAAACAAAAATATGGACGAAAATAACAGTAAGTGCTTTTGTATAATTGTTTGTCTTGAAAATAAAAAAAATATCGACTTGTGCTTTGAAAATTTGAAATCTACACACCTCCGGCCATTTTATTTTTATTAATTTAAATACTTACCTACATATTTACTTATGCTGGAAACTGTATTAAGTTCCTTTTCATATAACTGTTGTTTTATTTATTATTTTCTTTTTAAAACATTACTATTATTAATTTGAAACTATTAGTTTTTTGGCAGTGACATTTATCTATCAGTTACATACATTTGAGAACTGAACTGTGTAACCAAGAAGTTATGTTTAAAGTGTAGGCTCCGGGATTTAAATTATAAATAAATTTATGAATTTATCGATAAAATATATAGAAAAAGTACTAATGCAAATCTGTTTTGATATTTATAATAATATAAATCTCGACAAAATAACATTTAAAGGTATTTTTCGAAGAAGAAAAATTATAGTATTTGAGTTCACACAGACATGATTGTAAAAATGTTAAAATTGGATTGTAGGGACTTTAAAATGTGGATATGCGATTTTTAGCACGATCCCTATACCTCCCTTACCAAGGGCAGCGGGAGGTAAAAATTCGACCCATTTTTGTTCAAAAAATGCATCCCTTACTAAAAAATTTCTGTAGAATTGAATAGAGGACTGTATTTCCACCCATTTTATGGGTGTTTTAGGGTATATTTTAAAATTTGTTCAGCCTACTTTATTATAGGGATGTATGACAATGTTGCTAGGCAACCCCTACATAAATATTTACAACCCGTGAGGTGAGAGTAAAATCTGTTATTTCCCATCCAAGAAATTGTTATTTCAGTGAGGAATGCTGTATTTCCCAACCTCTAAAACGTTAAGAATTGGTATATTACTTAATGATTGTGAATAATGGATATTAAATATTTCAAAATTTGGAATCATCTAGTTGAGATGATTTTAAAATTCTGAAAATATCTAATATTTTATAAAATGACGTAATTTCAAAATAAATATTTTTTACTTATAAAATCTTCATACATTATATGCTATGAAAGCAAATAAAATTTAACCAAACTTTGAATATTGTACATACAAACTTCCAGGAAAAAACATTTGAATTTCGTTGAAATGACAAACAAATAAACAAAAAAGAAGCGCAGTTAATGTAAACAAATTCTCAATTTAGTATGACGCACTTATGATTCAATATGCGATTTATAAAAGTTATATGCGATTAACTTCCTTATTAACTAAATATTTCCACTGTATATTTAATAGACACTAAACTGCAAGAACCCTGTCAAAATTCGTCATGAAATACAAGTAAAATAGTCATAGAATTGCGTAGAATTTTTAACTGTTCATGATAAAATTTCGAAGTACTTTTATACTTCAGAAGTTTCAGATATACAAACTGAATTATAGATGTATTTTACATGTAGTTTGAATAACTATTAAATTGATTTCACGAAGAAAAGTTTCAAGTTTTACGAAGTAATATTATAACTTTTTACATTTAAACGATTTTTACTTCAGGAAATGAGAAATATGATGTAGTAGTTTCCATGTTTAGCATAGCTGGCTGATTTATAAAATTTCTTTATAATTCTTTAACTCTACATCTATAGCATATGAAGTATAAAATGCAATCAAATCGTATAGAGAATAATATATTATTTAAGTTATAGTAACAAATTTAACTGTTAAATCTTCAAATGAGGCTACTTTCGGTTCACCAATTATAACCAAAATCTAATCAGTTGTTCTTCTGGATGTAAACTTGAGGAATTCGAAAAAAATATAAGTTTTGGAATCGTGGTATTGAAGTTATGCAATCCGAAACTTTCGTCACACACACACAGACTCACAGACACACATACACACATACAGACAGACATCATCGTAAAAATGGTAAATTCACTAAAAACTCATCATTAAATTTTTGACCAAAGACAATACCTTCCTTACCTAAAGGTGACGGAAGGTTAAAAATATTATATGAATGTTTTTTCCTCAAAATTTTACACAATTCGTACAATAGCTAATCAGATTACTACTTGAATTTCCTATTAGCAACAAAATATCCCATAGCAACTTTCCCATCTTACCTATCTAGGTTCAAACCAATTCAAACCTCCCCACTCTTGTTCGACTGTTTGTCGGCGACGTCGAGTCGTGTCGTTAGTCGTTTTCAGGCCGTCGCGCAGTACAGACGTTGCTTAGTAGCGCATTTCAGTGACAGTTTATTTCGAAATAAAGTAGTGTTGTGTTTTTTATTTAATATGTGACCGAGTGGTTGATAATGTGATTTGTGGTTCTTTATTTTGGATTATTTTAGGTGTGTATGAATGATTTTCGATATAGTTGTAGCACTTTTCAGAAGGAAAATAGTTTTTTGAATATCAGAAGAAATTTGTATAATATAAAATAATTTTAATATGTAATAATATATATTTTTGGTAGTATACACATTGTTTTGGCTCAACTAATGAAAAATATTTTTCGCATAGCATTAACTAAATAAATAAAAATATTTCAATATGCCAAACAAAACACTATACCAATTTGTTTCATAGTTACACCAATATTTTTGAAAACAAAAAATAAGGGTATTTGCAAAATTTTATATCCGAATTTGCATGTATATTTTTATTGTAAATTATTATAATAAATATTAATTAGAGCATTTATTGGTGTAAATAAGATAACCGGAAATGGCACTTTACTTCGAAAAATACCTTTAAATGTTATTTTTTCGAGATTTATGTTATTATGAAAATTAAAGATTATTAAATTTTCTACAGGTTTGCATCAATACTTTTCTATATATTTTATGGATAAATTTATAGAATTATTATAATTTAAATGCCAGAGCATACGCTTTAAACACAACTCCTTCGTTACACAGTTCAGATCTCAAATGTATGTAACTGACAGATAAATGTCACTGTCAATAAAATAAAAATTTCAAATTAATAATAACAATAACCTTTTTAAAAAGAAAATAGTAAATAGAACAATAGTTGTATGGAAAGAAAATATAATTTCCAGTAATAAAAATTATGACGGGAGGTATTGTGTTGGCCACATCATATTTTTTATTGTTTTTGGTTTCTGCTCAATTTAATAAAGAAATTTGGAAATTTCTATTATTTCGTATAACAATGGCTAATAACACTTGTTTTTTTCTGGTTTTTATAAATTGTTTATAAACATGTCAATTTAAATTATGGAAAATTAAATCCGTATTCTTTGATATTTCCACCATAATTTTTTTTGTTATAATATACACGTTCCTTATTCGAATAAACATTCATTATTTAATTTACTTTTTACAAAAACAAAAATTGACAGAATATGAATAAAATAGGTAAGGTTGAATTGTAGAATACCTACCCCCCTTGAAACTACAATTTTTATTGTTGCAATGTCTTCTAAAGCTAAAATCAAAGAAACAAAATTAGTGCTCAGAAGTAGTGCAAAAATAATGTCAGATTTTAACAACTCTTAACGACAGTACTTGTATAATTTCGTCGCTTTCATATTATCAAAAAATACTTTACCCTAAGGGTAACTTAACGCACATAACTCTATTTGATGAAACTTAGATGGTTACATTAATATAAATATTGTTTTCCGCGCCCCAATTTTTATGGAATTTAGTGTTTTTAATGTTTTAGCAACTATATATAACCATCAATATAAAATTCATAATGAGTGGATATTCTAGACTTTATTAGCCAAGCGCTTTTACTGAACACACTCACCAAAAATGCGCCATATCATTACCAAAATCTTCGAATAAAAATCACTCATTAATGAATAATAAAACTCAACATTATTTCTTGTTATATTTTGCAACAAAATTATTAAACTCCACATCATATGATCGTTTTGCAAGAAACCTTGATTTTGATTTTTCTGAAGTCACTCACGTTAGAAAATGGTTCAAGGAATAATCTTCAAAGAATTGATTACAGAGTGATGCAAGAATATTTCTTCATGTAAATAATATTTACAATCACTTGAGTGATTTGTTGACTATAGATGAACTGCGTGAACTTCAATACATGTGATAGAGAATAAATATTGGTTTTAGTTTACATTGTAAAGAAAAATACAGAAATTGCAGGTTTTGAAAAAGCAATGTTGATAATTTATCACTGGTTGTAAATAAGTTATAATTACCTTCCGTCACATTTAGGTAAGGAAGGTATTGTCTTTGGTCAAAAAATTCAATGATGAGTTTTTAGTGAATAAGCATGTTTAGGGTTCCTATAATACGATTTTACCATTTTTACGATGATGTATGTATGTGTGTCGATCCCAAAAGTTATAATTTTTCGTATTCCTCAAGTTTACATCCAGAAGAACAACTGATTAAATTTGGTTATAATTGGTGAACCGGAAGTAGCCTCATTTGAAGATTTAACAGTTATTATACGATTTGATTGCATTTTATACTACATATTCAATAGATATAGAGTTAAAGAATTTAAAGAAATTTTATAAATCAGCCAGCTATGTTAAACATGGAAACTACTAATATATTCATATAATTCAAATTGACAGATGTCAGTATAAATAAAAATAAATTAATGTGGCAGAGATGAGGATGTTGGGGAAGATTAAAGATAAGATGGACGGACTGCATTGCGGAAGACTTGAGAGAAAAGGAACTGAATGAGAACGACACGTAAAACAGAAATGAGTGGAAGAAGAAAATAAAAAATAGCGACCCTGACGAATGTGGAAAGCTAAAGAAGAAGATGTTAGTGTCAAGTATAATTTGCATAGTTTAAGAAATAATTTTACTGGAAATTTAGAATCTTTTGCTAGAAAATTTATGTATGGAATTTATACATAATACACAGGATTGAAGGTATTGTAATTTATTAAAATTTGACTGTAGTAAAATGTTTTAACTCATAATCAAAACTTCAGTGTCGTTTGTGATTAACATGAAACAAAACTTATAAGAATATTAATACTTACTATTTTATGCTGAATTTTAAATGCGCTGTCACGATTATAAATACATACTTCATTCTTATTTTACGTTTACTAAAAATACAACTATAATAACAGTTTTTCATTTGACTCATATACTCGCGGACTATTTTAATATCTCTGGAAAATTTTGCAATCTTAAAAATAACTGAACTTTTTTGTGAAAATTGTAAATTGTAAGAACAGTACATAGGGTGTTAGTAGTTTCTTTCATATAACATGATTTATACAGCAACATGTAAGCTACTTGATGACGGATGTACATTCATGATACCACTTCCGGTTTATTAGTAATTAATATCAACTTTGAAATTTCAAATGGAACATACTATATGTTTTTACAAATTTGTACATCAAATTTGCTTTACAATCATGTAAAATTATCCATATGTTATATTATTAAAAAGTAAAATGGTGGGCATTTTTATACACCTAGTCGAAAAGATAATAGTGAGTTGTAACACGAGGGGTGGGGGAAGCTCTAATGATGGTTGTTTTCTTTTGCCAACGATGACCACGACTAGCCGAAGGAAGAACGAACACTCATACACTTACACTTAACTTTGATGGCCGATTAACATTTACATTATTATTATGAACACAATCATTATTTGAAATTTACTAACTTTTTTATTTACATGATTAATATTTACACTAAATTTATTATTATTCATTACACTAAACATAATGAAACACATAAATTATACTGTTACATTGTTGTAACCTTGCGTACCAGCGTCTAGGACGCGCTCAACCTAAAACCCGAGACTACATGTCTCGTCGACACGAATATCTAAGACAGACTCTATGTC
Organism: Harpalus rufipes; assembly: GCA_951394225.1. Classification (NCBI taxonomy): domain Eukaryota; kingdom Metazoa; phylum Arthropoda; class Insecta; order Coleoptera; family Carabidae; genus Harpalus; species Harpalus rufipes. The sequence continues at coordinate 1,761,432 of OX596288.1, forward strand.
TCTTCGACACGAATATCTAAAAACAAAGAGTTAATTTCGTGAGAGGTTTATCTCTGAGGGGTTGCAATAACTTCTAACCTTAATTGTCAACAAATAACTGTCCAATGTTTCTGACAGCTAGACTAAACAGTACATACATACATAAAATCACGCGTGTCCCACTTAGTGGGTTCGCACAAACCCGATAACAATAACAACATTAACATCATACAACAAATCCTTACTCTTAAACATATTAAAGTGACCGATTTTCGGTAGCGAAATACCGCATCCGGATCACAATAATAGTTAGGAAACAATCATCCTTCGCTACACATTCCTATCTAAGCAGACTTCTTTCGCCTCGGCCACACTCATAATCGCATTCATACATGCTCTTCTTCTCTTCACACTTGGAAACTCAGTCAGTTAATAAAAGATGATAACTATTTCTAAACAGAATTTTGACTAACAAAGATAATAAGTTAAAATATTATTCGTGAAACTATAATTTAGAAAAGATTATAAAAAGTTATTTATTTGTAATTGCTCGCCTTGTCACAGAGTCATGACTGTGGCTTGAAATAAATAAAGTTTTAGAACCCCTTATGGTAGTATAATTCGAAATTATACTAAATACACCTCATCGGGTGGCGACACCCTGATGTGAGGGTAGTAAAAACCGCAGATCATCTTCCTTATATATTGAATCAAATCACACCAAACACTTTTACATGTCTACAAGTATTTATCCATCTTTGTATGTTTCCCGATACGTCTCGAGCACCACGTTCCAATTCACATGTTTTTGACAACTCGTCCTTTTTGTATTTGTGTCGTCCTTGAGGATACTCACTAGGCTTCCGCGGACAGGCGTGAAGGTTTTTAGGCCACTGACCCCGGGTTGGAATCCCGGTGCCAGACAATCGATTGCACAGATACTCTCAAGATAAATCCAGTACGTCTGGACATACGACAATAGGAAGAATAGAAGAAGACAGGGACAGATTGGATTGCTTTGTATTGTAGGGATTTTGGTTTTTGTAAATGGATTAGGATGGATTGGTTTAGTGCATTCACTATGTTTTCTTGGCTTTTTAATTTGAGGACAATAAGTTAACCAACTCGTACAAATCGGGTTTATAATGTAAAAATCTGTTGTGGCCAGCACAATACCTTCCGTCAATCCTGTGTATAATGTATAAATTCCATACATAATTTTTCTTGGAAAAGATTATAAATTTCCAGTAAAATTATTTCATAAACAAACTATTCAAATTTCACTTGACACTGACATCTTCTTCCTCTTTAGCTTTTCCCATTCGTTAGGATTCGATATTTTTGCGTGTCGTTCTCATTCGGTTCTTTTTCTCTCAAGTCTTCCGCAATACAGTCCTTCCATCTTATCTTTGGTCTTTCTCTGCTTCTTCAACCTCCCATTACTAAACTACTCATTCTTGTTCAAATATAATTCTTCATTTCTCCTCATGACATGTTCAAACCAATGTAATCGTCTTTTTTGTATCTTTCTAGAAAATTGTAACACTAGAGTTATTTTCTTACCGTATCTTTCCGTGTTTCCCCAACATCTACTTCAACATCCTCATCTCTGCCACATTAATTTACTTTTTACTCATACTGACATCTGTCAATTTGAATTATATGAATATAATAGCATTTTCCATGTTTAGCATAGCTGGCTGAATTATAAAATTTAATTTCTTTAAAATTCTTTAACTCTGTATCTATTGAATATGAAGTATAAAATGTAATCAAATCATATAGAGAATAATATATTCTATAAGTTATAATAACGTTAAATGCCAATAAATCAAATTTAACTGTTAAATCTTCAAATGTGGCAACTTCCGGTTCACCAATTATAACCAAAATCTAATCACTTGTTTTTCTGGATGTAAACTTGAGGAATACGAAAAAAATATAATTTTTGGAATCGCGGTATTGAAGTTATGGGATCCGGAAATTTTGTCACACACACACAGAGACACACACACACACACACACACACACACACACACACACACACACAGACACACAGACACACAGACACACATACATACATACAGACATCATCGTAAAAATGGTAAAAATACCTTCCTTACCTAAAGGTGACGGAAGGTAATAATGTAACTACAGTACTTTTTACCTCTCGCTAAGAGAGGTATTGGATTCATGCTAAAAATCGCAAATCTAGATTTTAATGATTAAGCACGTTTTAAGGACCCTACAATAATTGACCGGCTTCGATGGATTTTTGTAGTGAATGCATTTAATTCTTATAATATCATAATTAAGATATAAAATTAATAAGTTTGAAAACAGTTATGAGGAAATGCACAATCTAATAAGAACATTTTAATAGTTATAATCACCTTGCGAATCTACGTAGTACTGACGTCAGAATTATAAAAACATTTATGTATTTTTACCTATGTTTATTTATTTACCAAATATTTTGTCTACTTTTATGGCAATAGGAAATTTCCTATATATATTTTGCACACTTCTTATCAAATGAATGTAGTCAACATTATGCATAACAAATTCTTGATATACAGACAGTCAGTCGGACGGGTGTCAAAATCTGAAATAGTAAATATAATTAGAAGAAAAAAATCTTGCTGTTTCGACCATTTATAAAACTATAAGTGAATGTGAAGAAGGCATACCATGTGTAAACCTCGGTGTAAACCTTCCAAAAAATGGACGGCCTAAAGCTTTGACGAATGCCCAGTCAAATAGGTTGGTGGAAAATGCAAAAGACCGAAAATTGGCTGGCCGACTTCGGGTTTCACACATGACAATAAGCCGAGAACTCGGCATAAATGGATTTAAACATCGGAAGAGGAAGAAGTGTCCAAAATATACAGAAGATCAGTTACGTAGAATTCCGATATGTTGCCGTGCATTAAGAAGATATCACTTTACAGGTAACAGTTTTGACCAAACAACAAAAGAAATTTGAAGACAAGATTTTGGTCTGGTCCTTATGTTGGACATGTGAGGGTGAGGCGGTTGATGCTAACATTTATACCGAGAGATGCCTCCCGAAACTGATTGATTTTATTAATACATCATCCTAATGATATATTTTGGCCGGATCTAGCATCTTGTCATTACGCTAGAATAACCAGAGATTGGTTAGACGCTCACAACATCCCATTTGTGCCTAAAAATGACAATCCCCCAATGTTCCCCCCATTAAGTAGAAAGGTTTACGATAATGGTTGGGAAGCCCAAAATGAAGAACAGTTACAACGTCGAATATTTCAAAAAAATCGCGAAGTTAATCAAAAATTGCGTGTTATTGAAAACAATGGACCTTTAAGTATTATTTAAATTATACATTCTGTTAATCATTTATTCTAAAAAAAGTTGCTGAATAAATTATTTGAAAACATGATTTCTATGATTTACAAAAAAAAAATCCGAAAACTTTTGCTACATACGTTATTATTCTACAAACAAACTAAACGTGTAGTGCACGTCTGGTGATCTATTTATTTATTGATTGGTAACCATGGCACCGAAAAAGTTGAACGAACTATTTCATCAAATCTCACGTTTTATGAGTCACTTCTGAGAAAAATTCTCTCTTGAGTGATTCACTTTAACAGCTAGAAAATCTCCGCACCGACTAAATATTTCCCGGAAAATATAATAAATTTTTGAAGTGTGAAAAACGGAAAAAAATTGTGTGACGTAAATTTTGTTATTGAATATTAATGGGTTATTCGTATGCGTATATGCACATTGAAACAAAGGTATTTCCTGATAATGTTAATCAGAATTGATATTAGTATAGCACGCAGCTTTGATTTTATTGCTTTCTTAGTAGCAATGGTGAAATCGTTCGCCGTAATATTGAAATAGTGTGAAATACATATTTGTTTTTATATTATATGATACGGTGATGGTCAATAAAATATTGCCTTTAGTATAATATATAAAAATCTGTTGTGGCCATCACAATACCTCTCGCGCCTTTTCCATTGAGGTATATAGGTATAAGTATTTAACATTTCTTGTACACACGTACGTACGTATTTTCTATAATTTTAAATTCATTCTATGAGCAAGTTGTCTCCATTTCTGTTCGAGGTTTTTCCAATTCATAACGGCATTGGCGGTATTTCTGAAAGGTTCATGTACTATACCTATAATTTTAAATATATAATTAATAATACAATAAGAAATATTAAATATTCCAGATTTACTACAACAGATTATTTTATAGATTATATATCTATATTGCTATTCATTATTTTTCCAATATATTTTTCATCTTTCCTCATGACATGTTCAAACCAATGTAATCGTCTCTCTTGTTGTATCATTCTACAAACTTGAGCCATTTTTCTTATCCTATCTTACCGTGTCTTCCCCAATATCTGATTTTGCCATCAGTCAATTTGACCGACGCCAAAAATTACATCGAATTTAATGGCACAAAATTGACCCCTGTGGTGCACTCTCCACGCCAGCTATGAGTGTCCGTGAGGTGACGCCTGGTAAGCGCCCGCACGGTACAAATATTCCATCATTACCGATATCTGTACAAAGCAGATTGACACACCTAGCAATGGGTAATATGCCGTGATGAAATATTTATTTATTTCAATTTGAATTACTGAATATATTAACAGTTTCCATGGTTAGCATAGCTGGCTGATTTATGAACTATTTTAACTCTATATCTATTGAACATGAAGTATAAAATGCAATCAAATCGTACAGAGAATAATATATTCTTCAATATTTATAATAAATATTTATCTTCATATGAGGGTACTTCGGGTTGACCAATTATAACCAAAATCTAAGCACGTCTGCTTATGGATCTAAACTCGAGGAATACGAACAAATTTTAATTTTTGGAATTATTAGAAATTCAGACAATACCTTCTTTACCTAAAGGTGACAGAAGGTAAAAATAGGGGGCACACTACCCTGTAAGATTTTGGAAAATAATTTCTTTTTTATATTTTTGATAGCCTATCTACGGCAATGATTTTTATTTGACATTTAAAATGCCGAAAGCCAACAACCGTCTGTAGTATTATGGCATATTATTATTTATCCACAGAAATATTAACCAAAATTACATCATGAAAATACTTTCGACCACCATTGCATATCTGCTATGATCATATTATGCAGTCGACCAAAGACACGTGCTGTTTCCATAATCACATTTTCTGTTTTAATGTCTAAGATTTCTTTCTCAGATTCTTGGCTAAGCCGGCTTCTATAAATTAGCGAGAAAGGCAAGCAATTTGAAGCCGCGTCGTGTTTGAAGTCTCGAACTGAACCGACTGATGAAATATCCAACAACGAAATGAAATATCAGTGATGCAATGCTTCATCCTCCGCTCAACCGTAAAGCTTGTGAAAAATTGAAACTGTAATAGCTTTGTTTATAGCACAATTTACAATACGAAAATTATTTTCAGAAATTTTATTGCGAAATTTACAAACGAGATGAATTATTACTTAAAATGTTCTCTAAACGGTAGAATTTCGTAAATACAGTAGAACCCCGGTAACTGAACTCGGGTCAACCGAAACCCGGGTTAACCGAAACAATTCCACGTATAATTATCAGTTCCACGAAGGATTATGTAGCCCCACTTACTGTCCGGCTCCTTCATTCCACAGGCGGGCTGTAGCGACGGGGAGCCCGCACGGGGCTCGCAAATGAATAGTAGAGTGGAACGTAGGTTTTTTTTTGTGTGTCTTTACGTATTGTTGTGAGATGGAATCTAAGCGGAAGCGTGTTGTGATTTCTATTGCGGATAAATTAGTTGCTATCAAAGAAGTTGAAAACTTATGTACATACTGTACTGCATCAAAAAATTGTAATTACATATGTATATTATATAATGTACATTGTTTCAAAATAATTCATTTCCCCTACACACCCATTTTAGTACATATGTAGGCTATTTTTAGATGATAATGGGTTAACCGAAAAAATCATTATCCGAAACGGCTGCGCCCCCTTTATTTCGGTTAACCGGGGTTCTACTGTATTACATATCCAGATTTTAATGGTTAAGCACGTTTTAAGGTCCCTACAATCCGATTTTAATATTATTACGATGATGTGTGTGTGTGGGTATGTGTGTGTGTGTGCGTGTGTGTGTATGTGTGTGGGACATTGGAAGGGCGATTTTTCAAAAACTAGAATACTTAATATCTGTTTAACTACTCAATCGGACATTACTGGGAAGAGCTGAAAAGGTTTTGGTAATAATTTGACAACCAGAAGTAGCAGATTCTCAAAAAAAATCTTCTAAATATTATTTTTCGATAATTTTTCTTTTCGCTAGTAAAAGAAGAGCAAATTCTCTATATTATATGTATATATATAAATATTTTATTCTAACTTTTATAAATTTAAAGATAAAGAAATATAAGGTATATAATAATCTGTTACCATAACCTTAGAGTAGAGTAATAAAGTAAAAATTGTGTTTAATATTATTCAGAGCACATCAGTCACTCTTATCCGATAATGTGCGCCTCAAATGGAAACCGTCTTTACCCCAAACATGGAAGATAATGTTCCAACCACATCCGATTTCCTCCAGTACTGTATACTCCATCGTTGGTGTGGTTAGCTCAGCACTCCCAATATATCCTACATAGAGTTTTTGGAACGGAAATGCGTTAATGATACGTCTACGACATGTTGCATAATTTATGAAGCCGTGTGCTCGTACTCAGCTACAGCTAGAGTTCAATTCATTGGAGAGAGGAAGGGTGGAGGAAGGGGAAGACTGGCGCCAAGCCAGATACAAGATACACACACCGCTTAGATCTAAACACGAGGATACAGCCAGCATAGGTGAGAAGCGAGAAATGAGGAAAATTTTGGAAGTTTGGGTACCAATCTTATTCATACTGAGTAGACAATCACCAAATGGTACCTCAACAAGTTCTTGAGGATGGTTTCAGGCATTAAGGGTCGTCGAAAACACAATTACTAAATAATTTTAGTCCAATTCTTACCTTCCGTCACCTATAGGTAAGGAAGGTATTGTCTTTGGTCAAAAATTTCAATGATGAGTTTTTAGTGAATAAGCCGGTTTTAGGGTCCCTACAATACGATTTTACCATTTTTACGATGATGTCTGTATGTATGTGTGTGTCCGCATAACTTCAATACCACGATTCCAAAAATTATATTTTTTTTCGTATTCCTTAAGTTTACATCCAAAAGAAGAGGTGATTAGATTTTGATTATTATAATATAACAGTTTTTCTTGAAAAAAACTTAAAGAATAAATTATTTTCTATACGATTTGGTTGCATTATTATATTTCATAAATCAGCCAGCTATGCTAACCATGGAAACTGCTAATATATTCAAATAATTCAAATTGACAGATGTCACTATCAATGAAAAGTAAATAAATGTGGCAGAGATGAAGATGTTGAGATAGATGTTGGGGAATACACGGAAAGATACGGTCAGGCATGAAAGAATAAGGGAGAGATGAAGAATATATTGGAATAACAGCTTAGTAAAGGTTGGAGAAAAAGATAAGATGGTAGGACTGTATTGCGGAAAAGGAAGTGAATGAGAACGACACACAAAACAGAAATGAGTGGAAGAAGAAAATGAAAAATAGCGACCCCTAAAGAATGGGAAAAGCTAAAGAAGAAGATGTCAGTATCAAGTGCAATTTGCATAGTTTGTTTATGAAATAATCTTACTGGAAATATAGGCTTTTGCAAGAAATTTATGTATGGTATTTGTACATATACATAATACACAGGATTGACGGAAGGTATTGTGCTGGCCACATAATTTTTTTGTGGTACGCCTTCAACCATCTTTTGTACAAACTTTTATAAACCATTCTCTTAAGTATTGACTAATAATTCCCCATTGGGCACAATTTGGGCACGCAAGGTGTATTATCGTCCCCAAATTTTTGGTATTACCCCTTATAATGGCTGTTATTACTTGGGATGATTACAACCCTTGATCGCTTCTCTCGCTCATGTTATTATTATAGCGTCATTATTTCTGATATACCTGTTTAATTAATTATACGACTCATCAATTAACAAGTTAGTTAAAACTGCTATTATAAGTGTATTACAGATAATTTAACAGGTTGAGAGATAAAATACCCAATGGATTTTAAGAAATAACATAATACAAATGTTTTTTCTCTATCTAAACATTAAGTAAAGTGAAAGTGATTACAGTTAATATGAAGATGGAAAACCGCTATTGGCCTGCATTCATAACTAAAGTGGAAAGTATACAACACAAAATATTTCATAAAACAAATGAAATTAGTTAATTCCATTGTTATCTCTCGGTTTCGTTATTCATCTGTCACGTTTGTTACACATGCTAAACACATGTGACATCGAAATGACATAGACTGACATTTTAACACCATATGACATTGAAATTTCTCGTATACATGTAAATTATTCAATATTTACTATTATAGATTTTTAAAATGAACCACTTTTTATGTGTAATATATGTAATTTTAACCAAATAACTACTCGGTATCATTAAATTATGTCAATATGTTCTTAACATTCAAAACAAACAATAGTAATTACTTGAAATATTATCTGATATCTTCGAAAATACTATTTAATTACTATAAATTCCAAAACAAAATAACTTATTAATGTAAAGTATTACGATTACTATAGTGATAAGAATTGTAAAACAATACTAATTTCATATTACGACGATCGCATTGCAGAGAATTTCTTCTTATTTCATCATTTTTTTGTTCAAGTTCTTACTACACTAAACAAGATATTGAGTTCTTTGAAATTCAGTAACGAGTTCTCGTTAAGTGTCAACAAGAACTCGAAGGAGACGTTAAATTTGAGTTCTGGTTGGCATTCTAACAGAAATTTCTAGGAATTTAACAGAAAAACGATTTTTTTTGACGACACAAACTATAAATTTATAAAGTACAATGATTAATTTAATTAAATGGAAGTGTTTACTGCATTGTCCAGACGGAGTCGCATAAAAAATCCATTGGGGCCAGCACAATACCTCCCGTCATTTCTGTATAAATATTTTATATAAATTTCACACAAATTTTCTTGTAATTTCTGTAAAAACGTTACTTTCGTGAGAGGATTATCTCTGAGGAGTTGAAGAGGGTATCATATGGCATCCTTGTCAACAAATAACTGTCTAGTCCGTTGACAGTCATTCTAAACGGTGTATTTTCGGATATAGGTACGTTTAGTTAAATCGTCATATTTTGGGCCCAGAAATCTGTGATTAAGTCATGCTCCCTACATCAGAGACATCTAAATCTGTGGAAAATTGTTTGAATTAAAAATGGCTTACATATTCACGATAAATTTCATTCTGTGTATAATATATTTCATTCATAATTGAGTCAGAAAAATATTATTACTGTGCCAAATGTTTAAATTCAAGTCAGCATATTTCAAATATTTGACCTAATTCTAACTCTAAACATTATTTCGTAATGCTAAACATAAATTTACTATTTTTTGTGAGAAAAAGTAGTACGATTATAAAGAAACGTTATCTGTAATTATTATTTAATGAAGATAATATATTTCATTATTAAACGTTTATCTTGTATTAACAAAAACATTACTGTTTTGTTTTTCATTTCAAGGATAACTATATTTGATTGACACCTCAAGGATTGTTTATTATCCTGCGGACGTGTCTTGTTTTCCTGCAGTTTTCAATTGTTTTTCTTGTACATCGATTGTTGTGATGAAAGTATTTTGAACACAAAAAAAATATGATTTAATATAAAAAATAGTAACACAGGTAAAATTTATATTATTTATTGGTTCTATAATAAATTAATTCTCATATTTATGGATGAATGATTTTATTTCTTAATACCTTGAAGCAGCAAAAACTTAATTATTACAAAAAATGGGCATCAAATATATTTCCTGGTTTTATCATACAAAAAACTGACACAACAATTTCTTTTGTTTTGTACATCAAGAATAATTTTAAAAAAAATTGCGGTAAGGAATGAACCAATAAGGGAGAGATGAAGAATATATTGGAAGAAGAATGAATAGATTAATAATCGAAGGTTGAAGAAACAGAGGAAGACCAAACATAAGATGGAAGTATTGCGCAAGGCTTGAGAGAAAAGAAACTAAATTGACAACGACACGCAAAACAGAAATGAGTGGAAGAAGAAAATAAAAATAGCGACCCCTAACGAATGGGAAAAGCTAAAGAGGAAGAAGATGTCAGTATCAAGTGCAAGTTACATAGTTTGTTATTTTTACTTCCTTGTACGTAAGTAAAGGAAGTATTGTAATCGCGAAAAATTTCGGTTTTCAGATTTCAGCGAAAATATCCATTTTGAAAATCCCTCAATCCATTTTGACTAATGTCGTGACGTCTGTATGTACGTGCGTACTTACGTCCGTACGTTCATGTCAAATTACGTTAAATACATGCAATTTTATGATACGTACAATAACAAATATTATATTTTTATTGTGAAATTAGTCATATTCATTGTTGTAATCAAATATTTCTTTGTTGTAATCAAAACTCCCTTTATGGTCGTTATATATCTTACTGTTTTGATATTAAAATAAATATTTTGTAATTTATTTATTAAAAAAATATGTATCGTTTAATAATCGTACAGGAAGTCGTATGGTGTCCACATCAGATTTTTTCTTTAAGATTAGGTCTGTCCATAATTCTAGTAACAGATTTTAATAATAATAATAATATCACCAGAAATGTCAAATCTGTCAGATATGTCAGAAACAACAAACATAATTTGTTATTGTTATTTTTCATTGCTCTCTGATAATTGCCTCAAATCGTATATTTTCTTTTGGTTCTAATTGGTCCATAAGAAACAATAGAACAACAAACTTAGTATTCATGCAGCTTTTCAATCTGAACATTTTTCTTCCTTACACTTTTGTTCTAAAACTAATAGGTAAAGAGATATCGCCAAATTAATATTTTAACATTAAATTTCCTCTTCGAAAAAAAATGTAGTATAACATACATGATTAACATTTCATAATATATTGTTAATATCTTCATTATAGGAAAACGTTATAATTATTACATATCTTATCAGTAATATACTCTACTCAACTGATAAGACATCTAAACAAGATAATATGTGTTATAAACATTTTTATGGAAATTTTCTGCAACATTTTACGTTGTATTTTTTTACAATGAATATTTGCAAATTATTGTTTTCTGTTTGTTGTCCTTGCGATATCAAAATTTAAATTTGAATTCATGAATGGTGCATAGAATTACCATACTCGCAAGGTTGAATTCATACCAGTTGTAGACACACCTTTACAGTAAAAAAATGTTTACATTATATAAATTAGTTAATAATTATAATTGTTATTGTTGAAATAGTTATTCAAAATTGCAACATATGTTCTTACAATTTTTATATTATCTATCCTTTTGAACGTTTTATTGAAAATTGAAGAATCATTTTCAACAATCAAAATTTTGGGAAGAAGCCATTTTTAAAAGACGTTTCATAACTATGGATAAAATTTGGATACACCACTACACTCCAGACAAAAAATCCGTCGAAAACGTGGATTGGACATGGTCAGTCGGCCCCGAAGAAAGCGACGTCAGTTCAATTGGCAGGAAAGGTGATGGCGTCAGTTTTTCGGGACGCCAAAATCATTCTGCTAATTGATTATCTTGATAAAGGAAAAACTGTAACTGGACAATACTACGCCACACTTTTAGACAAGCTGAAAGCAGCAATTCAACAAAAACGCCCGGGAATGGCAAAGAAAATTGTTTAACCACGACAATGAGCCAGTTCATTCAAGTCGTATCGCTCAACAAAAACTGACCGAACTGAGGTTGAAATCGTCTCCCATCCATCTTTTCCCGAAACTCAAAACGTTCCTCGTTGGAAAGAGATTTCAATCTAATGAAGAAGCCATCGAAGCAGTAAAAGCTTATTTTGAGGACCTGAAAACCATTTTCGGGAGGGAATCGAAAAGTTAGGAAAACGTTGGACCAAGTGTGTTGATCTCGTATAATGTATGTTTCCATACTTTTGTCCAATGGTTTTCTTTTTAAATTTATATTTTTGTTATTATTATTAATCCACAGAAATATTAACTACAATTACATTGTAAAAATAAAAATGATTCCATATTTTAGTCTGTTACTGTATATACATTTTTGAAAAAGTTAAAGAACTGATATCGTTTTATGAGTATAGGCAAGATCATTCTGTTTATTACGTTAACCTTGTTTCTCTGATAATTTTCTTATCAAAGCCATTCTCCGGCGGTGTTTCCTATGATAAGAACACCGAGAATATGTTCAGTTTATTTTATATAGTCCGCGAGAGTACATGTGAATGAAAAATGTTTTCCTTATACGGGTATATTTCAAATGAAAACTTGTTTATATTATAATAAAACAATATAAAGTGTTATACTATATATTATAGTATATTTTAGTGCCAAAACATAGTTTTTATACTACCAAAAATATATGTGAAGTGCTACAATTTTTAATTCAATTTGTGTTATCCTAAATTGTATAAATTCTTTCCAGATTATTGGGGTAACACCCTATTTTGCGTATGTCCTACAAAAATCGTGTACATGAGTCTACACAAAGATCCTTTATTGTTTATCCTTTTTCCTTTTTTGAGTTTGTATCCTTTTCCTAAACGAAGACTACAAAATATACAAATATCTCAAAAACATTCAAAGGATTTTCGATTGTAACATTGTCCATCTTCAAGGATAAAATCAAGTGTAATCCTTATTATATTCTCATTCCTTTATTTATTAACAAAATAAATACTACCCTCCAACCATACTTTCGGAATCCTCCCGCGCCAGTGAAAGTGCCCCACCTTGGAGGGTTTGCGTTTTGAGCGCTCCAAAACCTCCTGCGACCACGATTCCGTGTAGGGTGTGCTCGTGGGAAGGCGGGCGGCTGAAGCAAGCGTTGAGCCGCACCGGGGTGACGGTGAGCAGCGTAGCAGTGACCCTCAAACAGTGGTGGCGCGATGTGGGGCTATGCCCCCGTGCCACCCGTGCCCCCCTAGCCCGGAGGAGCCGAATGGGGCACGCTTTCAGTATGTGTAAGGTTCAGGATGCACGACACAAGAAAAGTAAGCACAAAGATTTTTTTTTCTTTTGTTGGTGTTGAGGATAATACCTCTTATTTTTTTGGCCTTGTATGGTTTGAGCCTTTCTACAAAAATGTCCTATAAACATGTCTAATTATTGTGTAACCTAGTAAATAAATAAGGAAGGTAAGATGTTCTAAAAGTTTTGAGAGACGTATTGGATTCATGCTAAAAATCGCATATCCAGATTTTAATGATTAAGCACGTTTTAAGATCCCTACAATCCGATTTTAATATTTTTACGATGTCTGTGTGTGTGTCAACGATTTCTCAAAAACTATAATACTTAAATATTTATTTAACTACGTATTTCTCAATCGGACATTACTGGGAAGAGCTGAAAAGGTTTTGGTAATAATTGGACAACCGGAAGTAGCAGATTCTTAAAAAAAAATCTTCTAAATATTATTTTTTGAAAATTTTTGTTCTTGCTTGTATTAAAGAATATAAATATACATATAAATATTTTATTATATCTTCTATAGATTTAGAGATAAAGAAATATAAGTTATATAATAATATGTTGTTATAATTGGAATATTAAAATATTTATAACTGACAGATAAATGTTTTTTTCTGGAAAGTACATATATTATATTTTTTCTTATTGCATTAATAGTTAAATATTTAAAATTATATGTATATTACGAGTACATATACCCTTCAAAAATACTGCCAATCCCGACAATGAATTGGTAACATTTCGAGAAATTAGAAGAGGACAAAATTTCTTCATAGAATGAATTTAAAATTAAAAGATCTAAATATAAAGTAGAATTTTTGGTGTGAAGTATAGGTATACAAGAAATGTTAAATACAATAGGGCGCGAGCAGTCATGTGACTTTATTGGCCCTGACAAGCAAGCAGTTATGGGGGGGGGGGGTCAGCAAGATAGCTAGTAATTATGTCCATATGTGTCAAATATCATAATTTTTCATTCTAAATTTAGGGATTTTCCAATTCCATGTGGTTTATTTTCCTCAACAAGTAAATTCCACACTCCTGGTGACAAATTAACTACGTGAATTTAGAAAATTTGAATTTTTTAATGAAAAATTGTCATTCTGACACGGGCCCCCTATCTGCTTAAGGTCAACAATATCACAACAGATTTTTTTTTTATAATAAAGGTGCATGCCCAGATTGTTGTATGCCCAGTTTGGGTGGGTAGAAAACAGATTAAATGGGCCTTTTGGGCTTCATTGTCTTTTTAAAGCAACTGTCTACCTAAATCCGAGTTCTGTGCGTTAGGTATCATTTATGTCAGTTATTTTTATAAAAGTTGCTCATACAATGTTAATAAATGGTCTATCTGAGTTTTGAATTCAGATTGTATAAATTGTTACTTCAAAAATATTCCGAGGGTTTAAAATTTAAAATTCGCATACTGAAAAAAAAACTCATTCATCTGGTTATTCCATTAGAGTTTTGATCGTCCAACTTCGAACGTATTTGATTCCCAGTAGAAAAACACTAAACCATTCGTTGTACTTCTATGCTCGACACTATCAGTATCCATAATGACTGTGGTATTTCTCAACTATGTATTGCCGTAGTCGGAAGAGTTGAGCACCGACAGTGCTGTAGTTTTCCACTGAGTGGTCGTGTAATACATACCTCGCGGTAATATTACAATGCAAAACATACCTGGTGCTGGCGCCAGCCGTCTGGCCACGGCTGCTCGCTGCGATCAGCTGTAACAAGTCCTTGACTTTTCTATCTGTCACACGACAGGCCCGCATTCAGAGGGAATTCAATGGAATTGAGTACGGGACTGTTGGGAGAAAATATAAGGCGTTTTCGTAAATTCAGATAATTTACCTGGTGCATCGCTCGGCATTAATTAGGATGGCGAAGATGCATCTTCTTCGGAGATTATCTCAAAAACTGGCAGAGAGGTGATCAAGCTAAATTGTATTTATTTAGAAAATTCCACAATTTAGAGCAGCTTGTGTTGTCTTAGCTAGATCTTCATCACAATAACAAAACGTGGGTTATATTTGATACTAACTAGATCAGGTGCTAGTGTTTTGTCAGAATACTGACCCTGGAGAATGATTTGCCGTTTTCCTCAAAAAAAAGACGACCTACCCAGCTGTGATCTTGGTCCAAAACTATTAAAAACATTAATATCTTAGAATCTAGGTATTGTGTATGGGATTGTGGATGATTTCTCGATTGTAATGTGGATTAGGTGTTAACAATTACTCGAAAGTTCAGTCAAACAGCATTTATTCTTACTATACCACCGTTCGATGCACCCTTGCACCTTCTTCAGGATCTACAACAATTATTAAATTGTTACAATTCATGTTCACAAAATACATTCGTACAAAACATTCAGTTAATTTATTAAACATCGTACAAAAAATTCAAAGAGCATACATCCATTTGCTTTAAAAAACGACAACCGAATAATACGGAAAATAGCCGGAAATATCCTGTGTAAGGATTCTGGTGATTGATATGAACTCCTATTGGTCGTCTGTACACCAATCATAATGCAACAAGTTGTAGGAATTTAAATAAAATGAAAGAACTGATATTCAAGGACTTACCGGCGTATATTTCAGTGTATTGGAAAATTCAAAAAGGAAAAGGTAAATTTCAGGCCAAACTGAGTTTCAATAAATTCCTTACATTTAAATTCCTACAACTTGCTACATTATTATTGGTGTACAGACGACCAATAGGAGTCCGTATCAATCACCAGAATCCTCGTACAGGATATTTCCGGCTATTTTCCGTATTATTCGGTTGTCGTAGAGCAAATGGATGTGTGTATGCTCTTTGAATTTTTTATAAGATGTTTAATAAATTAACTGAATGTTTTGTACGAATGTATTTTGGGTACATGAATTGTAACAATTTGTAAGATCTTACTGTACGTGTGATAATGTTGTACACCCTGAAGAAGGTGCAAGGGTTCACTGAAACGTTGGTATAGTAAGAATAAATGCTGTTTACTACATATTTATCGTCTTGACTTCATAGGCGATTTAAAGTATTTCAATTGGGCCATTTCTGGTCATTACCAGTCTTGGTTTTTGTCAGAGTAGGCATTGAATTGTTTTAGAGAAATGGTTGACTTGTTTTATTTATAATAAGTTCGTTTGTCTATTATTTAACGCTCTACTTTAGTCCAAATTCCATTGTTGTCTCGACCAATTAATATTTTTTTTTACAAAATGAAAGTATTGCACTTTCTCAAGTGAAAAGAGAAAACAATAATTAAGCATAAAAACATCCAATTGATTAAGTGTACTTAAATAAGTATGTAAATGAAAGTAAAATCACATTCATTTATTTTTTTAATTGAACAACTCAGCTGAAAAATGGTACAATGCATAAATTACATATTTTGTTCAATTATTTCGAATGGTTTTGAACTTGTACCATCGAAAATCGAAGCAAGCACTAAATCTTAAATTTATCTAAAGCAGTTGAAACTAGAAATATCTGATAGCTAACAGTCAACAAAAACTTGGCAATAGATAACAACGATAAACATATAGGAACCGAGATAGTAAAAAAATTATAATACAATGCTTTTATTTGACCTCAAACAAAGGTTTAATGCATTCTTCATTGAATAATGAATGTATAAAATAATTGTTTCATTTAAACTCATTCTACGAGTGGTACAATCTTTCTACTTAATCGTAAATTGATAAACTTTGACATTAATTCAGTAGAAATCAATATTAAGTAGAAAAATAGTAACATACTACTTCAAAACAATAGATAACATCAAGAATATAGTTATCTGACATAATTGTTATCAACAAAAAATGTTTTTTACATCTAGCAACTTGTCAAATCTTATCTCTGAATAAATATATTAAAATTTTCATATGTTATACGATGAAATCTTATAAGATTTGGAGACATTCCTGTTTAAATTGCTTTCTTTCAAATAAAATAGAATATACCTGACAGAGAACATTCCATGGCACTGTGACGAAAGATTACAATATGAGACAAGATCTTTTAATAATGCCAACGAGCTATAAAGCCTGTAATTTGTAAAGCGAAAGAATTTGTATATAAAATATTCATTTGACATGAATAAATACTGGCATTATGCTATACAGGGTTTAGGGTTGTGGGACGGGATCTCCTGGACGTAGGACTTTAAAATCCTTTTGTAATTTTCAAGCCATTTTAAATACGAAATCTATTTTCAAGTAAATAAAAATAACGACAAAAAAAGACTGACTTCTTCTGTAGCTGTTCCCATTTGTTAACTGCCGCTATTCTGGATTTTCTTCTTCCAATCATTTTTACTTTGTTTGTCGTCTTCATTCAATTCCTTTCCTCTCAAAACTTCCGCAATACAGTCGTTCCATCTTTCTATCTTTCTAAAAACTAAAGGGTTTTCCAATAAGAGGTGTTATTTTGAATAGCCCGCTATTTCGGTAGATGTCGCTTTTGAAGCTGTCATTTTTTGACATTTGACAAGTAGAAACTACGCCATTAATAAAAATGGAACGATACACGCTTCAACAACGCATTGAAATTATTAAAATTCACTATAAAAATGGTGAAAATTTGGCAGAGACGGTTCGTAAAACTCGACAATTTTTGGGTCGTCGTGAAGCACCTTGTCGGACCGCAATACAGAAATTGGTGGAAAAATTCGAGCTGTTGGGACAAGGTAGTGATGTGAAGAATAAAACCCGTGCACGTCGCTCAAGAACAGCCGAGAATATTGCTGCTGTAGCCGAAAGTGTTGAAGAAAACCCAGGTTTGTCCATTCCTCGTCTTTCTTTGGAATTAGGCATTCCATAAACGTCATTATACCGTATTTTGCATAAAGATTTGGGTCTTAAAGTCCAGTTAACACAAGAACTCAAGCCGGCCGATCATCAACAACGTCGTGTCTTTGCTGATTGGGTCGTTGAAATGCATGAAAATGATCCGGAATTCCATCGAAAAATCATCTTGAGTGATGAGGCCCATTTCCACCTCGGTGGCTTCGTCAACAAACAAAATTGTCGCATCTGGGGCTCAGAAAACCCAAGAGTTATTGTTGAAAAGCCTCTCTATCCTCAACGTGTGACTGTTTGGTGCGGTTTATGGTCCGGCGGAGTCATTGGACCTTACTTTTTCGAAAATGAGGCTGGAGCAACAGTTACGGTGAATGTTGCGCTATCGAGAGATGATTAACGATTTTTTATGGCCGGAATTGGATGGTATTGATCTGGACAACGTTTACTTTCAACAAGACGGCGCTACGTGCCACACAAGCAACGAAACCATTGATCTTTTACGGGAAAAGTTCCCGGACCGTGTTATCTCTCGAAGAGGTGATCACAATTGGCCACCGAGATCTTGTGATTTAACACCTTGCGACTTGTTTCTTTGGGGCCACGTGAAAGAGAAGGTCTACGCCAACTGCCCAGCGTCGACTCAAGACCTCAAAGATGGAATTCGTGAGGCTATCGAGGACATAGGACAGCCACTTTGCGATTTGGTTATGGAAAATTTCATGAAAAGGATATTTCATTTGCCTGATGTTATTTTCCACTATTAACGGCATACCTTCCTCTTTATAATAAAATAAACATCCGATCATTTATATTAAAAAATGGCATTTTTCTTTGAATATCAAAATAACATCTCTTATTGGAAAACCCTTTACTATCACTACTTCCTTTATCTTTATTCCTTATCCTATCTTTCCGTGTCTTCCCCAACATCTATCTTAACATCCTGATCTATCTACCACATTCATTTTCCTTTTATTGACACTGACATCTGTCTATTAGAATTTTCTTAATATAGTAGCTGTTTCCATAGTTATAGCATAGCTGGCTGATTTATGAAATTTAATTTCTTTGTATTAACTCTATATCCATTGGATATGAAGTATGAAATGCAATCAAATCGTGTAGATTAGAATATTCTTTAATATTTTTAATAACATTAAATGTCAAATGTATTATTAGCAAGTTCCCCTATTTCTGGTGACGTACATCCATCTATATCTTCATTTCCACTTTATATGTTTTTCTATAAAATGTCTTCAGTTAATTTTCTAAGTAATATATTATTATTTAGATAAACTTATTACTCTGGACAACTCCAAAAACCTGTAAAACTTAAAAAACTCTAAAAATGTTCAAAACTTTAAAACGTCCAGCGCGAATACAGAAATAAATAAATAAATATAAAACAATGAGTCATAGCCATAGCAACCGAATCAAGATATTTGATACACCACGCTAATATGCGGCGAAATAGATTGTGTCGAAAGCCGTGCGGAATTATTCCAAACGGTGTACGGAATTATTCCACACGGTTAGTTGGAATTAATTCCAACATAATTTTGAGTTGTGGAATGTGTAGTTTCCAAATTATTTACGGCCCCATTATTATAGCTAAAAATAATCTCCTTTACAGTTTTGCATTTTTTCGTTGTTGATTTATGAAAAATATTGATTATCAATTTGATAAATAAAGAAAATCACTGATTTATTTGATATAATTGTAATACATATCACATTAAGATAAAAGAAAAAAATGTGAAATATTGTGACACATTTTATGTTAATTTTCACGTATACATTTTCAGCAAAACATACCTACTGAAATAAAAATTAAACCATGTTATATAATAAAGTAAAGGGTCGTTCCCTTGAGTACCAAAGGGATCAACGGTTAAATGTAAAAGTTTTCAGTGCTGAAACCACATCCACTGAAACGTAACGGCCATGTTGCTGAAATTTTCACGGATCTCTATAAACAAAACAACTAAATATTTAATGCGTTAAATTTGGAAAACAGTTATCGATTGTTTGTTAAAATTAACTGCATTTATTTCATTACTTGTAATAATTTATGGGGGCGAATATGTCACAAAAAATACCAATACAAAGTTCGTTTTGTCTAACATCATTCAGCTGCATCAATTGTTAATGGAACTTTTGGAATAGACATCAAAGACTAATTTTTAATTTGAAGTTTATTCTGCCAAACAATGTCTGTATGTTAAATTCTTTCGGTTTCCATTAAAGGGAAATCGGAGCATATTGAAGAGCTTAATTAAAAATGAAGACGACAAAACCAAACTGTAAATTGAGTATCGGAAGAATGTTAATTATTTCAAGTTCAGAGCTTTATAATGTAAATGAAAAACAGAGCAGGACTGTAAAAACCTGCACAACACAAGAAATATATTTGTCTAATGGCAAAAGTATGAATCGTAGACATGTGTATATTACATATGATAAAAAACAATAGCGTTATATGATTATGATATTATTTATTAGTATTTTGACCTTAGAAAATATGTATAGTAGGAATTTTTCCGTAGTGAATTCATATATCTTCAAGCATCAAGCTACAGTAAGAAGCAAATTTTATACACATTTCAAATATCAGTACAGTAAAAATTTTGAAAGATGTCCGATCAAGGTTATCTACGAATTGTATGAATTGCGATTTTTGTTCCGCCCATTCTGACAAATTCAGTAGTGTCGTTTGCTTACTTTTTATGAAGGTACAAAAGATACTACTGTTATTTTATTATTATAAAAATATATGTTACAGTAAAAGCATTCAAAATTCAAAAATAAGTCAACTGGTAAGTTTATTAGCAAATGTAAAACCAAATATGTGAAAAATAAGATACTGACATAAATAACGTTATTCGTACGGCTATGAATCAAGGTAATGTATCTGAATTAATAAATAAACTTACGTTACAGCGGAAGTATTATTAACAACGAGCATCGTTTTAAACTGGAATGTCCTAACTTAGTCGAAACAATATGAATGTTTAAAAGACAAGCATGTTATATCCATCCTTATCACACACACTTTCAGCCTTTGTAAAGGAAGGAGATAAATGTATGCCAATTTGTTAATTCGTTCATGGTACAGATGACCTTGATCGGACATCTATCAAAACTTTTACTGTATCATGAACGAATTAACATTTTCATTTTTCAATTGGTTTCCATGACAATATAATAAAATATTTATATGTATCGGATAGAGAATTTATTCTTCTTCATCATTAAAACCTGTATATGCGATTTTTAGCATGAATCCAATACCTCTCTTAGCGAGAGGCAAAAAAGATGACATATTATGTGTTGATGAAAAAAAGATAATTGCAGATTCTATACTTAGTGCCCTAGAAAATTTGCCATGACACACAAAATTCATGAACGAATACACAAATTGAAAACAAGACATTTCAGCGTTGCAGAATAATAAATATTGCTTAATAAAAGGTTGCAAAAAAATACTATTGCATGTTCATAGCCTCCAAAATACATAAATATATCATTATTTTAAGTTTAAGTAATTAAGAAATAAATTCTAAAAGTATACAGTAAATAAAAATAAAAGTTTTCTAAGTTTTTATTGAAAGTTATACGCTTTATAGTGCATGCATTTTGTACTTTTTCAGATATGGTTTTTACTTCGGTGAAACTAAAATAAAAACAAATATTCAGGAATGTGCATTACAGTTTACAGTTAATGATAGTTTATACCGAAAATTGAAATTGCATTGGGGAAATGCAATTTAGATATTGTTAAACCTTCATACCTAATATTGTTTAATAACAATGAATGTAATAATACTTGCTTTTATTATTATGATTATTATTAACTAGAAAGATTTTAATGATTAAGCACGTTTTAAGGTCCCTGCAATCTGATTTTAATATTTTTACGATGATGTCTGTGCGTGTGTGTGTGTATGTGTGTGGAGCTGTTGGAACGACTTCTCAAAAACTATAATACATAATATTTCTCAATCGGACATTACTGGAAAGAGCTGAAAAGGTTTTGGTAATAATTGGACAACCCAAAGATTATATAAATAAATAAATAAATAAATAAATATAGATTTAGAGATAAAGAAATATTTAAAATTATAGGTATATTACATATACCCTTCAAAAATACTGCCAATCCCGACAATCAATTGGATACATTTCGAAATATTAGAAGAGTAGTACAAAATTTCTTCATAGAATGAATTTAGAATTAAAAAATCTAAATATAAAGAATAGATGTAAGTAGAATTTTTGGTGTAGAATGTAGGTATACACGAAATATTAAATACAATAGGGCGTGAGCAGTCATGTGACTTTGTTGGCCTTGCCAAGCAGATATGGGGGCCCATGTTAGAATGATAGCTAATAATTATGTACATACATGCCAAATATAATTTTTATTCTAAATTTAGTGATTTTCCAATTTCATATGGTTTATTTTCTTCGACAAGTAAATTCCACACTTCTGGTGACAAATTAACTACGTGAATATAGAAAATCTTGAAATTTTTAATGAAACATTCTGATATTTGACATCTATGTACATAATTACTAATTAGCATTCTGACACGGGCCCCCATATCTGCTTGTCAAGACCAACAATGTCACATGACTGCTCGCGCCCTATAGTTATATATAGTTGGAGGAAGAAATATTTGGAACTGACTTATGCAGGGTTTACAATCTTTTATGGACGGTTGGGTTTGTTTGCGGTCAGGACTCATAAATTATTCGAACTTGAAGGCATCAATTTTAGGGTAAGAAATGGGCCGTATTAAAAAAATCATACTCTATGTTTGTATAAATTGTTATTTGAATACAGAGTTAAAAGTACATAATTAGGAAACATCTTATAATATTTTAATCTCTTTTCACTTTACAAATTGACGTTAGAAGATATACGTACACTTAAAACGAATTATTATTTTAATACAGATTTAAAAGTACATCTTGAATGCAAATTTCGGGTACGGCCCAGGACAGAAAACTCTACCTGGCTCCGAGTAGCATTACCGCAAAGTCCATAAAACTTTATTGGCAGAATCTATAATGAGTTCCAAATATTTCTTCCTCCAACTATAACCAAAAACGGAAGTGGCGAGAGATTTTTCACATAGCAATAGTCCCTGTTCTATAACTTTTTCTCAAAATTTTGTTACATTTGTGGACTTGAAATAACATTAGGAAAATAACATTTAATTTTTTTAGCATGAATGTAATTGTAAATTTAAAAAATATGATTAAACTTTTTATATTAGTGTCATAATTTTTAATGATCTATCTTCCAAATATGAATTAAATTATAAGAAAAGTTTCTTCCAAGTTTTTGGAAGCATCTCCATCATTTCCACCACTCTTCCGGTAATTGCAGTTTCCATTAGAAAATAAGAGCCATCAATCAAAGTGTGTTTCTGGAGAGCGAAAGAATGGAATATTCCACCGGTTGGATCTTAATTCTTTCATCTGATTTATTTATCGTACGAGTGATACACTAAGATGTAATTTGCTCCTATTAGCCCAATGTGATTACAGCGCTCGTTCCGTTGAGATTTCTAGAACACATATGACTCACAACAGCGCGGCATTACATTCAACGCGACAAGACTAATTCGTTTTTATTTTTTGTTGACCGAACCACGGAGAACAAATTTCGCACATTGGAGTAAAAACATTTTATTACCTTCCGTCACCTTTAGGTAAAGAAGGTATTGTCTTTGGTCAAAAAATTCAGTGATGAGTTTTTACTGAATAAGCATGTTTTAGGGTCCCTATAATACGATTTTATCATTTTTACGATGATGTCTGTATGTATGTGTGTGTGACAAAACTTCCGGATCTCATAACTTCAATACCACGATTCCAAAAATTATAATTTTTTCGTATTCCTCAAGTTTAATCCAGAAGAACAAGTGATTAGATTTTGGTTATAATTGGTGAACCGGAAGTTGCCACATTTGAAGATTTAACAGTTAAATTTGATTTATTGACATTTAATATTATTATAACTTAAAGAATATATTATTCTCTATACGATTTGATTACATTTTATACTTATAATAGATACAGAGTTAAGAATTTTAAAGAAATTAAATTTTATAATTCAGCCAGCTATGCTAAACACGGAAACTGCTAATACATTCATATAATTCAAATTGACAGATGTCAGTATGAGTAAAGAGTAAATTAATGTGGCAGAGATGAGGATGTTGAAGTAGATGTTGGGGAAACACGGAAAGATACGGTAAGAAAATAACTCTAGTGTTACGATTTTCTAGAAAGATACAAGAAAGACGATTACATTGGTTTGAACATGTCATGAGGAGAAATGAAGAATTATATTTGAACAAGAATGAGTAGTTTAGTAATGGGAGGTTGAAGAAGCAGAGAAAGACCAAAGATAAGATGGAAGGACTGTATTGCGGAAGACTTAAGAGAAAAAGAACCGAATGAGAACGACACGCAAAAATATCGACTCCTAACGAATGGGAAAAGCTAAAGAGGAAGAAGATGTCAGTGTCAAGTGCAATTTGAATAGTTTGTTTATGAAATAATTTTACTGGAAATTTAGAATCTTTTCCAAGAAAAATTATGTATGGAATTTATACATTATATACAGGATTGACGGAAGGTATTGTGCCGGCCACAACAGATTATATATGATGATATAAAAAGAAAATAACACTAGATGAAATAGATCAGTCTATAAACAGCTTTACTTGTGTGAATAGTGCCCTAATTATTAATTATTATTTCAATGAATAACACCATCCACAATTCAATTATTTCTCCATACATTCTCTGTATTCTTGGGGAAACACACATAACAATTTTCTTAAAAATTCCTGGAAACCTGACCACTTTTCTGTATTTATGCACAAGGTGTATTAATGTAAATCAAGTCGCCTCAGGCATAAAAACAAAGGCGCCGATAATTGTCATAATTGTGACAGACAGTAGAAATTATTCACTTGTTCTTTGTTAGAAAATTGGAAATGTTTATCATTTGTTTCATGAATCATTTAAGAAATTGTATGATTCGTCGAAGTATTATTGCTCATCTGTTAAACAGTAAATTTTACATAAATTTTTTCAGTGAAAATAATAAAATTTTCAAAATGTCACACCGTATTAAAGTCAAGGATAGTCACATATTTATTTATCTTTTGTCATTACTTTCAATTTTTTCGTGTAAAATAATCGTAAAACAAGACTTGTTTTTCAGCGTTTCAGTATACAGGGTGTGTGTAGACTGACACTAGATTATTTATAAAATAAATTAGTTTGCATTGAAGTAACATGGCTATAGATTCAGATTTGTTTGCAAAAATTCGCTTGTAATAATTGTTTGTAAAGATGAACTATTTTCTACTACCTTTCAAGGTTAGATTAGATTATAGATCGTTGATCTATTAGCATTTTTCCTTGCGTTTCTTTACTGACAAGGTCATATACAAGTATTCAATGAACAGTAGACCAATAGTATGAATTTTGGCAAACATAAATCTATTTTTTAATTAACATATGGAAAAGTTGGCAAAATAGTTCTATATGTCAGTGTCTTGAAATCATAAATTATTTAAATTAGAAGGTAATACGCCTCTTTCAAAGGCCGTAAGTTATATTATACTTTTCTATACAGTATGTACTAATCCCAAGGTATCGAACCTGAATCGCCAGATTCCCAAAACTGAAAACATTACTGAAAATATCTGATGTGGCCAGCATAATACCTTCCGTCAATTCTGTGTATTATGTACAAATTCCATACATAAATTTTCTTGCAAAAGATACTAAATTTCCAGTAAAATTATTTCATAAACAAACTATGACACTGACATCTTCTTCTTTATCTTTTCCCATTCGTTAGGGGTCGCTATTTTTTTTCCAGTCATTTCTGTTTTGCGTGTCGTTCTCATTCAGTTCCTTTTCTCTCAAGTCTTCCGAAATACAGTCCTTCCATCTTATCTTTCGTATTCCTCTGTTTCTTCAACCTTCTATTACTTAAGCTATTCATTCTTCTTCCAATATATTCTTCATCTGTCTCAACATCCTAACATTCATTTATTTTTCACTGATACTGGTATCAGTCAATTTGAATTATCTGAATATATTAGCAGTTTCCATGGTTAGCATAGCTGGCTGAAATTTAATATCTTTATAATTATTTAACTTTAATAACGTTAAATGTCAATAAATGAAATTTAACTGCGTTTTTTCAAGAAAAACTGTTAAAATCTTCAAATGAGGATACTTTCGGTTGACCAATTATAACCAAAATCTAATAATAACTCTTCATATGGTAAAGTAGCAGAATAAGAAAGAATTATTATTTCTCTAATTGTAGTGTTGGAGTTATCTATAAAACAAAATTAGTTTCATATATTTCAGACGGCTGAAACAGATTTCAGGAACGCTGAATTTTGCTGGCGGATAACGGATGTAAACTTGAGGAATACGAAAAACATATAATTTTTGGAATCGTGGTATTGAAGTTATGCGATTCGAAACTTTCGTCATACACAGACACACACACCTTATTTTTCTATAGTTATGTTTTCTTTTTCTCATTTTATAAAGAAATACGCAGTCTTCTGGGCAATTTAATAGGGATACGTTGGACCATAAGTTTGAGAACCCCTGGTATATGGTACAATATGAAGAGCAAGAAAGCACAGACTTTACAGTACAAGAAAATAAATAGCAACCCCAGAAAAAGTAATAACTTTGTTTATAATCAATAACGATTTTAATGACTTATTGAACAATTAAAATCGGCATTAGCTATTGGATCCGTAAAAGGGTTTCTTACTTAACACAACTCACAATAGCAATAATTAGCAATAAAAACAATAATAGCAGCAATAAATAGTAAGACCACCCAAGGAAATTGTTGTCCTTAAAAATGTAATCGTTACACCTCACTAAAAATATTTTATCGCTTTAATTCTTCTTATCGTCTACTGTTCCTCACCTAACCTTGAACAAACCATTAATGTCTAAGTCAGTCTTGACAAAGATAAACAAATAGCAAAACAAATGCAAGACATATACATAAATGTTTATATATTGTTTTACCAACTTCAAAAGGACAAGGAATATTGACATTTTGAAACGAATTAGAAAAAATATTTAGATAATATTTATAAATTGTATTCACGACAGCTTTAAGAATCCATAAGGGAACATCTATGTCATAATTAATAGCTATCATTCTGAGACGGGCCCTCATATCTGTCTGTTAGGGCCAACAAAGTCACATGACTTCTCGCGCCCTATTGTATTTAACATTTCTTATATACATACACTCTACACCAAAAATTCTACTTACATCTATTCTTTATATTTAGATGATTTAATTTTAAATTCATTCGATGAAGAAATTTTGTCCTACTCTTCTAATTTGTCGAAATGTTTCCAATTCATTGTCATTTTTGAAGGGTATATGTAATATACTTATAATTTTAAATATTTAACTATCAATACATTAAGAAATAATATAATATATGTATTTTCCAGGAATAATTTTCAGTAATGTCTCTGGATTTTTGACACTGACATTTATCTGTCATTTACAAACACTTAATTTTTCAATTGATTTCCATGGCATTCTTTGGGCTGTGAGATTTATTACAACAAATTATTATAGACCTTATATTTATTTATCTCTAAATCTATAAAAATTATTAACAAATTATTACCAAAACCTTTTCAGCTCTTCCCAGAAATGTCCGATTGAGAAATATGTAGTTAAACAGATATAAGTATTATAGTTTTTGAGAAATCGTCCTTCCAACGTTCCACACACATACACACACATACATCCACACACACATACAGACATCATCGTAAAAATATTAAAATCGGATTGTAGGGACCATAAAACGTGCTTAAACATTAAACTCCGGATATGCGATTTTTAGCATGAATACCTCTCTTAACAAAAGGGAAATATGGAAAATTATTATTTTCAAGTCGTAATTAATAGTAGTTAATAATTATTAAATAAAAACAATAATTTTCCATTGTTAAAAATATTTTTTGTACTCTAAATAATAATTGAAACGACAACAAAAGCAGGAATGATTATTTCCCTTGATCTGTAGTAAACCCGAATTAAACACTCATATTTATTAAAACTAAAGACCGAGCAATATTTAACACCTCGATAAATGATAATCAATCTTTGTTAGGTGGCTATATTATATCGTTATTTGTTATTTATTGTAGATGTAGAATTACCAACACAAATATGAAAGACAGAGGGTTCCATATTTTTTGAAATACATAACATTTTTTGTTGTGTTTATTAAACACGAGCAATATTTTCTTTCATAAACATTTTGGGGTTCAACTTGAGTAATTATCACAAACTATATTACGATCATCCCTTAATTAACTTCTTAATTATATTTCCCTAATATCTTATATTAATTAATCATCCCTTATTCCATCTTAGGGCTCAAATATATCCTTACTACAGCACTGTATAACTAACGCAGACATTTCGAAATATATATCGTCATACACTAAGAATTCCAATCATCTGCGAACATTCGGTCTAATGTGAAAGAAAAAAGATTGGGTAATTTTTTCTTGAGATTTATTATACCTTTCGGTTTAGACATTTTTCAGAAGGAATGGGAAAATTATGGTATATGTTACACACACAAAACGATTACACACAAATGATTAGTGAGCAGATGACTAGCATTGTATTTTTTTTTATTTTAGAGAAAAATTAATTGTAAACTTGTACCTTGGGTGGCTGATTGTTAAAATGGACACCCCTAAAATCTGTGCGCTCTATAATCAGAAAAATTTACTCAGGCGGGTCCAGCATAGGTCATATGTATCATGAATGAATTACTAAGAGATATGGATGGATATAACACGCTTGTCTTTCAATAATTCCTATTGTTTCGACTAAGTTAGGACATTCCATTTTAAAACGATGCTCGTTGTTGACAATACTTTCGTAGCGTAAGTTTATTTATTAATTCAGTTATATTACCTTGATTCATAGCTGTACGAATAACGTTATTTTCTGTCAGTGTCACTGACACTGTGTCAGTATCTTATTTTTTACATATTTGGTTTTAAACGTTGATAAGAGTTATTTGTGACCTACCGTAACATATTTAAACATAGAAATAGGCTGTAGGGTCGAGGAAATATTTAATTAAACGAAGAAAGTATTTGTTAAAAATTCACGGACCTCGCAGGAATTTGAACCCTGGGCTTCCTCATATCTAGTAAGACGCTCTAATCAACTGAGCCACAAGATCCCCTCCCAAGTCAATGAATGTTTCACAAGTCTTTTTACAAATTTCGTAGACGAGTACTCTATCCTAACGGAATAGATGAATACTCAGCGTGAACAATGCGCTATATGTAATTGTTGTGTTTGCCTTTACTTTTAAACGTTGATAAGAATTATTTGTGACCACCTGTAACATATTTCTATGTTTAAATAGTGGCCTGTTATAAACCTTAACGGCCGGCGTCCGTTATAATAACGGCCGCCGGCTATTATAGACTCCTTTTCACTTGTTTTTCGTTCGTGCGTCCGTTATACATCCCTTTTTATTTACTTATGTATTAAAATAACAGTATTATATTATAAATACACAAGTACACAACTCTACTAAATTTGACAGAATTGGCGACCTACAATTTTAATTCATACAATTCGTAGATGACCTTGTTCGGACATCTTTAAATAATTTTACTACCCTTTTAACGCTGTTTATAATATATTTTTTAAAAAGATAGGTACGTATGTTGTATGCTCCATATACATGTGTTATTATATAACATATAAATATAATGATGTAATGTGTATATATAGAGCAATAAATAAATTAATATGCATTCTTCGTATATGCTATAAAATTTAACGACCTATTATTAATAATTTTATTGTAATATTTACGTTTCAAATTATTATTCAATAAAACAATTTTCAATACAATAATCAATAATTTTCACATTACAATTTTATTTTTATTATTATTTACATCAACATAATTACTAACGAATAAAATAATAATTAAATAATAAAATATGTTTACATGTAGCTAATTTCTCGCACATGAGTGTTCCCACACGACCACCCATTCAAATATAAACTGCGCGTATCCTTGCTTGATTCTGCAGACAGAAAAATAATTTTAATAAAAAAAAATTAAATACAGCGTGCGGCAGAACCAATTGAGCAGTTTTGAAGAGTTATAAAAAAGAAACCAGGGTATATATGAAAAAAATGTTTTCATTTTTGAAGTCAGTGTGACTTACCATTTTATACTCATTAATTTTTAAAAATAATGTCTTTAAGATGGCGGCCGTTAGCTGCAATACATTACTGGAGCCGATTTCTGAAGTTTTGCACAGCCCGTTGACACATTTCGCGGGGTATCGCGTTTACTTCTTCAACAATCTGCTCCCTTAGCTCTAGCAAGTTTTGGGGGCGACCGCTACATTCTCCTAAACTAACGGTGTGGTGTGCCGTATCACAATTTGGCGTTATAGGCCCGTACTTTTTGATGAGGGAGGCGTGACCGTGACCGTGAATTCCGGGCGTTATGTTTCAATGTTGCAAAATTTTCTGCAGCCCCGATTGGAAGTGGTTGTTGAAGAAGAGGGATTAGGGGACTTTTGGTTCCAACAGGATGGGGCTACATCGCACACAGCCCGAAATTCTCTAAACGCTTTAAGAGAAATGTTTCCTGGACGTCTAGTATCTTTGAGAGGTGACGTGGGGTGGCCTGCGCGGTCGCCCGATTTAAGCATATGTGACTTCTTTGCGGATATCTTAAGGAAAAAGTGTTTAAACGTCGCCACCAAAACTTCTGTTAACAATGCTGGCCTATTGCAAAATATTTTAACCAGACAGGATACAATTGTGAAATAGGTTTTTTTTAACCATTTTATATTGTTTGAAACAATTTTCCAAAACCACTAACATGAGATTGGTAAATATGATTTAATATTTTTGCTAGTCTAATGCCCGTTTACACAAACGTTCATCAACACTTTGTTTAATTAACGGATCATCAAAACAAACAAATGCAACGGATCAGGAAACTGATTCGAATTTGTTAATTTTGATGATCCGTTAATTAAACAAAGTGTAGATCATCGTTTCCGCAACCGGGCATTAATCTTATATTAGACTTTGTTAATATTGTAAAAACGTCTGTTAAATTTGTAGATCTGTTATAGATGGAATTAAACGTCGTTTAACGTCTGGTTAAGAGACGATTTGAATCTGAACTGACAAGCAATACTGATTAGCTTTTAATAGATATTAATTCGTATTTAATTTTCAAATTATCACGGTAAATTCGTACAAATTTAAACTCAATTCAAAATTGAATACGTCGCTGTACTAATATACATTGTATGTTTTAGTAAAAACAATTATTTATAACATTAATTTCTCTGAGTGTCTTACAGAAACCTTAGGTATAAATTTCTTCAACATCTTCAGCGTTTTAGCAAATTAAATGCAATATCATATTGAAAAGAAAAAGAATTAAATGTTGACCTTATCTTTATCAACACTCAAGTTGATTGGACTTAAGATCCGTGTCCAAATAAAATTTGAATACAGATGATTTTTCCAAACGATAGGTTTTACATTTTATTTTTCGGAGACCAGTTCATTAATAAATTTGAAAATTGGTATACTTACATAAGAACAGCTGTATCTTCACCCAATTTTGGGTAGTAAACTCCCACTCATTTAAGGGTTGAAAATATGACTTTAATTTTGCAACCAATGAATTCCTCTGTTCAAAATACATATGTGTACCAATTTTCATTTAAAAAAAAAATGTCTAGACCCATATTAAAATAAAAATCAAATTATACGGCGCCTCCACCAATTTTTTCTTTTAATTTCGCTAATAACTCATTCTCTAACCCACTCTCTTTTGTTTTCTGGTCATAATTCATTTAAAAATCGCGTGGTGAGTCGTTTAGCTAATTCTTGCAAGAAGAAAAAAGCTAAAGGAAGATAAACGACGATCGCAGGAGTGGTTGCTACAGAGTCTAGAGTGCCACGCACAGAAACAGGCGACAATCGTGCATGGCTGGCCTTGACCTTGCAAAATGCATTAGTGTCGCCCTGGAATAAGGTACATTCCCACTAGAAAAGAAAGCACCCCAGCTTAGGAAATGATAGCCAAGTGTCCTATATACTTCGTCTCAGATAGACTTTCACAATTTTAACATTTTGGCAGCTAAGCACTTTTCAGTACATGTAAAATAGATATTAAGGATACAAGTTTAATATAGCGAAGGGTCATTTTTGTTCCATTTAAAATTCGAAATACTTAGCGTCGGTCCGAATCAAACCTGGTATTTAAATTTAATTTTAAGTATTTACATGAATAAAAATCTAATTAAACGGGAGGTATTGTGTTGGCCACATCAGATATTTTTATATATTTTTAATGATTCCGTTATGTATTCGTACTTGCACAAGAAATTAAATATTAATTTAATTAAATTTACTATTCATTGTATCCTTATATAATGACTTAATCAACTATTAAATTATTATTTTTGGTCAGTAATCGTCGATCTTTTGTAGAGTGAACACTGTATAATGTTGTTGTAGAAAATATACGTGAAAATTTGGAAAATCCGGACGATGTTCCACGGGCACACTACTAGTAAGTGGTGAGTGTACCATTAGAAAAAAAAACCGCACATATTAGCTAACAATCTACTGTAATATTACTTGAGTTATTTCAACTTAAATGATTTACTTGCATTTTCATACAGACTTTACTTGTATTTTAATACAGCGTGTATGATTTCACTCGTTGCTTTTTACCCTCAGTGTACAGTCTTATATAATAAACTCCTTCCATCAAAAACCCGATTTAATAAAGATGATATATGGTCTTTCCAACTTTTACTCTTGAGTGTACTGAAATGACCGGAAGAAAACATTCTTTCCCCCGGAAACGACCTCACTGGCACCATCTGGTGGTAGATTTATCCACAAAGCTCTGTGATCTAGTTTTCAATGAGATATAAACGTTTTCATCTATTTCGAGTGTGTTTAAAAGTTTTCAAAGCTGGACTGATCTTTTTGGGTTAATAATATTTGTATATTTTGAGATAAATTTATTACTTTGAAGAAACATGAGTCTGCATACAAATTGACTTAAAATTATCCAAAAGGGATGACAGAGAATCTGTTTAAGGGTTTAGGATAGACAGAGGGATAAGTTGATTTACTCGTTGATGGAAATATCAAGAAAGTAGATGTTGAATATCGTATTTTTTATTAAATCTAATCATACAATTTTTCTTTACATTTTCTTAAAATTTTCTATCCATATATTGATTCATAGTACGAGCGCACTTTTATAATAAGAGCGCTTTTATGGGCTAGGGTGGTTACATTCATTTTTGTCCTTGCTTGTATTAAAGAAGAGTAAATTCTCTGATACATATAAATATTTTATTATATCTTTTATAGATTTAGATATAAAGAAATATAAGGTATATAATAATCTGTTGTAATGTCTCACAGCACAAATAATGTCGTGGAAACATTACTGAAGATTTTCTCGGGGAAGTACATACATTATATTATTTCTTATTGTATTAATAGTTAAATATTTAAAATTATATGTATATTGCAGATACTCTACAGAAATACTGTCAATCCCGACAATGAATTGGAAACATTTCGAAAAATTCGAAGACAATTTTTTTTCATAGAATGAATTTAAAATTAAAAAATCTAAATATAATAGATGTAAGTAGAATTTTTGGTTTAGAGTGTAGGTATACAATAGGACGCTAGCAGTCATGTGACTTTGTTGGCCTTGACAAGCAGATATGGGGGCCCGTGTCAGTATGATAGTAATTATGTACATAGATATCAAATATCAATTTAGTGATTTTCCAATTCCATGTGGTTTATTTTCCTCGACAAGTAAATTCCACACTCCTGGTGGCAAACTAACTACGTGATTTAGACAATATGAAATTTTTAATGAAAAATTCTGTCATTCATATATCTATATAATTACTAGTTGTTATTATGAGGGCCCCATATCTGCTTGTCAAGGCCAACAATGTCACATGACTGTTCGCGCCCTATATTATGTAACCAAAAATGGAAGTAGCGAGAGGTATGCTGGCCACAACAGATTTTTTTTTATTAATTTTTCGTAATTCGATTTTCACTAATGGATTGGCGAAAATGTGTCCTAAAAAATGTATCATCATGGAATGTGGCCTCATTCTCAATCGTGCTCAAATATGTACCCACCTTTTTTGACCCTTTTTAACCACCTATATTAAAATAAAATTCTTTGAACATGGGAATTCTAGTCTAGCCGAAATAAATATTAAAATGATTATTATATTTGTGAGATTTTTGTAAGGTATAATTAACCGTTTGCAAAATATCTTATAGTTGTAAATATCTCTTGCACAGATCAAATGTCGGTCATTTCCTCTTTTGGCAGCCTTCCAAGTATCCCGTGACGAACCCTCTGTTTGTCCTCAACTCCTGACCCTGTAAGAGCTGAAAGATGTCCCGAATAAGGGCAGGAAATCATCAGGGTTAAATATCAAAGGTTACGGAGTATTTACAATTGTTTTTTCAAGTGGTGACACTTTTACATGACATTTTATATTTGCAGTTTTATATTTCATTTTATATACAATGGTTTTTCTTAAAATTCCGAAAATATTTTCCCGTAAGTTTTCTTATATGTATGTTAAGATGTATTTACATATATGAGTCAGCTAATTATCGTAATTATTTATCTATTATCAAATTGTAATTTGTATTATCATTAATTAATTAATGACTGTACATTTGTGAGTTTTAAGAATTGGTTGTGTACTTTGGATTTTGTGCGAATTTATAATGGACCAGACTGGTTTATTTACAGATTATATATTTATCGATTAATGAACAGGGCTTTAAACATAAAAGTTTTAGCACAAATTTCAGCATTTTTACATCTCGCTCTAAGAGAGGTACATATTGGAATCATGCTAAAAATCGCATATCCAGATTTTACTGAATAAGCACGTTTTAAGGTCCCTACAATCCGATAATAACATTTTTACGATGGGTGTGTGTGTGTATGTGTGTGTGTGTATGTGTGAGGTTGTTGGAGGTACGATTTCTCAAATTCTATAAGATTAAAGACCTATGTAACTACGGATTCCTCAATCTAACAGTAATGGGAAGAGTTGAATAGATTCTGGTAACAATTGGACAACCAAAATTCTAAATATAAATATATATCAGTTCCACGAATGATTATGTAGCCCCACTTACTGTCCGGCTCCATCGGGCTTCTTTGCCCCCTTCAATGTAGGTTTTTTTGTGTGTCTTTACGTATTGTTGTGAGATGGCATCTAAGCGGAAGCGTGTTGTGATATCTATTGCGGATAAATTAGCTGCTATCATAGAAGTTGAAAACATATGTACATACTGTACTGTGTCTAAAAACTGTAACCATACATACATACATACATACATACATACATACAATCACGCGTGTCCCACTTAGTGGGTTCGCACAAACCCGATAACAATAAGAACAACATCAACATCATACAACAAATCCTTACTCTTAAACATATTAAAGTGACCGATTTTCGGTAGCGAAATACCGCATCCGGATTACAATAATAGTTAAGAAACAATCATCCTTCCCCATACATTCCTATCTAAGCAGACTTCTTTCACCTCGGCCACACTCATAATCGCATTCATACATGCTCTTCTTCTCTTCACGCTTGGAAACTCTCTCTCTTTAAGCACCCTACCAATCACATCCATCCACTTACACACTGGTCGGCCACGCAATCGAAAACCCTCAACTTCACCAAGATATATATGCTTAACAAGCCGTAACCACATATGTATACAGGGTGTCCCTTAACTTGGTGCACAAACTTTAAGGGCATATAATACTGATCAAAATGAGTAAAAAAAGCTCAGTCAAAATGTGTCCGATCTTTAATAGTTTCCCAGATATAACGCAGTGAAAAATGAGTTTTTACGAGATTTACCTTTGCTATCTCGAAAACTATAAGAATTACGATTTTGATTAATTGAGACTTTTTGTTTACCTTTGAGAGGTAATCTTAGATGGCCTTTTGTTATTTTATAAAAATCAAAAGTGAAATGTTGTGGCGACCTTGGTCAATATTTAATTTTCATATAACTACGTAACTATAAGAAATTGAGAAAAATGTTTCATATAAAATTTTATTGTTTTTTATAGTCTTTTTACTGACATAGACAAAATTTTATTCGATCGCTATCTTTGTCAGTTTTTCTTAGATTTTTCGCTTTTCTCGGAAACAGTTGAAGATCATTCCTATGTTGATGAAGCTTTTTTATTCATTTTGGTCAGTACTATATGCCCTTAAAGTTTTTGCTCGAAGTTAAGGGACACCCTGTATAATGTAATGTACGAGTACATTGTTTCAAAATAATTCATCCCGCATTTTAGTACATATGTAGGCTATTTTTAGATGTTAATGGGTTATCCGAAACGGCTGCCCCCCCCCCCCTTTATTCCGGTTAACCGGGGTTCTACTGTATTTAAAACATTTGTATTTTAATATTCCAACATCTTATAGTATTGTTTTTGTTGATTGTTGCAGGCCTGCACCTTCGTAGCGGCGGGGGCGAAGACTCGCGCATGACTGCCGAGGGGGGCGGTGGCGGTGGGGGAGTGGCAGCCCCAGCCACCGCGGGAGTCGAACCTGGGGCACACCGGCACTTCCACCGCCACTGCTACGACCCTGAATACGCGCGGATGGAGGCATGGCTTGATGAGCATCCAGATTTCGTTCAGGACTACTTCATGAGGTACGGAAGAAACTTTATGTCCCTCTACTATTTAGTTTAGCTCAAGTTCATTTCTTTGACTTCTATAATCCCTGCAATTTCGCCTACAATTACGAAAACCATGATACATGATGTTAAATTACTAAATTATTTGAAGAATTAACGACCGGTTTTTCTTCCTCCTGGAGGACTTGAACGTTTGTTCCAGGTGAAGATAATTCAGTATCCACAATATTATGTGGGAATAGTTTCAGCTTCTTGACTCCCCTAAAATCTTCTTTCCGATTTCTTTTTTATTTTCTATAGAATTCTCTATATATGCCTCCGCAACAGAAGTAGAACGCCAACCCCTATGTCTTTTGAGCGTTGATGTATTTGCTCCCGCAGCTAAGACTGTAGCAGAGCACCGTCTAAAATAGTGGCCTGGGAACACCGAGAAATTCAGCGATCTTTTTTGGTACAGCACCAATAGTATTACACCACACCTTGAATTTCTGATTGGCATATTTGAGAAAAACTTCCACAAAATTTATGCCATCCATATTACCTCCAGTTAATACAAATAATCTTGAAATATTGGTTTTTGTTTTGGGAATAGTAATTTTAATGAAAGAAGTAGAATCTTCAATGTCTTCTACATTTAAATAGGTAAGCTCTTCTCTTCTGCAGGCTTCAGAAATACCAACAATCAAGACTACTTTCCATTTCTTGTTTTGTAAAATTTTTGGACTTTTTAGGTCTATAACCATTAGATTTTCTTTTTAGGAATGCAATTACATTCGTGAATTTACTAATATCCACATTTCGATTAAGATAAATTGTTGTGCGAAGCATTGAGTAGATACTCCATAAAGTAGAAGGTTTAAATTTTAAAGATAATTCGGAAAAATATGCCAAAATCACCCTTTCTGTAATGGTAGACTTTTCTGTTCACATCAACTTCCAAATTTGTTATAACAAATTTCATATACAGTAAAATTTTTGAAAGATGTCCGATCAAGGGCACCTGTATCACGAACGAATTAACAAATAGGCATACATTTATCTCTTTCTTTTGCAAAGGCTGTAAGAGTGTGTGATAAGGATGGATATAACACGCTTGTCTTTCAAAAATTCATATTATTTCGAATAAGTTAGGACATTCCATTTATAAACGATGCTCGTTG
This sequence comes from Harpalus rufipes, assembly GCA_951394225.1. Taxonomy (NCBI): domain Eukaryota; kingdom Metazoa; phylum Arthropoda; class Insecta; order Coleoptera; family Carabidae; genus Harpalus; species Harpalus rufipes. The sequence continues at coordinate 1,799,426 of OX596288.1, forward strand.
ATAATACTTTAGCTGTAACGTAAGTTTATTTATTAATTCAGATATATTACCTGGATTCATAGCCGTACGTATAACGTTATATTCTGTCAGAGTCACTGACACTGACATTGTGTCAGTATCTTATTTTTAACATATTTGGTTTTACATTTGCTTATAAACTTACTAGTTGAGTTATTTTTGAATTTTGAATGCTTTTCTTGTAATATATATTTTTATAATAATAAAATAACAGTAGTATCTTACGTACCCTCATAAAAACTAAGCAAACGACACTACTGAATTTGTCATGATGGGCGGAGCTGCCTCTGCAGCATCTTCGATATTAGAATTCTCTGAATCACTGATTTTTAAGTTTTTAAACATAAAATGCGTAGAACAACACTAAACATTAATGTAGTTCTCGAACAGTTATTTCTTTTGAAAATATTGAAAAGATTTTAATTAAACTCTATTTCTGTCCTCCTGATTTAGTTCAAATATGAACACCCACCTGCCAATATTAATTAAAACTTGTCGATCGATATTAACCAATTGTATTGTTTCTCATTCCCCCCATCATGTTGGCATTTTTCTCTGTGTCCATTTTACTGCCTTATAAATTAAATTGAACTGAATCAACCCCTTTTACTCTGGAGAATGTTGTTTCCCTCATTTAGTATTCCGCAGAGAAGGACAGCGTTTTTATATCGTATGAACAAGGTTTTGTTCTTGCGTTAAACACCGGAGGCTAGAAGTATATATGGCGATGTTCAAAATTGCTCTTAAGGGATGTAGAAATACGAGAAATGTTTATTATGCCCTTGGGGGAAATCTTTTCCGAAAATAAAGGGATGTCCAGTTAGAAGATTTTTACCACCGCCATAGTACGTGGTATATTTTGGTTAAAATTATTTGGCGATTGGTTTCTCAGCAGGTATTCCGCAAGACTTCCTTGTACGGTTATTAAACTATACATATTTTTTTAATAAATAAATTACAAAATATTAATTTTAACTTGAAAACTGTAAGATATATAGCGACCCTAATCTAACCCGGTTCTTTTTAAAGAGAGTTTTAATTACAACAAAGAAATATTTGATTACAACAATGAATATGACTAATTTCACAATAAAAATATAATATTTGTTATTATACGAATCATAAAATTGCACGTATTTAACGTAATTTGACATGAACATTTTTTTGTATTTTTTTGTCCTAATCCACAGCAAGCTTTATTACAAAAACTAAAAAGTATATAATTTTTAAATTTACATATCTCGCTTATACAAAGGGCTAATTTAATAATACTTGATGTGCTAGACGCAGAAATTAATTCTCAAACTTTTATTTGAAGCATTTATTTCTAAAATAAAAATAAAATCATTTTGTTCAAGAAAAACTGTTAACAACTTCAAGTAATATACCGCCGGTTAGCCTCTTTTAACCAAAATCTATTATGTTATTTCGATTGACATAAAAGTCTTGTATACCAAATTTGAAAAGTTTTGGATTATATTTTACAGTTTTTCATTAAAATCTATTATAGGGCTTCATGTAAAGTGCCACTTCTGGAAATTTTGTAATAACCAGAAAGGGAGGTGCACAAATATATGTTATAGGAGTCCTAAATACAAAATTTCAACTTTCTACGGCTTAGTCAAAATGGATTCAGGGATGATCAAAATGGATATTTCCGCTGAAATCTGAAAACTGAAATTTTTAATTTTTAAAAACACATTCAGAACTATTTGTTTTGCATCGTCTGATAAATGTTTGCGTTTTTGATTCGCGGTTGTGGTATTTTCTTCAAAAATTTCGTTCGCAGGTTGCAACATTTTCAATGTTGCGACAATACTGTTGAACTAATGAGTTTAAAATGTCGTTCTAAAGAACAACTAAAATAGTATTTATAAAAAAATTCTACTTAATTCTGAGAAACAACTGTATTGAAAAGATTGCTAATAACAACCGAAATCCTATCTCGACAAAGGAAATGCATAAATTACTGTAATCCATTCCTGAACACAATTAGGTTTAATACCTGCTGAGAAGAACCAGCCTTCTCCATTAGCAAGTCAAGTCAATCGCCAAATAATATTAACTAAACTATACCATATTTAGTTTAGTATTGGTCACTCATCCAGGTTGAAATGGCTTTCATGAAACTTGATTCTAATAAAAATGTTTGGTAAAACATATATTTTATTATACACGAATTTATTGAAAAATCCTGAAATATCTATTGAAACGGAACATTATATTCATGGCTGAAAAGTCATGAATAAATTAACACTGAAAATTGAAACATGTTTTCATATGTAACAATTATTGTGTGTAATTAAATATCAAAATAATTTACAGTATTTTCATTTCATTAAATATTCAAATAAATCAGACAGTTGAACAATGGAAATTAATTTACTGGGGTATAAAAATAATATAGTGGAATACCAACATTGTTTTTTAAAAATATCGTACGATACAATAGTTAAAATTATAATACAAAATAAAGTAAAATATTTTCTTTGTTTCGGAATTGTAAATTCGATTAGATAAATAGGTGATAGACAAACTGTTTTCCTATTGGCTATGACTAACGGCGATATGTAATTTGACGTTACAGGAATACGAATATAACAAATTATAACATTTCAAAGTATGCGAATCACTGTAACAATTAAATAACTTTCAAAATCCAAAACTTTGGACTCTGTAAAATTAAACGGGTTTGTGTGTTACTATGCCCTCAAAACCCTTTATAATTAGTCCGGTATTTACTTATTAATCACTTTACAACTCTCTGTAATATTTAACTACAAACATATTTGTTCTCTGAGGGTAAAATACATCATCTACTCTGCTTGAAAATAGAACGGACATGAAAATGAATTATACGCGTTGTAAGTTTATATATAAATCTTGGATCATACATTTTGCTATTATTATCATACAGTATGAAGTAACTGTGTTCATATATAGATTCTAATATCTTTAAATTTATATTAAATGGTTTTACCTATCTGTAAAAATTCAGGGTACCATTTTTCGGATAATTGCTCAAAAATATTGTATTAGTTGAACACAAAAATAAAAAAAATAGTTGACATATGTAAAAAAATCCATAGAATCGAATGGCGCAACGCCCATCCACCTATCATTTACCGTTCAGTAGTTATAGGCAGCCAAAGTCAGAAATATATTGTTAAATTTTCATTCCAATACAGCGATTCTCAAGGAACCATTTTTCGGATATTTGTTTGGTAATGTTGTATCGTCCGGACAAAAAAATTGAAAATTTGTACACATATGTAGAAAAGTCCATAGAATCGAATGGCGTAACGCCCGTTCGTCTATCTTTAACCGTTCATTAGCTATAGGGCGCGAAATTCAAAAAAATATAGGGAGCTTTCCATTCAAAATAAAAATTTGTATTTTAAAAACTAAGGCCCAGGGATTTTTTGTATTATTTTTCCCGTAATCAGCGTCTCCGAATTAGGATGATAAAATACTTTTTATTTAAATACAGGGTGTTCGAATATTTAATGGATTACTCACGATTACATGGTACCATTTTTTGGTTTTTACCTTGGTAATATTGTATGAGCTGAACAAAAAAATTGCAAATTGGTATATATATGTAGAAAAGTCCATAGAATCGAATGGCGCATCAACCATCTATCTATCATTAACCGTTCATTAGTTATTGACCACCAAAGTCGACAAACATTTGCGAACATTCTAACGATTATTTTTTTCTTCCAGGAAAGCTACCCGTCAGGTAGTCGACACCTGGCTCATTTCCCACGCTACCCCAACTTCCTCCTCCCTTGAACTATCTCCTACCCACTGTCCCGTCACCACCCCAACATCCAGGGGTGGTTCCGGTGCCACCACTCCGGTCAGGAAGATCTCCGCGCATGAATTCGAACGTGGAGGTCTTCTTAAACCTATTATTAGTACCATTGATGGAACCCCAACTTTCCTCACGAGTACTACGGAGCAACAGGCGGGCCAACAACAACAAGGGAGTCCTCAAGCCCCTAGAACACAAAGAAGAAGTAGGAATGAGTTGAGGGCGATGGATGAGAAGGAGTTGATCTTTGAGTTGGTGAGTTGAAGGTTATTATTTTAAAATTCTATTATTGAAACTTTTTGGGCATAACTTACAAGCAAGATACACAATATGTTAGTCTTTCAAATAAAATATGTTCTAGGAAAGAACAATAATGATCCAGAATTATTATTTTCTTTCTTTGTACGTATTTCCCTTCGATATAAGTGCACGAATGCACTGTATGAAATGTGTGACCTAACTCTAAATATGTTTCCAAAAATGAAAAGAGTGAATTTCGTCTCTTAGCAACAGAGGAGACGCGTTGTCTGTAAACTAGTTTGTTGGAATCCGTTTTGGAATCTATTCAAAAGATTCTAATGATTCAACGTCATAAATTTCATGTTTTGTTTGTTTTACAAAACTAGATTTTAAGGAGTTTTAACCTTTGACATTTAAATATCTATAGGAAAGATAATAAATTTCAAGTTTTTTTTTATTTTATGGCTTTCAAAGGAATCCAATACCTCTTGCTAAGAAAGGTATTGGATTCATGCTAAAAATCGCATTCCATATTTTAATAATTAAGCACGTTTTAAGGTCCCTACAAACCGATTAAGATAAAGAAGGTACATAATAATCTGTTGTAATAAATCTCAATTGAAATATTTATTTGTTATTGCTTTTGCCCTCACTCTTCTGAATTAGATTCCTCGGGAAACTTTCTATAAAACATAAAAAAATCTTTGCTATTATTATAACATTCTACATGCAATAGACACACATGCTTTCAATGACACTTTCATTTCATATTTACCAACCCAAAGCTCCAAGATACACAAACTTTCCGTTGTAATATTTGTTCTCCCGGGCTTCAAAGCTCTCAAAAGCTCTGGCGAGAATTTAATAGACGTATTGTTGAAGACGAAACTTTTGTTTTATTTCAGAAAAGTTTTTGTGCTGTAGAGGTGGCAGTACTTAACATCTTTTGTTTTCAACAAAGAAATATTTCTAAATATTTTAATTCCGAAGCTTAATACTTTCTTTCGTTTTAATTGTTGTTTATTTTGTTAGTAATGGACTCTATAAAAAAATCTGATGTGACCAACACATTACCTTCCGTCAGTTCTATGTGTTATTTAATATCTAAACCGTCTCAATGATTGAGATTATTATTTTTGGTTTTGAAAATCTCAATGGCTTCTCTAATTAACCTGCTGTTGAGGTGTGTTGGTCTCGCTAGTATTTTTGTTTCATCGAATTTTATACGGTGGAATTCTTCCAGGGCATGTTCTGCAACTGAAGATTTTTCTAGCTGGTTCAATATGATCGAACGCTGGTGTTCATTCAATCTTGTAGAAATAGTTGTACCAGTCTGGCCAATGTAAAACAAATAGAAAAATCTGATGTGGCCAGCACATAACCTCTCGCCGTATATTTTACCTGGCTGTATGCATAAAGCAAAGATTATTTTTATAAATACAAATAATATATTCATATAAACCTATGTCGTATAAACTTCTTTATTATTCAATAATAGCATGTCTCAACATGAAGATATTTTACCATAAATTATGTTACAATAAATTACAAAGTAGAGTTTACCATATATAAATATTAGGCTGGTAACAGCAATTTTCAATTCGAACAACTTTGTTTACTTTCTCTTCATATTCTTCTAGTAAAAACATTAATTTTGGGCGGTCTAAAATGTATATATCTGGATTGTGCATCTATTCTTATATATCTTCTTTTACATTTTATTTTTTCATACTTGTTATATCTAAATAACCTTAATTTCCTTTAATAAAGTGACGGATAGATTGCACTCCAATTTTGTCAATATTTACAACTTACTTGAAAAGAATTTGATAGCTTTTTCGCAATTCAAAGTTACTCTAGTCTACAGTACTGGTGTACATTGTCCCATAATGTTTGAAACAAATTTAAGTCCTTCAACCTAGACTTGTCATCTCCATAATAGTCACAGATCAAGAACTAAGGGATTCTCCAAGTACATTTTTAATTCATTACTCATTATTTCTGACACTGACATTTATCTGTCAGTTACAAATAATTTAAATTATCAACTATTTTTCATGGCATTCTTTCGGCTGTCAAATTTATTACAACAGATTATTTTATATATTATACTTCTTTTATCTCTAAATCTATGGAATATATAATAAAATATTTAAATGTATCAGATAGAGAATTTAATTTTCTTTAATATTACCACGCAAAATTTTCAAAAAATAATATTTAGAAGATTTTTTTTCAAGAATCTTCTACTTCCGGTTGTCCAATTATTACCAAAACCTTTTCAGATCTTTCCATGAATGTCCGATTGGGAAATACGTTGTTAAACAAATTTTAAGTCTTATAGTTTTTGAGTAACCGTCCTTCCAACATCCCACACACACACATACACACACACACACACACATCCACACACACACACACAGACATCATCGTAAAAATGTTAAAATCGGATTGCAGAGACCTTAAAACGTGCTTATTCAATAAAATCTGGATATGCGATTTTTAGCATGAATGCAATACCTCTCTTAGCGAGAGGTAAAAATGCTGAAACCCAAAAGACCTATTAACAATGCTAATGAAAGAGACGTATTGTTTGCTTCACTTCCTTATGTCAAAAATGTCACGGACAAGATTGGTAGAATTCTTCGTAAGAAGAACATATGTTGAGACAAGTTAAAGACGTCATCCCTCTTCAGTCGCCAGGGATTTACCAGATTCCATGTGTTTGTGGGAAAGTTTACATTGGCCAGACTGGTAGAACCATTTCTACAAGATTGAATGAACACCAGCGTTCGATCAGATTGAACCAGCCAGAAAAATCAACAGTTGCAGAGCAAGCCCTGGTAGAATTACACCGTATAAAATTCGAGGAAACAAAAATACTGGCGACCAACACACCTAAACAACAGGTTCATTAGAGAAGCCATTGTGATTTTCAAAACCAAGAGTAATAATCGCAATCATTTTGACGGTCTAGATTTTAGTCGTGCATGGCTTCCTATATTAAATATGTTGTAATTGTCATCTTGGTTACATGTTGCTAATGTTTTTGTTATTATTTATTTATGTATTTGTTGATTTGTTGTTCATTCCTTGAAGAAGACAGTAGTTAATACTGTCGAAACATCAGTATTTAAATAAATAAACAGAAATAAAACTAACAAGGGTTGTATCATTTTAATTGAAATATGAGTTCTGAAAGATTTTTTAATAATTTAGACTATATCTTCCTTACCTACAGGTGACGGAAGTTAAAAATTAGAGAAAAATATTTTCACCCTATATTAATCCCCTTTTTCTCTTCCTCTGTTAAGGTCAAGGACATCTGCAACGAACTCGAAGTCCGTTCCCTCTGTCACAAAATCCTCCAGAACGTCTCCATGCTGTTGCACGCAGACCGGGGCTCTCTCTTCCTTGTCCAAGGGGAGCGAGGAGGCGGTTGCACGCCTCAACCTCCAGGACAACTACCTGGGGCACCTAGTCGAAGATGTTTGGTGTCCAAGCTTTTCGATGTGTGCTCCAGGTCTACCTTGTTGGAGATGGAGAAGAAGGAGGAGATCAGGATACCCTGGGGGACCGGCATCGTGGGTTATGTTGCTCAGAGTGGGGAGCCGGTCAACATACCTGATGCTTATAAGGTAGGAAAGATGAAATCTTTTTTGAGTAGTTAAAATTTCACTACAAGTGTTCGTATATTCTATTCTTCATACTATCTTAATTTTATGTGTAGTTGTTTAGTAGTATAGTAGTATAATATTCGTTTATTTAGGTGTGTTGTATGTTCTTTAAGTATGTATTTAGCATAGAATTTGACTTGGAAAATTATACTTTTCAGCCGCGTTCAGCAGTACGCATCTATAGCGGTCTATCGGGATGTGATGTTAGAGTGTAGTGTCAAATTGACATCTGTCATATGTCAGTTTTAAACAAATTAGGAGTTATTTAGCTACATCATACAATATAAGAGTTTTTGTGATAGGAAATCAATGATAAATAATATTAGAATGAATCTCGTGTACAAATAAATATAATCCTCAATATTTCTTTAAAAATATGAGATTGTTTTCGCTACATTATATTTAAGAATAAACTCCATTTCCTCGACGAGGGGGAGGGAATAGATGACGTCATGTTGTCGGGTGAAATCGGGCGAAATCGTGTGATTTCTGTAGTAATCATATAAATCGAGATCTGCGTTCATCAAATTATTTTTTAGTTTGTTTGTTATCGTATACATCTAAATATCCATCATTATTAATATTGTGTTAACAATTACTCGAAAGTTCAGTCAAACAGCATTTATTCTTACTACCAACGTTTCGGTGCACCCTTACACCTTCTTCAGGGTAGTAAGATCTTACAAATTGTTACAAATCATGTACAAAAAAAAACATTAATTTAATTTATTAAAAATCGTACCAAAAAAAATACAAAGATCATACACACATCCATTTGCTCTGCTGCATTATTCGGTTGTCGTTCTTCAGAGAAAATGGATGTATGTATACTCTTTGAATTTATTTTTTTCAACTTGTATAATAATAAATAATACGATTTGGATGTCACACAAATCTGACAACAAAAAATTGTTATCGTTCGACTTTTGTTTCATGGTTAGGTACAGTAATTTTTTTTAAAAATGTCCGATCATGAACGAATTAACCATACATTTATCTCTCTCCTTTGCAGCCTATAAGCTTGTGCGATAAGGATGGATATAACACGTTTGTCTTTTAAAAATTCATATTGTTTCGACATTCTACTTTAAAACGATGCTCGTTGGTGATAATACTTTCGCTGTAACGTAAGCTTATATATTAATTCAGATACATTACCTTGATTCATAGCCGTACGAATAACGTTATTTTCTGTCAGTATCACTGACACTGACATTGTGTCATCTTATTTTTAACATATTTGGTTTTACATTTGCTAATAAACTTACCAGTTGATTTTTTTTGGAATTTTAAATGCTTTTATTGTAACATTTTTATAATAATAAAATAACAGTAGTATCTTATGTACCCTTATAAAAACTAAGCAAACGACACTACTGAATTTGTCAGAATTGGCGGAGCAAAAATCTGAACTCATACAATTCGTACTTTGATCGGGCATCTTTCAAAAATTTTACTGTAGATATCTTTATTAACTACCGTCGTTTTATTACAAACTTAATTGTAAGTTTTAAGTGTATATATATATAACAATTAAAAGAATTTTGTAGAATTGTCTCACCATTTGTGTAGGTTTTATAATTTGTTAATCGGCCGAACTATTATGATTATTATGACTCATAATTCATGAGCGCGTAATAATCTATGTATTTCCTATGGAAAAAATCCTTTGGTTTCAAAATCTTTTTTGCAACTTGCATTCAGTGTGTCAGTAGTCATAATTCAAACAAACGTCAACTCTTCAATTTACGTCATAGTGACGTCAACCACCCCTGTTGTTTTTGAAACCAAAGAATCAACTTAGTAAGTTATAGGTATTCGATTGTTTAATACTAGATTATCTCAATAAAACAATTGTCGGACTTCGTAACTAAGTTTAAAATAACTTGTTGTTAAGTGTTTTATTTAAGGGCGTGAATTTTATCCCTAGAAATAGACTGTGGTAATCTTTCTATTCTCAAGAAAGCTTGAATAAACATCTGGGATATTTTTAGTTTTTCTCGGAAGAGATCAATGTGTAACAGGAAAAGAGAAAAACGATAATATAGGAAACATTTTATTAAAGTATGTTTATAAATATATTATAAGGCTTTTATCCGGATTAAAGACAAATATAATTAAACTAATTCTTGTGCACAAATAAATACAGTGGCGGACAAATATGGTTATAAATAATTATTTAAGTATTGCAGGGTAACATTATATTATGGAGTCAAAAATAATATGTCACCGAAAACAATAAGAACAACATCAACATCATACAACAAATCCTTACTCTTAAACATATTAAAGTGACCGATTTTCGGTAGCGAAATACCGCATCCGGATCACAATAATAGTTAGGAAACAATCATCCTTCGCCACACATTCCTATCTAAGCAGACTTCTTTCGCCGCGGCCACACTCATAATCCTTACTCTTAAACATATTAAAGTGACCGATTTTCGGTAGCGAAATACCGCATCCGGATCACAATAATAGACTACGTTTATCTCGCAGTGATTTAACCCGCTTAAAAATCTAGTGACTTAAAACTAACTCTTAACTCCACTTTGTTTATATCGCATATTTTAAAGTGACTACAGGATAATTAGCGTTTATCCACTGCTGTTAAACAAGGACAGATAGAAAATTTTGCGGATGACTTTCTATAATAATAATAACAAAACGCTCACGATCTTGAAGCAAACCTCGAAATAAACAGTTTTTAGAAGTTTTGAGTGTAGTAATATATATTTTTAATAATTATTTTCAAGTTTTTAAAAAAAATGTTGAGGTTAATCGATAGCCTTAACCGTTTATCTCGCAAAATTTCAAGTACGTTAGGTTAGGTTGCAACTCCGGAGCCTCCAAGTAGTCGGCGCCTATGCTTCTAAAGATGTAACATTGTTTATTTTGTCTAATTTAAGTTTTTTAATAAATTGTTATTCTGGATATTTTTTTAAAGTAAATGTAATATTTGTATACAGTCGCTCACGTCTGTATTCAAATACATAAGTACAGTATTTTTTTTTAAAGATGTCCGATTAAGGCTATCTGTATCATGAACAAATTAACAAATTGGCATACATTTATCTCTTTCCTTTGCAAAGGATATAAGCGTATCCGATAAGGATGGATATAACACGCTTGTCTTTTAAAAATTCATATTGTTTCGACTAAGATAAGACATCCCACTTTAAAACGATGCTCGTTATTGATAATACTTTCGCTGTAACGTAAGTTTATTTATTAATTCAGATACATAACCCGTACGAATAACGTTATTTTGTCAGTATCTTATTTTTCACATATTGGTTGACTATTGACTTTTTAAATTTTGAATGCTTTTATTGTAACATATATTTTTATAATAATAAAATAACTGTAGTATCTTTTGTACCTTCATAAAAAGTAAGCAAACGACACTACTGAATTTGTCAGAATGGGCGGAGCAAAAATCTGAATTCATACAATTCGTAGAAGACCTTGATCGGACATCTTTCAAATTTTTTACTGTACTTGTGAAATTTAGTATAATGCGTTTGGATTACTTACTTAAGGTCCATTATATAAGAAGTTTGAAAATATGTTGAAGTCGCTTTATTAATATCCAATACTGTACGTCGTCAAGATTTTGAAACGAAGTATAAATACTTCAATTATAAATGAAATATTTTAACTTGCAACTACATATTGAAAACTAAAATTTTCCTTTTCTTATAATGTATATCGTTTTAGTCTAAACAAATTCTAATTTTAGTGTACAAAGCATTCGATTTATGCTCTAATTTTGGACAAACATTGATCTAAAAATAATCTGTCTCATTAAAGTTTTCAATTAACAGTCTGCGCGTTTCTTAACTTAATAAATGCGCTAACTATACTAGCTCCCTTTGTACAACAAAAATAACTTCGTGAGCAAATAAAACTAACTCGCTTGCAAATAGAAACTCAAATAAAATGACATTGTTAGACTAAGACTATTTATGCACTTCTACAACTTGGAAGAAGATTTTAAACCGTTCCATTGTTGTAATCATCATGTTTATAATATATAAATATATAATCACAATGTGTACTATGATTACAACAATGTGTACGGTGATTACAACAAATAAACTGCTTGGAAATATAAGTATAAACTATTCCAATGTTTGGAAACCGTGTGTAATCGATGTAGTAATGCGAAAAAAGTCCTTGACACTCTGCCAAATGCGTTCATCAAAACATACCGTGTTTAATTAACGATTTCGGAGATAAAGACTGTTAAATTAAGGGTAGCACGCCAAATTATACTGATATTTATACTATACAGAAGGTAAAGGTCAAAATGTTTTTTAAGATTTTCACAAGTTCACAACCAGAACACGAATGATAATTATAAGAAAAGTGTTCATAAGTTTATTGACATACAGTAAATTATTTTTTATGGGCACCACCAATAAGCGGACACCTCTATTAACAGACACTCATTATGGCTCCCATTTTTCAGAAACGACTTTTCATATACGATAAGTTTCGGCTCGAGTCAGAAGCATTCGTTCTTATTACATTACTTCAATACGCACGACTACATATTGAGTTGTGATAAATTCACGTTTTGGCCAGTACAATACCTCTCGCCACTTCCGTTTTGGTTACATAAGTACAGGGCGCGAGCCAGTCATGTGACATTGTTGGCCTTGACAAGCAGATATGGGGGCCCGTGTCAGAATAACGATTAGTAATTATTTTTTATTAAAAATTTCAAGATTTTCTAAATTAACTTAGTTAATTTGTCACTAGGGGTATGGAATTTATTCGTCGAGGAAAATAAACCACATGGAATTGGAATATCACTCAATTTAGTATGAAAAATTATATCTATGTACATAATTACTAGCTATCATTCTGACACGGCCCCCCCCCCCATATCTACTTTTCAATGCCAACAAAGTCACATGACTGCTCGCGCCCAATTGTGTTTAACATTTCTTGTATACCTGCACTCTACACCAAAAATTCTACTTGCTTCTATTCTTTATATTTAGATTATTTTAATTTTAAATTCATTCTATGTAGAAATTTTGTCCTCTTCTAATTTTTCAAAATGTTTCCAATTCATTGTTGGGATTGACATATTTTTGAAGGGTATATGTAAATATACCTATAATTTTAAATATTTAACTATCAATACAATAAGAAATAATGTATGTACTTCCCAGAAAATATATTTTCAGTAATGTCTCTGGATTTTTGACAGTGGCATTTATCTGTCAGTTACAAACATTTTAATTTTTTCAATTGATTTCCATGACATTATTTGGGCTGCGAGATTTATTACAACAGATTATTATATACCTTATATTTCTTTATCTCTAAAACTATAAAAGATATAATAAAATATTTAATACAAACAAGAAGATTTTTTTGAGGAATGGTCCTTACAACCTCTCCACATACACACACACACACACACACATTACACTCACACACACACACACACACATTACACTCACACACACACACACACATTACACTCACACACACATTACACACACACATACACACACATTACACACACACACACACACACACACACACATACACACATACACACATACACTCATACATACACACACATACGTACACACACATACGTACACACACATACGTACACACACACACATACATCATCGTAAAAATATTAAATTCGGATTGTAGGGACCTTAAAACGTGCTTAATCATTAAAATCTGGATATACGATTTTTAGCATGAATCCAATACCTCTCTTAGCGTGAGGTAAAAATTGATATACATCTATTTATTTATTGGTATTGTACTTGGAGTTATCTATTGCTATTGGTATTTCACACAATAGCGAGATAAGGCCCTAATAGCCTACTATGGGAAGTGGGAAAAATGCATTACCCAATTTAAAACAAAGTTATTTTCGATGTATTTGTAGTATTATTATGTGGAATAGTTATTGTAGTATTTTGTGTTGTATTATTAGAAACCGTAGTATTTCTATTTCTTCTGTGCCGTCTTTCTTTCTAAATTACTTCCGTAAAATTTGTAGTTATTTTCAAAATTATTATTCGTATTTTAATATTATTTTAAAAGTTCTAAGTCGTCAACAATACTATGTAAAATAATATTAGAATATGAATTTCGCGATATTCTTATTAATTTTTTTTTGTTTCTTTCGTTTCCAGGATACGGGGAACTTTATTCCCCAGGTTATAAGATTCGTGATATCGTGAGCGCCTAACACACACCTAGACTAAGATACAATAATCGGTTCACGGTACATCAGAGAACTTCATAAGTTTCATTATTATATCGTAAATAAAATGTGTTTTTGTGATCTGTGATACTTCTATTTTTAAGTATATTTAAGTGTTGAAATTTATTATATTACTACTTTTTATACTTTGTATTTTTGTTTCATATAAACCATGAAAAGTGTTACAAAATAATATGGAAATGTATACCAATGTAAATAAATAAAACAACTTTTATTTTTAACTTTATATAAAATATATGTATGAAATATCTTAGAATAGATATCTATGTAAGGGTGATGCTTAACGTTTGAGACTAATAGTTGTTGTTTATTATGAGAATAAACACAATTACTACATAATTCCAGTTCGCCGAACTAGATCCAATTCTTTTGGAACGCCTTCAACCATCTTTTGTCTTTTGTAAAACAATGTATTGTTCGCAACATCAAAAACGCTATCAACAATAAATACACTTGCCACAGATTTAGCTTAATATAAACATAACTCTATCCAGATTTAAATAATTGTTGCTAACATTTTTTAATACAAAGCATAAGCACTTATTTAAAAATGCATACTGGTTCATTTCAAGTACTGAAAGACAAAAAATGGTTGGGCGATCCCTAAAAGTGAAATTGCCTTATCAGAATTCTTAAAAGTAAAATAACTTTCATCATTCAAGGATGACAATCTTGTTGGTATATCTAATGTTGCATTTATTCCTGACAATATGAGATTCTGTCCGTTAAATATTTTAGCTAGTATTCTCGTTGATATTCCAGATTTATTATTAACTTGCTCATTCAGTCGCTGGTTGTTGCCTTTCATCATTTTCGTGTTTTGAACAAAATACTTTTCTCAACGTTTAATGTAGCGATATATTACTACCCTTTTTACATTTTCTTCTAAAAATGCCATAAATTTATTTCGCTTTGAAATATATAATTCACAGACTCGTACGTTCAATTAATAGTTCGCGATTCATGATACAATTCTGATACAAACAACTTAGAAAATTCAAATCGTGACTGCGTTTCTAAATAAATAAAAACTAATGTTTCTAACGCTTATTAAATTTGGTTTTGAAAATACCTTGTAACAAATTTTAGGCATCACCCTTTATTTATTATTTGTGAATACAAAATATTTAATATACTTCAACACCAAGTCTACCCAGTTCTTGGATAGGAAACTGCACCAAAATGAATATAAAAACCATTTATTTCTTACAAAAAATGTATCATATATTGTTTGTTAACATGTACAATCATTATAAAATATTAAACTAGATATAAAATGAAACATATATGTATTATTGTTTATATACTACTTCCCTTTCCTTATAAATATAAGAAACATAAATAAAAATTCTAAATCATACTTCTTATAATAAATATATATTAGAGCACTTTTCTTTCATTCATAATTATTACAAAAATTAAATGTAAGTCTTGGAAAAAATCTAATATCATATTCGTTTTGTACGCGTCGAAAACGATACAGTAATTCTTTTCCCGATTTTCTCACATAAAAATTGACTAACTTTGCGTACAAAACGAACTTTGAAAGTGCTCTAAATCTCATTTAAATAAATTACATAAAATCAGACGATCAAAATAATATATATCATTAATACAAACAATTAATAATAATCATAATACACCGAATAAATATCTCATTAAAACAATTACATAATACACAAGTGCTACTGAAATTCTAGCGAGCAGCGGTCACCCATCCTAAACGAGCTACAGATATTCCAGCAAGCAACGGTCACCCATCCTACAGCAGCCACGAGCTCCCATCCAACCGATCCAGGTTCGATCCCAGCCACCGACCACCAGGGCAGCCTACGGGCTGCCGGTGGCCGGCTGGCTAGCCAGCAGCCAAAAATCAGCTAGAAACCTCTCTATATAGCTTGTTACGTAATTTCACGGAGCAGAGTGACGCGGACCTGCGATTCGGACGGCCGGAGCCGTCCTACTGACGCCATTTTATTATTTCAAGGCATATATACAGTAAAATCCCCTCTTCGAAGCCTAGAGCTCATGATTTGATGAGCAGAAGCCTTTCTAGCGGTAGAAATTTGAATTTTGGTGGATGTATGTCTTGCTGTGGGCTGTATATCGGCGATTCAAGCGATCGGCAACGATTTTTTTGCTTTTTACGGGCTATGGACCAGGAATCGCGTGATTTTGGCAGGCTATAGCCTTCTGCTAGCTAAAAATTCAGATTTTGGTGGATGTATGCCTTGCTGTGGGTTGTATATCGGCGATTCAAGCGATCGGCAATGATTTTTTTGATTTTTACAGGCTGTAGGCCAGGAATCGCGTGATTTTGGCAGGCTGTAGCCTTCTGCTAGCTAAAAATTCAGATTTTGGTGGATATATGGGCTGTATATCGGCGATTCAAGCGATCGGCAACGATTTTTTTGATTTTTACAGGCTGTACGCCAGGAATCGCGTGATTTTGGCAGGCTACAGCCTTCTGCTAGCTAAAAATTCAGATTTTGGTGGATTTATGCCTTGCTATGGGCTGTATATCGGCGATTCAAGCGATCGGCAACGATTTTTTTGATTTTTACAGGCTGTAGGCCAGGAATCGGGTGATTTTGGCAGACTACAGCCTTCTGCTAGCTAAAAATTGAGATTTTGGTGGATATATGCCTTGCTTGGGCTGTATTTCGGCGATTTACACGACCGGAAGCGGATTTTTGTTTTTTACAGGCTGTAGCACAGTGATTTCGTGGTTTGGGCTGCTGTACATCGCTTACTGGTGCTCTACGAACGGTTGCTGTACCTGCATTTTGATGTATTACTGGTTGCTTATGATATTTAAATAAACGGTGTAGCGTTTTGAATGGAAATGTTTTAATTCTTGCAAAGAACGAAGCAGTCAAATTCCAATTAGGCCTTAGGGAAAATCTAACGTCGGATTCGTAATCTACGGGTCGTAATTAGTCTAATAAAATTTGTTTCGCATTTCTAGCCCTAATAGTTTCAGAGTTACAATTTATTTTTCTTATTTAATGGTATAGCGTTTTGAATCGAAATGTTCCAATTAAAAGCTGTCAAATTTCAATTAGGCGATTTTGAAACCCTTGGCCCTAGGCCCTTGAAACTTAAATATGTTGTTCTACGACCCCGACATTTCAAAGGATGCTAAGGGAACGCGAAATTTCAAGGAAATCGCTGAAATCCCAGCCGTTTCCGAGATACGAGCCCCTAAAGATTTTACGGGGTATTTTACCCTAATTTGCCTGTTTAAAAGAATTAAGAGCTGAAAAATAGCGTATCGGGTGTAGTTTGAGCCGCTCTTTCGATTGGCCTGCATAAAATTGCTTATAACTCTTTAGTTTTTGATATATTTACCCTTCAAATTTGTAGGGGTGTGGATTAGCTAACTTTGTTATTAATAGAGCTAGAAGGGTCGAATAAATTTTATTAGACTAATTTGGACCTGCAGATTACGAATCTGAGCACAAATTTTTCCGTAGGGCACTTTTAAGGGCATGTGATAACTCCGTTATTAAAATAGCTAGAAGGGCGGGATAAATTCTATTAGGCTAATTTCGGCCCGTAGAACACGAATCCGAAGATCATATTTGCCCTAAAGGGTTTTTTTAAATCCTTAGCCTTTCAAAAATAAGCGGACTCTTATCGGATGGGTATTTTCTTATCTAGAAAGGTGGATAATAAAAGATAGGATAGAAATTTCTCAAGAGAAACACTTAAAATTTGAAAGAAAACATTGTCCTTTTATTGCATTACATAGTACAAATAATATAACTATATTTTATTAAAATATATACATAAAAATATTTATAATACATTTTATTTCCTGTATCCAAACTCCTGGGTAGTCCTGATCCTGTAAACAATTAAAAAAATAGTTAATTTTGAATGACAAGTATGAAAAGACTAATTAATTATTATTAGTTGTTAATTCATACCTTTACTAATGCTTTAATAAACTCCTGGAGTTGTCCTGGAGCCCTAAGATGGTTTGGAAAGAAGTCCCGGAGTATTCCTCAGCAGCCCTTGATGAGTATCATCGGCAGAAGATCAACCCCGTCTTTGTTACATATGTAAAAAGAAAAACAATGTGTTATTGTGCATAATATTGTATACAGGGTGTCCCTTAACTTCGAGCAAAAACTTTAAGGGCATATAGTACTGACCAAAATGAATAAAAAAGCTTCATCAACATAGGAATGATCTTCAACTGTTTCCGAGAAAAGCGAAAAATCTAAGAAAAACTGACAAAGATAGCGATCGAATAAAATTTTGTCTATGTCAGTAAAAAGACTATAAAAAACAATAAAATTTTATATGAAACATTTTTCTCAATTTCTTATAGTTACGTAGTTATATGAAAATTAAATATTGCGCAAGGTCGCCACAACATTTCACTTTTGATTTTTATAAAATAACAAAAGGCCATCTAAGATTACCTCTCAAAGGTAAACAAAAAGTCTCAATTAATCAAAATCGTAATTCTTATAGTTTTCGAGATAGCAAAGGTAAATCTCGTAAAAACTCATTTTTCACTGCGTTATATCTGGGAAACTATTAAAGATCGGACACATTTTGACTGAGCTTTTTTTACTCATTTTGATCAGTATTATATGCCCTTAAAGTTTGTGCACCAAGTTAAGGGACACCCTGTATATTCATCCAATCGTTACATATATTTAGTGTGTGATACAATTTTATACATATAGATCAAAAATATATAGTAGAAAATATATATTGTTTATTTACTATCATCCCTATTTAAAATTTGATTCTTATGCCCTTGATATTACGTAATGTTCGCGATACGAATTTGAATAAAAGAATATATTATTTTAACTATTATTTATTGTTCTATTTCAAATTGTATTTTGATTACGTGTATTGTTTTAGTACAAGTATCTATTGTTTAGTATATAATATACACAGTTATGTATATGTATTATAAAAAAAATATGTGATTAACAATGAATATTTGTACTATATGTCAACTTTACTCTATATAAAATACATACAAAAGCAGATCACTGTACAGTAATTTTTTTGAAGATGTCCGATCAAGGTCATCGGTCTGTTGAACGAATTAACAAATTGGCATACATTTATCTCTTTCCTTTGCAAAGGCTATAAGCGTATGCGATAAGGATGGATGTAACACGCTTGTCTTTCAAAATTTAATATTGTTTCGACTAAGCTAGGACATTCCACTTTAAAACGATGCTCGTTGTTAATACTTTCGCTGTAACGTAAGTTTATTTATTAATTCATAGCCGTACGAATAACGTTATTTTCTGTCAGTGTCACATATTTGGTTTTACATTTGCTAATAAATTTACCAGTTGACTTATTTTTGAATTTTGAATGCTTTTATTGTAACACATATTTATATAATAATAAAATAACAGTAGTACCTTATGTACCCTCATGAAAACTAAGCAAACGACACTACTGAATTTGTCAAAATGGGCGGAGCAAAAATCTGAATTCGTACAATTCGAAGATGACCTTCATCGGACATCTTTCAAAAATTTTACTGTACACATATTTATACATATGATTATGAATTTCAACAGATTATGAAGTGCCTTTTTTGTTACAGGATGAACGCTTCAATCATGATATCGACGTATTAACAGGGTACAAGACAAAGACGTTATTGTGTATGCCTATAAAAGATACCAATGGAGACGTCATAGGTGTGGCACAGGTACAAAATATATTTTTAATATTTTTTATGAACTAGTTCACCAAAAATTTTGAAAATTAGTGTATGTATATAAAAAAATACGTAGAACCGATTCGTGATATTAACTAGTTTCTACCTCTACCCATTTTTGGGTAACGAATATCTACCCAATTAAGGGTTGAAGCTACGACTTTAATTTTATCACCAGTGAAATCCACGGGTCAAAATACATATGTACACAAATTTTTGTCACAATATTTCAACAGGTATATTTTTTATCAACGTTTGTTTAAAGTCGTAAGGAATGTTTTGCAATTTAAGGGTTAATAAATTCAAAACTACAGGGTGGACACTTTTTCATAGCCATAAAAGGATTCCTTGGACATTTTTACATAAGTAGACCAATTTTCAGCCAAATCCATGAGGGACCCATTTTGGCAATTTGACAATAAAGAGACTAGAATCAGTACTTTTAATAAAATTAATAGTTTTTATTTTGTGGTTATTGGACAAATGAAGTAAAAAAATTGAAAATTGTTATACTTATATAAGAAAATATGTAGAATTTAATGGTGGTATCTACGAAGCCGTTTGTCTACCCAGTTTTGTGTAGAGGACATCTACCCGTAAATGGGTAGAAGATATAAAATTAATTTTATTAAAAATGTATTTTTTGGGTCAAAATACATACATATACCAATATTTGTTATAATATATTACCGAATACATTTTTTATTTAAGATATTTTGAAATGGGTTTACGTCAATAAGTTTTTATAATTTATTGTGGATAAAGTTACACAAAAAAAAATGGTATACTTATGTAATAAAATATGTAGGTTTGAATGATGCTATTGGTGAAGCTGTATGTCCACCCAGTTTTGGGTAGCAAACATACACCCATTAAAGGGTTGGACATAGGGTTTTAATTTTATCTCTATTGGATTCTTTGGGTTAAAGTACATATGTATAATTATTTTTAAAAAAATATTCCGACAGATACAATTTTATTTTTAAAAATTTATTGCATGATCTTAAATTTTATTTTATAAAAACTAAAAAAAAATTGAAAATGGGTATATTTATATAAAAAAAATACATAGAATTGAATGATGAATTCTATAAATTTCTATCTCTACCCATTTTTGAGTAATAAAGTATTTGACATATAAAAAATAATTCCACCGTATTAATTTACAAACATATACCAATTTCCACCAAAATCCCTCCACAAAGACACCTTCTAATGGACATCATCCCCATGTTTCCCCCAGGTTATCAACAAGGTGGGCGACACCCCGTTCACTGTCCAAGACGAGAAGATATTCTCCAGCTACCTACAATTCTGCGGAATTGGTCTGCGGAACGCCCACCTCTACGAGAAATCACAGCTGGAGGTGAAAAGGAACCAGGTCCTTTTAGACCTTGCGAGGATGATATTCGAGGAGCAAAGCACCATCGAGCATGTGGTGTTTAGGATATTGACACATACGCACAGTTTGATACAGTGTCAGAGAGTACAGGTAAGCAAAAAAGAAAAAATATACTATTTCCAATATATGATTTAATTTTGATGTCTACCAAATTGTAATACCTATTATTTATGTTTAGATTTTTAATTTTAAATTCATTCTATAGAATGCGAGTAGTCATGTGACTTTGTTCGCCTTGACCAGCAGATATGGGGGCCCGTGTCAGAATGACAGTTAGTTATTATGTATATAGATATCAAAATTTCAAGATTTTCCGAGTTCAAGTGGTTACTTTGTCACCAGGAGTGTGGAATTTACTTGTCAATGAAAATAAACCAACACGAGCCCCAATATTTGCTTTTTAAAGCCAAAAAAGTCACAAGATTGCTCGTGCCCTATGAAGAAATTTTGTCCTATTCTTCTAATTTTTCGACAAGTTTCCAATTCATTGTCGGGATTGACAGTATTTCTGAAGGGTTATATACCTATAATTTTAAATATTTAACTATTAATACAATAAGAAATAATGTATGTACTTCCCAGAAAAGTCTTCAGTAATGGTTTTGGATTTTTGACAGTTACAAACATTTTAATTACAACAGATTATTTTATATATTTCTTTATCTCTAAATCTATAAAAGATGTAAAAGAATATTTATATGTATCAGATAAAGAATTTAATGTTCTTTAACAATTATTTTAAGAATCTGCTACTTCCAGTTGTCCAATTATTACCAAAACCTTTTTAACTCTTCCCAGTTTTGTCCGATTGAGAAATACGTAGTTAAACAGATATGAAGTATTATAGTTTTTGAGAAATCGTCCTTCCAACATTCACACACACATAGGTACATACATCCACACAACTATTTTCCATGGCATTCTTTCGGCTGTAAAATTTATTACAACAGATTATTTTATATATTATATTTCTTTTATATCTAAATCTATAGAATATATAATAAAATATTTAAATGTATCTGAGAGAATTTAATTTTCTTTAATATTACCAAGAAAAATTTTCAAAAAATAATATTTAGATGTTTTTTCAACTTCCGTCTAATTGTTACCAAAACCTTTTCAGATCTTCCCATGAATGTCCGATTGGGAAATACGTAGTTAAACAAATATAAAGTCTTATAGTTTTTGAGTAATCGTCCTACCAACATGCCACACACATACACACATACACACACACGCACACACACACACACACACACACACACACACACACACACACACACATCATCGTAAATATGTTAAAATCGGATTGTAGGGACCTTAAAACGTGCTTAATCATTAAAATCTCTTAGCGAGAGGTAAAAATATAAACGAGAATTTCTCGTCGTAGGTTGAGGGTGGGGAGAACTCAGACGTTATACTATCTAGCGTCTATCCTGCCATTCCAGCATTAATTTCTATAGAAAAGGAATTATTAACAGACTTATCAAAAAAGGAACAATTTTACGATGACAACCAACAGATTTGCTAACGAAAGAACGTCACATTGATTTAATAGATATTTTTCGTACATTTATATTAGGTATAATATTTAATTCTGTCTTGATTATTTATGTAGGGTTGGAAAATGTTTGATCCTGAACCGAAAAAGAATTATTTTTTTCAATACTTTCCTTACCTATCCAAATTCACGTACCGAAACTGTAGCGTACAATACAAACTAAAAAATTCTTGGTAACTAATTTAATATGAAAAAGAAAATTCTCCCCTAGACACAAAATCATCAACTACTTGTCAGTAAATTTGATTTCTTTGATGTGCAGCCCTGCTATACATTTTAATTCAGTACATGTTCAACATGTTAAATTTCTCTAAAGTTACAAGCCAAAATTTACAAAACTGCGACCTATATACAAGCCAAGAGGAAATAAAAGTAGGACTACATTGTTTTACAAAGTAAATGCTAAGTGCTTTTGAGAGGGAAATATGTTTCAAGATAATATAGTTATATTTTAACACAAAAAGTTTCTAAATAAACACGAAATTGCTGAAAAGTTTCACAAGTTTTTTTCTACTTCTTGTTTAACTTGAAATTATTTGAAAATTTGCACAGTCACAGTTATACAAGAAAATACAATCGATAAAAGTTTTACAATTTTAGATATATTTGTGGTAAAAAATCCGTATGGTATTATGGGTGGGACTTTCGGTAAAATGTAATCTTTCAGACATATTTCAAACCGGAAGTAGGCGGTGACGAGAAAACGTTGATAGATGTTACCCATTACTCTCTGATGTAAAACACATGACACAGATGCAAGATGTTACATATTACGTTGGAACAAAACACAATAAAAACAAAATTCATTGTTGTAATTAACATACGACATATTTTACCCATCGTTAGTGTTGTGGGGTTTATCAGACCCCAAACTATAGGTCACTGAGACTGTCTTAAACATTGATAGCAGATTCGAGCACAAAAACAAGTAAAAATTTGGCCGGAAGAAGCAAAGGAAGACCGAGAAAACATGGGAAAAATAAAAAAGATGGCAAAAGATAAAAGAATGTATTGAAAATCAATCTTAAGATGAAGAAATCTTACATCCGATTACGGGTATTTAAAGGAGATTATTTTAATAATCAAACATGGTTCCCTGTAAGTTTGGGACTTGTCTTTTGTCATATATTTGCCCGTAGATTATTTATTTATTAATCAATGGATCCAACAGGATTCAAGATCCCAATTACAGGACGATCATATGACATACAAATACAGAAACGGATGAGTTGAACAGAAAATACATATACGAAATTTAACAAGTGACATTACAAAAAATATTTTCTTAATATATTCTTAAATTTAGATAAGGAGTCGCCAAATATGTCAATGTCAATAGTACATGATTGTTATATGCTACACAGACTTGTCTTATTGGAGATTTCAATTCATAATTAGTCCTAGCTCTAGCTCATAATGAAATGGTACTTTATTTCTTGAAGCGTGGAACGTGAAATGGTATTACCTCAAGACTACATGGGTCATCAATACAATTATTAATTAATTTGTATAAGTAGAGAGATAATTGTAAATTTCTTCTGCTACTTAATGGCACCAAATTCACTTCAATAAAACAGAATAATCATGGGTAAAGATAGGATATTGTCCATGTATTTTAAAATAACAATATTTGGTGAATTTATGCTGTATTTTATGATATATTGGATTCCAGACTTGTAGACAATATTCTAGCTTAGAGCGGACAAACGCACAATACAAGCTTTTGAGTGTAGTTGTTTTACAGAAAGACAATTTCTAATTACAAATCCAGGATTTTTGTAGGATGATCTTACGGTAGTCTTAATGTGTACATTAAATGTTAGTTTTGGGTCAAATATAATCCCAAGATCCTTAAACTGAGTTACTTTCTCAAGCGAATTAGTTTCCATGTGATTTTTTAACAAAGTAACTCATTATTTTACATTTGCTGTAATTGTTTAAATGAAAAATTTGATTAATAACATTGTATTTAAATCCAGTACACATTATTAATACATAAAATTAAAAATGCCCAAATATAGTCTTAACTATTGTAGCCAAAAAAAAAATTTTTTTATTGCTGTTAATATATTTATTTCAGAGGGTACGAATACATTTGGGGTTGGGCTCGTATTGTGCTACTGGGGTTGTCTTCTTTCAATTGTAGAACTGTATATTCTGATACTGGGGTATAAATTACCCATAAATGGGTGTGATATGTTGTCTATTGTATCAAGAAAATATAATTGTGTATAGAGACAGTAATTACATTACCACAAACGCAAACTGTAGTTAATTAAAGCCTGTATACACTTCACATACAAGTTTAATTCAAAGTAAAGTAAAGCAATGTTTGGATGCTTGTTACAGAGTACCTGTTGTTCTGAAATTTATTCAGGCGTATAGGTACGAAGCTTTAGTGTGGTTACACATATAAATACAAGAGTATGTAGAGAACAAATATTGTCTCAAGAAATTAGTTTATTGTCGGAAAATTATATAGTAGTAATATATGAAGATTTCTATTAATACAGGGTGGGGCAGAAAAACCTATCCGATTTCAAATCCCTTTTTCTCAAAAGAGGGAGCAGGTAGAGTAGTGGGGTAAAAACCGTTAGAAAGCCGGTTTTATGCCATTTGTCAGTAGTCAACATGCCTTGGTCTGGTGAACATCGTGCTTTTATTATTGAGCGGTTTATCGAATGCGGCGGTTCGATAATTGCTACACAACGTGCTTTTCGAATTCATTTCGGACTCGGGCGTCATGATCCTGTTCCACATCCATCAGGAACCCCTCCATAGCCCAAAAGTGACTGTGTGGTGTGCTCTTTCCCGCCTAGGCGTCTGGGGGCCTTACTTTTTTGAAGAAAATGGGCAAACCGTAACGGTCAACAGCGGGCGCTATTGTTTCATGCTGGAAAATTTTCTTAGACCCAAAATGGAAGAAAATGGCGTGGAAAATGTGTGGTTTCAACAGGATGGGGCAACCGCCCACACATCGCGACGATCAATGGACATTCTCAGGGAACTGTTTCCCGGTCGCCTCATTTCCCTGAGAGGTGATCTTGGCTGGCCGCCGCGCTCACCGGATCTCACTCCATGTGACTTCTTCCTTTGGGGTTACCTCAAATCGAAGGTTTACCAGCATCGACCAAGGACCCTTCTTGCTTTACGAAGGGAAATTGCTCGGGCAATTGAAGAAATTCCTGTGGAAATGACGGTGAAAGTCATGGAAAGCTACCGCGAGCGCCTAAATCAGTGTATCCGCTCCCAAGGACGACATTTGAGTGATGTGCTTTTCAAAACTTAAATTTAAAAATGGCATAAAATTTGCGATATGTTAATAAAAAATTTTTTTGACAAGTTGAGTGGTTTTAATTTTATAACGTTTTGAAATCGGATAGGTTTTTCTGCCCCACCCTGTATATTAATAACACAGCAACCGAAGGAATTGAATAAGTTTAAGGAATACGAGGATCGTTGTTTTGTTTAACTCTTCATATGAACTGTCAAGAAATTTCAGTACAATTTGGAAGGAAAGACGGCAACGGATATCAAGGGCAGGTTGGGAATTGGGAATGCTTCACCTTCGTTTTCCAAGATGACTTTCTGGGTTTCGGAATTCAAAATCGGCTATTACACCGGAAATTGTGGATAAAGTCCATGATATAGTTCTGGAAGATCGCCGAATGAAAGTGCGTGTGATTAGGGAAGCCATAGGGATCTGTTATGAACGTGTACTTAGTTCGGAGCAAAAGCGAATTCGGGCACGAACTTCAGCCGAAAATTTCGAGTTGTTTAAAAAAAATCCAATTTTAAAAGACATTTCATAACCATGGATGAAACTTGGATACAACACTACACCCCAGAGACGAAAATTCAGTCGAAACCGTGAATTAGACATAGTGAGTCCGAAGAAAGCGAAGTCAGTTCATTCGCCAAGACAGGTGATGGCGTTAGACTTTTGGGACGCCAAAGGCATTCTGCTAATTGATTATCTTAATAAAGGAAAAACTGTAACTGGGCAATATTACGCCACACTTTTAGACAAGCTAAAAGCAGCAATTCAAGAAAAACGCCCGGGAATGGCAAAGAAAAAGATCATATTTCAATGCGCCAGCTCATTCAAGTCGTATTGCTCAACAAAAATTGACCGAACAGAGATTTGAATTCGTCCCCCATACATCTTTCCCGAAACTCAAAACGGTCCTCGCTGGAAAAGATTTCGATCCAACACCATCGAAGCAGTAAATGCTTATTTTGGGGACCTCAAAGACAACCATTTTCGGGAGGGAATCGAAATTTTTTGTTTCACCACGACAATGGGCCCATTTGAAATATGAAAGTTGATTTTCGGTCAAACCGGAAGCGCTACCATCATGCCAGATACATGATTTGTGAGCCCCATGCCTAGTTTAATTAGAATTAAAAAATAAATTTATTTAGAATTTTAAAACCGCACGTAGATGTTTTCTTATCCAGATATTATGGTACAAGTAAATAGGAAATGTTTAAGGCCAAATATCACTGAAATAATAATAAATTCTTTTGTATGATTGCAATTTTATTGGCCTTGCAATACTGAATGGCAATTATACTGATTGTAATTCTATGAGGAATTTTCCAATATGTAAAATGGTAGAAATATGCAGAATATCATTATAAACATCTGATTCAAACATAAACCCTGACCTCGGTAAACCTGTTTATTTTTTCATAAATATGTATGAGCTATTACTATCATGTGAGTTAAAGACGTCATATAAAATTATTTCTTTTAATTTGTTTACATTTCTTACTATCTCAACGGTAGATGCCTTTGCTTTTTGTACAATCATTGTTAAACCGTTGATTACTACAATTACAACAAACAATCATACACAGAACGCACGAGAAATATTTTAGGATGTCATATGTTGCTATACAAGAGTTCTAAATCAGTACAGAAATTCTCAAAGTTATAATTAGATTATTCAATTGCAAGCAAAATCTAATCCAGTCTTCATTTAGATGTAAGAATGAGGAATACGAAAAAATGTAATTTTTGGAATTGTGGCATTGGAGTTATCGCGGCTGAAACGATCGTCACACACACACACACACACACACGCACACACACACAACACACACACATCAACATACAAATAGTAAATTCTTATTCTAAGGGCCCAAAACATGCTTATTCATTAAAAACTCACCATTGACTTTTTGACCGAAGACAATAAGTACCTTCCTTACCTAAAGGTAACGGAAGGTAAAAATAAATGTTAATATATACAGTGTTAATTAAAAACCTGGCCATAGGCGCTTAACATTGGAAATCAGTTTTTCCTTGCGCAAAAGTTCCCAAATTATTTTAGACAAAAATACTTCAAATAAATGTTGTAGCCATGGAACTCAAACAAAATTACGAACAATTGTATGCCAACTTAACTGCAAAACAAATTTGTGTTTTGTGATTTTCGTTCAACATATTTCTTTGAAAGTATGGAATAGTTTTCTTATGAAGAAAAGCTTCAGTTTATAAAATGGTGGACAAATTTTGTTTGAGTTACATGGCTTCGCTATAAATCAACAATCTTCAAAAAACTTTAAAATTTTCTCGGTTATTAAGTGTCAAAAATAAAATCTTATTACTAACTCGGGTGCAGAATTTAATTTTCTACAAAATTTATTTGAAGTATTTTTGTCTAAAATAATTTGGGAACTTTTGCGCAAGAAAAAACTGATTTCCCTTGTTAAACGCCTATGTAGATAGTAGCTTTATTAGGTATGTGCTTTTTGTTAAAGGTTCTTCTAGTCCATGAAGCTTCCAAAGGGAGCTTTTCAAGAGTATTTGACTTTGAAGCAGGTGATCTCAATGGGGAAGACAGCGACTCTAGAACGAGGTATTTTGAGCTTTAATAAATGAAAATTTAAAACAAATTAACAATAATTTCGTTCTTTTTAGTCCGTTCGAGAGTCGATTTCCTATTAATGTCGGTATTACTGGATATGTAGCAACTACTGGTGAGGTAAGAACTAAAATTATACCTAATAATCCTTTATTAAAATTATCTTTTCTCATATGAACCTTTATTTCAATTAAAATATGATTCTTCAATTAAATCACCGCTTTATTACGAAACGTATTTAGCCCCCAGTTTTAAATAAATCTAAAATGTATTCGAATGCAGCCAATCATAATCGTCAACGTCAGTCTCTCTCCCCTTACCGCGCACCGGACGATTGAAATGATTACAACAATAAATTACTTGATTACAACAATACAAAATTAACAAATGATGAGTTTAGTCAAATATATTATGTAAAATTAAGAGTATTTTTCTTTATTTCAGACTGTAAACATCCCCAACGCTTATGACGACCCCAGATTCGATTCTTCCGTAGACGAAGGCTCCTCTTTCAGGCACAAAAACATTTTATGTATGGCCATAAAAAATTCGTCTGGCCATATTATTGGAGTTATTCAACTTATCAACAAATTCAACGATCTTCCGTTTTCGAAAAACGACGAAAATTTCGTTGAAGCTTTTGCCATTTTCTGTGGAATGGGTATACATAATACCCACATGTACGAAAAGGCTATAGTGGCAATGGCCAAACAAAGTGTTACTCTAGAGGTGCTGAGTTATCATGCTAGTGCAAGCCTAGACGATGCCGTAAAGTTAAGGGTAAGGATTTTTTTTTAAACAATAATTGTTATATGTAATACGAGGTCTGGCTATTAAATAACGAAACTGCGCGCGCAGAAGGCGTCCAAGAGGGCTTAGGGGGGAAACGAATGCAGCGTTTGATAGCTGGAAGTGTATATTATTCCGGTACGAAAACACGTTTTTGTCGCTGCAATAGTATTTTTTCTATAGAGGTTAGAAACGAACGTGTTTTTTTCTCACAATGTGACGAAAAACACGAGCAACGGATCAATGTGAAATTTCTCGTTAAATTAAAAAAAAAACTCCGACTGAGTGCTATAAGTTGTTGAAAGAGGCCTATTCTATATCTCGTGCTTGTGTTTTCCAATGGTATAAACGGTTTTCTGAAGGCCGAGAGAACACTGAAGATGACCAACGTCCAGGTCGACCTGTCTCTGTTTCAACTCCGCAAACAGTGACCAAAACCAATGAAATTGTGCGTGGAGATCGTCGTATGAGCATTCGGATGATTGCTGAGACTAAACGCCGATAAAGAAACTGTCAGAAAAAAATTGCATGACGAATTGAACATGAAGAAAGTTGTGACTTTTTTCTGTTTCCGAAGATCAAGTCTGCCTTAAAAGGAACCCGGTTCGAGTCGATGGAAGAGGTGAAGCGAAAATCGGCGGAGCTCCTAAACGCTCTTACAAACGAAGACTTCCAACATTGCTTTGACCAATGGAAAAAAACGAATGGAAAGGTGTGGGGCGAGGGGAGGGGAGTACATTGAAGGGGAGCTTTCTCGTTATGTAATAACCAAACCTCGTATATGCTATATACATTTCCTATTTTTGTTACACAATAAATTAATAAATATATTATTTTTTCCAGAGTTTTCGGGTACCTTCTGCAGCAAATCTTCTTCTTCACGATTTCAAGTTTGATGATATAAACATGAACGATGACGAAACACTAACAGTAAGTTTCTTCCATTGTTACACGTAAAAAAAAATCTGTTGTGACCATCACAATACCTCTCGCGTCCTTTCCATAGTTGGTATATATAAGTATTGTATTTAACATTTCTTGTACACACAAAAAAATCTAATTACACCTTTATATTTACGTATTTTCTATAATTTTAAATTCATTCTATGAGCAAGTTTTCTCCATTTCTTCTAAATGTTAGAAGTTTTTCCAATACATTAACGGGATTGGCGTTATTTCTGAAGGGTTCATGTAATATACCTATAATTTTGAATATATAATTAATAATACAATAAGAAATATTAAATATCCCAGAAAAACGCTTAAGATTTGGAACGTTTCGGTGCACCCCTGCACCTTCTTCAGGGTTTACAACAATTATACAACAAAAATTACATACAAAATTAACATAGACGTTTTGTATGTATTGTTGTATAATTGTTGTAGACCCTGAAGAAGATGCAAGGGTGCACCGAAACGTTGGTATAGTAAGAATAAATGCTGTTCGACTGAACTTTCGAATAATTGTTAACACCTTACAATTTTTATTATAGAAATTAATTTACCCAAAGTAAAACTATTCTTAAACTATTGTTTTACCATTTTGTGATTGTTGCAGGCCTGCTTAAGAATGTTCCTGGACTTGGACCTTGTAAATAGATTCCATATTGACTATGAAGTTCTATGCAGATGGCTCCTTTCTGTAAAAAAAAATTATAGAAATGTTACGTATCATAATTGGAGACATGCGTTCAATGTTGCACAGATGATGTTTGCCATTTTAACAGTAAGTTGGTATATTTTTTTATTAAAAGCATCTTGTACCGTTCTGCTGAATCGTCAAATATTATGGTTTTACAATTACTGGTTTGAACTAATGAAAGAAAACCTGATGTGTACAAATTCCACACAGAAATATTTTGCAAACTGTTTTCTACTTACCTCGTACTGAACTGAACTGAACTACCCCTAAAACGAGCAGTGTGTTTGTTAAAATAAGTAGAAAATAAAAACATATATAGCATTATATTTATAACATAATAATCTGCTAAATTGGCTTCTGGCTATAATCTGTTGTATGATTTTATATTTCCAGTAAAATCGTTTCACAAAGATATTACGTTAATTTTATTTGACACTGACGTCTGTCAATTAGTTATATTTTAATATTCTGTTTCCATGGTGCAGCTTTTAGCAGCATTAGGTTGCAAGTTATTTCGTTATAATTCTTTATCTCTAAATTTGTTGAATATGAAGAAAAAAATATAATTAAATCGAATAGAGAATAACATATTCTTTTATTTATAATAACATAAAGGTCAAAAAATGATATTTAACAGCGTTTTTTCAAGAAATATCGTTAAATATTCAAATTAGTGTACTTCCGGTTAACAAATCAGAATCAAAATATAATCTTCGTATGGACGTACTAACAGGAATATGAAAGAATTATAACTTTTGGAATTGTAGTATTGGAGTTATCGTAGGATAAATTTTTGTCACACACACACACACACATACAGACATATACAGAGAGACACACACACACACACACACACACACACATACATACAGACATAATTGTAAAAACAGTAAAAGACAGTACCTTCTTTACCTAAACGTGACGGATAGTAAAAAATGCCAGAATATTCCTGCCTGTATTATAAATAATGTATAGATGTAATGGTAATTTGTTTATTTACTATTTATTTTTATATTTGTAGACGACCCAATGGTGGAAAATCTTCGGCGAAATCGAATGCCTCGCTTTAGTCATCGCTTGCTTATGTCACGATTTAGACCATCGAGGTACCAACAATTCTTTCCAAATTAAGTGAGTATTAGGTTAGTTTTCCATCGGGAAACATCCTAAATTTTATTAATAATTAATACTTATTAATGTGTATAATATTCATTGTTTAAAGAAAGTTTTTCTTTTATTTTAGAGCGTCATCCCCATTGGCTCAACTGTATTCAACATCAACAATGGAGCATCATCATTTTGACCAATGTGTGATGATCCTCAACTCAACTGGGAATCAAATTTTGGCCAATTTGAACCCTGATGAATATAGCCGAGTGGTTAAAGTATTAGAAGAGGCGATTTTGTCCACGGATTTAGCCGTATACTTCAGGTATGCATTTTATTGTTATATGTTATTATTTATTTTGTACTAGCTAGACCAGTTGAACAATAATTTTGATAATTGAACTTACCTATATAAGGTGGTGACCGGCACAGCCGAACATAGGACTTTAACATGTAATTTCCTGCTTCCCTAATTATTTTAGGTAAAAAAGCTTCAAATAAAAGTTGTAGGGCATCTGAATCAATAAACAAAATTAATTTTGTGCGCTTCGTAACGGCAAAAATTAACAAATGTTAACGATTTATCAGTCAAGCTAAGTTAATTTTTACCTCCCGCTACCCTTGGTAAGGGAGGTATAGGGATCGTGCTAAAAATCGCATATCGAGATTTTGGTAAATGACCACGTTTTAAGGTCCTACAATCCATTTTTAACATTTTCACGATGATGTGTGTGTGTGTATGTTTGTGTGTGTGTGGATCCACTTTACGCTCTAACTCAAATACTATCATTCAGAAAGTTTTGAAACCATATATTTCTACCTTATTCTAATATGGAAAGAACTGATTAGATTTTGGTGGCAATCGGATAACCGGAAATGGCAGTTTACTTGAAGCTCAAGATAGTTTTTCTTCCAAAAATACCTTTAAATGTAATTTTTTCTCAATTTGTTATTATAAATATTAAAGATTATTCCATTTTCTACAGCTTTAATACTTTTTCTATATATTGTATGGATGTATTTATAAGGTAATATAAAAATTATATACATAGGTAAATGGCGGGAGGTACAGTGTTAGTTACATCAGATTTTTTTTTATTATCATTTGTAATTTCTGTTCAAGTATTAAAAATAAATTACCCTAACATGACAGTTAAACCGTTAGACATTTGTTATTTATTTTATCTCAATTCCATGAGGCGAATTGCGACATTTTCATACCTAATTTCTGCCTTTACAAGGCATACAAAATTAATTTTGCTTATTGATTCAGATGCAGAATTTTATGCTCTATAACTTTTATTTGAAGCTTTTTTACCTAAAATAATTAGGGAAGCAGGAAATTAGAAACATCTGATTTAATATGTTAAAGAAATAAAGAAAATATATACAATTTATTGATGATATTAGCGCGCCTATATATCTACCCAGTTTTGGGTAATAAATATATACCCATTAATCGGTATGAGATACGATTTTAATTTTATCAGCAATCGATTTTTCGAGTCAAATTATATACATATATAGTAAAAACTTTGAAAGATGTCCGATCAAGGTCCTCTACGAATTGTATGAATTCAGAATTTTGCTCCGCCCATTCTGACAAATTCAGTAGTGTCGTCTAGTTAGTATTTATAAGGGTACATAAGATACTACTGTTATTTTATTATTATAAAAATATATGCTACAGTAAAAGCATTCAAAATTATTCGTATGGCTATGAATCAAGGTAATATATCTGAATTAATAAATAAACTTGCGTTACAGCGAAAGTATTGTCAACAACGAGTATCGTTTAAAAATGGAATATCCTAACTTAGTCGAAACAATATGAATTTTTGAAAGACAAGCGTGTTATATCCATCCTTATCGCACACGCTTGTAGCCTTTGCAAATGAGGGAGATAAATGTATGCCAATTTGTTAATTCGTTCATGATACAGCTGACCTTGATCGGACATCTTAAAAAAAACAATATTCTGTCAAATAATTGATTTATTACAATTTTTAAAAGCCTCTTATAATTTGCGCATGCTCAATCGTATCGATTTCTCTCCCCTATTCTCTCTAACATAGTAACCATCTAGCAGATCTCATTCCAGAAAACGTGGGGCTTTCTTCTCAGTGGTGCGGAGCGCCGAAGGGCCCCATTGGGCCTTAGAAGAGCACCGAGAACTTCTAAGGGGGATGCTGATGACTGTCTGTGATTTGGCGGCCATTACCAAGCCGTGGGAGGTGGAGAAAAGGGTAGCAGAGTTGGTTACCCTCGAATTCTTCGAACAGGGGGACATCGAAAGGCAGGAGCTGAATATTACCCCAATTGTAAGTGTGAGAAATTATTTTTAATTGTTGTACATATCATGGTATTTCAAATACTCACCTTGGTGTTAACTTTAAATACCCCGAAAAAAAAATCGATCTTTTTATGATGGTCTACACTACACGTACGTCCAATCCGTTCAGGGATACTTTAATCTCAAAGTGCTGACGACAACAGTCTTCTCAAACGCATTATATTTATGCCAAAAACAAAATTCAATCACCTTGTTAACATTTTTGACACATATACCTGACAGTCCGTTACGAGACCTCTCATTTGATACCAAACATGACATATTTCTGAAGACTTTTCAAAAAATCTGATGTGGACACCACACGACTTCCTTGTACGATTATTAAACTACATATTTTTTTAATAACTAAATTACAAAATATTAATTTTAACTTCAAAACAGTAAAATATATGGCGACCATAATCTAACCCGGTTCTTTTGAAAGAGAGTTTTGATTACAACAAAGAAATATTTGATTACAACAATGAATATGACTAATTTCACAATAAAAATATAATATTTGTTATTGTACGAATCATAAAATTGCACGTATTTAACGTAATTTGACATGAACATTTTTTTTGTTTTTGTCCTAATCTATAGCAAGCTTTCTTACAAAAACAAAAAAGTATATAACTTTTAAATTTACATATCTCGCTTGTACAAAGGGCTAATTTAATAATACTTGATGTGATAGACGCAGAAATTAATTCTCTAAAACTTTTATTTGAAGCATTTATTTCTAAAATCAAAATAAAATCATTTTATTCAAGAAAAACTGTTAACAACTTCAAGTAATGTACCATTTCCGGATAGCCAATTTTAACCAAAATCTATTATGTTATTTCGATTGACATAAAAGTCTTGTATACCAAA
This sequence comes from Harpalus rufipes, assembly GCA_951394225.1. NCBI lineage: Eukaryota > Metazoa > Arthropoda > Insecta > Coleoptera > Carabidae > Harpalus > Harpalus rufipes. Next base: position 1,834,741 of record OX596288.1, read on the forward strand.
TTTGAAAAGTTTTGGATTATATTTTAAAACAGTTTTTCATTAAAATCTATTATAGGCTTCATGAAGTGCCACTTCTGGAAATTGTGTAATAACCAGAAAGGGAGGTGCACAACTAGATGTTATAGGAGTCCTAAATACTAAATTTCAACTTTCTACGGCTTAGTCAAAATGGATTCAGGGATGATCAAAATGGATATTTCCGCTGAAATCTGAAAACCGAAATTTTTCGCGATTACAATACTTCCTTTACTTATGTACAAGGAAGTAAAAACAAAAGCCGATCAAGATGTCTAAATTTTGTCAATTCTGCATGACAGCCCTTCAGGAAACATTTCATTTGATACCAAACACGACATATTTCTAACAATGATTTTTTATTTTGGGTCCTAGCTGGGTATATCTTTTTTATTCGGGAAAATAGCAAATCGTTCTTTAGAATGCCACCCATCTTAATTGTATCTGTACAAATCTTTGCTTGATTTTTGCCTATTATTATTAATATTTTTATTATTATTTCAGGATATAATGAATAGAGAAAAAGAGGACCAATTACCATTGATGCAAGTTGGATTTATAGATTCTATTTGTTTACCTGTATATGAGGTAAGTACTTTTATTTAATTATGTAGTGACCTAGCGTGTTAATAAAGGCGATTAATAATCTGTAATAGTCACGGCTCACTATTCTCTTTTCGACTAGGTGTATAAAAAGTGCCCGCCATTTTACTTTTTCATAATGTAACATATGGATTATTTTTCATGATTGTAAAGCAAATTTGATGTACTTTTCAAATTTCAAAAAAATATACTATGTTCCATTTGAAATTTCAAAGTTGATATTAATTACTAATAAACCGGAAGTGGTATCATGAATGTACATCCGTCATCAAGTAGCTTACATGTTGCTGTATAAATGAAAGAAATTACTAACTTAATAAATAAGCGAGATTTTTGCTGGGTCCATTAAAATATAACACCTGTATTCTGCCTAACATTTTAAAGAATCTGTATAATAACCAACAATGCAATTACAACAATTAAAAAATCATTCCAGTCTTTCGCTCTTCTGTCCGACAAACTGGAACCCCTGGTCGAGGGGGTCCGTCGCAACAAACAACACTGGTTAGAGGTCGCAGCCACAAATAAACTGACCCCAGGTACTAATCATGACAGAGAAGAAACGAACGCGGGAAACACGGAAACAGTGAATCACCAAACAGACACAGACCACAGTGAATAAATAAAAGAACTGCTAGTTATAATCTCACGGGTTTAAAAGTATCCTATTAAGTTAATTTATTGTGTATGTATTTATATTGAGCTCTCTTCATTACTTTATTTATATGAATATATGTGATATTTAACTGCTTTTCAAGGCGTCACACGAAAAAGAAGACGAAATTTTAGTAATAAAAAATTCAAACAATAATTGTTATATTTATTTATATTATATAAACACAAAATAAAAACCACCAAAAACAATTTTCATTATTGTAATCAAAATGTTTCATTTCATTGTTGCAATCAAAATGTTGCCAACACAAAGTACAACATTTAATGTATTTTTTTCGTGTGATATAAAGATGTACCTTGAGAAGAATTGTATTTTAATATGGTATTAAATCTAGAAAAACTAATTTAACCAAAGTACAGTTGAGAGATGTGCGATATTTCGCGAGAGAATATGATTAAATTATTGAATGCTTGTGAACTATAGAAGATATTTAATTATAACTGAAATATTTTTATTAATTGCATAAATGATATATTATTTTGTAAAATAATTATTGTACAGTGTATGTAAAATGACCACTATTATAATATATTCTACACAGAATCAATAATAAAGACTTTCATTAGACCTATTTTTTTAGGGAAGCTACGTAAGCTTCGTGGTTTCAGAAATGGTAGGTACAACAATTTTAAATGCCTTCTGCAGTAAAATTTTTGAAAGATGTGGCATACATTTATCTCTTTCTTTTGTAAAGTCTATAAAAGTGTGCGATAAGGATGGATATAACACGCTTGTCTTTCAAATATTCATATTGTTTCGACTAAGTTAGGACATTCCATTTTAAAACGATGCTCGTTGTTGATAATACTTTCGCTGTAACGTCAGAAACATTACCTTGATTCATAGCAGTACGAATAACGTTATTTTCATTGTGTCATCGTATTTTTAACATATTTGGTTTTACATTTGCTTATAAATTTACCAGATGACTTATTTTTGAATTTTGGATGCTTTTACTGTAATATATATATTTTTATAATAATAAAATAACAGTAGTATCTTATGTACCCTCATAAAAACTAAGCAAACGATACTACTGAATTTGTCATAATGGGCGGAGCAAAAATTTGAATTCATACAATTCGTAGACGACCTTGATGGGATATCTTTCAAAAATTTTACTGTACATATTAAATTTTCATATTCATCAAATATTTTCATTACTGAAATTGTGTACCAAGCAATGGGTAATATTCCGATTGGTGACCGGCACAACCGAACATAGGACTTTCGTAATTTCCTGCTTCCCTCAAATAAAATTCTGCTTCAATAAACAATTTATCGGTCAAGCTAGGTTAATTTATTTTTATTATTATTTGTAATTTTTGTTCAAGTGAACAAATATCAATTTAAATTAACAAATAATTGTTAACTTTGTACATGTCGCATCTCCGAGATCATGAGTCCTTTAAGCCTTCTGCTCAAGATCTTGATAGAACACGCCCTGATCACATAGATAATATTGAAGAGGTCGTTTTGGACATTGTTGAGTCTAATACACAGTATCACATAATAATAATTTGGAGGATATTGAAAGAACAACCGTTTCATTATTTCAACGACGCCTTCAGTTCTATTTAAATATTTATTGTAATTTCATTTAAGTCTGCATAATTTATAATCATCTTTATGCGTTTTCTTGTTCCGTCGACTGCACCCTATAAATATCCTCATTTTTAGATTGTCTAACCTGTTGTAACAATAATAAGAAGAGTGTTGCACATGCGTAATACGATTATTATGTTAATGTAATACTTAAAAACCTTTATGCAGACATTTACAGCTATAGTAGAGAGTACACCCCACCTACCTCCCCATAACCTCATTCCCAGTTCATACAATCCTAATCTTCCCGCTTTTCGGTTTTCCCGGCCAAACTTCGCTTATGCCCGCTCTCATTCGGCCATTTCCGTATTCCTGCCGCTCTAGATTTTGAAGGCGCTAAATTTCCTGCAGTGCAATCGCAGCCGTGCTGCTGTGCGGGTTGCAGGAAAGGGTAGCAGGTCACTGAAAAACATTACCAATAGTGTCCGGGATCAAAAAAGGTGTTGACGTGTTTTGTTTAGTGAAGGGAAGGGACTTAAGTGCTGGAATCAAGGGGAGGATACTAGAGGGGACGTGCAGGAAGAGCTGTCAAGAGCAGGAAAGGTATGTTGTCAGAAAAATTGAAGTTTTCGCGTTTAAATGACTTAAATTTATTCATATTTTAATATTTTCTTTTTAAAATACTGCCATTTTAAATTTGAAATGATTAATTTATTGATAGTGACATTTATATGTCAGTTACATAATTTTGAGATCGGAATTGTGTAACCAAGGCACAGACTCCGAGATTTATAAAATAATTTTATAAATGTATTCATAAAATATATAGAAAAATTGTTAATTCATATGTGTAGAAGATTTGATAATCTTTAATTTTAATAATCAGGCAAATCGCGAAAAAATGTAATTTAAATGTATTTTTCGAAGAAAAACTATTTTGAGCTTCAAGTAAAGTGCCATTTCCGGTTGTCTAATCCAAACCAAAATCTAATGGCTTCTTTCCATATTAATGTAGTCAAAATACACGGTTTTAATATTTTCTGATAGTATTTAAATAAGAGCATATACACACATACCCACAGACATCATCGTGAAAATGTTAAAACCATAAATCGTGCTTATTTACCAAGGGTAGCGGGAGGTAAAAATGAACTATTGTTATAAGTACAGTCAAATATTTTAGTGTATGAGTGGTCCAAATTTTTTTAAGATGTACAGCTCTTATATATTAAAAATCCTTCACCATATATGTGATTTATGCAATCAAGTAAATATCTGTACAGTTAGTGTAAGGATGGGTACCGCCTGAGAAGACCATCCGTATGCTATTGGTCCAATGTATATAATCAAAACAATTGGCTGTTTATAATAATTAAAAAATTCATCAGTTCATCAGAGTAAAAAAGATCTTCTAATTTCATAAATATAAATTCATGTACACATAAATACATACATTTAAACATTTGTTCCTAAACTCAAAACAAATTTATATTTAAAAATCTGTAAGTACAATCTTCTTTGCCATGATGGTGAAAAACATCGGTTTTGTAGAATAAATGCTATATGATTTTGAGTAATTATAAACACCAAATATACATCACTCTCAAGACATTAACCATTTACCCCTAATAATACAGGGTCCGCCATGTAACGTTTTTTTTTTCAACTAGTGCTTATTTCGTGAATGGTAACACTTAGCTCATGTTTGATTTGACAGATAATTAGTTTTATCCTTCCGCTGAACGAATATGGTTGTGTATACGCTTGAACAACGCTGGGAAATATTGCGACATTACTTTGAAAATCATGGTAATGTTGCAGAATGTGTGCGAAAATTGCGTACGGATTTTGGAAGAAGAGATGCACCGTCAGCTCCGTATGTTCGTTATCTTGTGAAAAAAGTGAAAGAAACTGGCATCCTCATCGATAAACCAAAGCGTGAAAAGCCAAAAACAGTGCGTACACCCGAGAATATTGCTGCTGTGGCAGAAAGTGTGCGTGAAGCGCCATCAACATTAATTCACCGTCGTTCTCAACAATTGAACATTTCGGAGACATCATTGAGACGAGTTTTGCCTAAAGACCTTGGTATGACGGCATACAAAGTCCAATTGGTTCAGGAGTTGAAGCCAACTGACCATCCAATGCGTTTTCGCTTCGCTGAGTGGGCCTGTGATCGACTTACAGAAGATGCCGATTTTGCCAAAAAAATCATCTTTTCAGATGAAGCTCATTTTCATCTTGGCGGGTATGTAAACAAGCAAAATTGTCGCATTTGGGGCACAGAAAACCCGCACGAATACATTGAAAAGCCGACGCACCCAAAACGAGTCACTGTTTGGTGTGGATTTTGGTCCAGAGGCATAATTGGGCCATTTTTCTTCGAAAATGAGCAAGGAGTGGCCGTTACAGTCAATGGCGATCGTTATCGGGCCATGTTGAACGAATTTTTGTTCACAAAAATTGAAGAGGAGGATATTGGCAACATTTGGTTTCAACAGGACGGCGCTACGTGCCACACAGCCGAAGCTACACTCGATGTTTTGCTCCCTGTTTTTGAAGATCGCATTATCAGCCGCAGAGCTGATGTCGTTTGGCCACCTCGGAGCTGCGATTTTACACCGTTGGACTATTTTTTGTGGGGTGCCATCAAAGATAAGTGTTACGCCGACAAGCCAGAGACAATTGACGCTTTAAAGGACAATATTCGTGAAGCCATTGGTGAAATACAGCTGCACACAATCGATAATGTGCTTAAAAATTGGACCGAACGTGTACGCTACTGCATGGCCAGCCGAGGCAGCCATTTGAATGAAATTATTTTCCATTATTAACCGGAAGGATTGTACTTTCAAATAAAAAAAGAAATATGAGAAAATATTCAGTAGTTTTTTTTTATAGCATTTTTTAAAAAAAAAAAGTTATTTGGCGGACCCTTTATATTGTTTGCAAATATATATTTATAGTTTTTGACCTAGTATAACCGGCAGGTTCTGTGCGCTAGTTATATTTATATTTAATCAATATTTTAAACATTAAAATTGTTTTTAAATGATAAAAATATAAATTTAAGAAAAACAATTGCAACCAAAACTAATCAAGTCTTCGTTTAAATGTAAGACACACATACATACACACGCACATACACACACACATATAGACATATATCGTAAAAATAGTAAATTTGATTTTTTTGACCAAAGACAATACCTTCCTTACCTAAAGACGAAAGGTAAAAATCTGTTGTGGCCAACACATTACTTTCCACCAATTTTATATAAATTACTTACAGATGAGGTAGTAAACAATATTTATCTACTCCTGTTGCAGAACACATTGATTATAGATTTGTCTTTCGATAAATAATGACGTTCATAACACACTGTTCGTTAGCCAATAACATGTATCCATGGCAACAATCTTTACCAATTTGTAAAAAATGGCATGTCATTGATGTTAGACTGTCACATTTTACTTGCATTTAATGAATGTTGTATATAGTAATGGCTAACATTACACACTTGTTAAATAATATTTGTGATTATTCTTGAATTTATACTTGGATAATGATAACAAATAAATTAAAAACTTCATTTGACGTTAATATTCAATAATAATCCATCATTTATCTATAAATTGAATCTGCTGTTCAGAGATTTTCAATATAGATAAATCACGATTTTTGTCCTTTATCAAAGGAAGTAAAGTTGAAGATCTACTCAGCACTTCCGGTATATTACAAAAAGAGTCAAGTAGTTGTAAAAATGATTATAATCTCCAGGATACCGAGGGATATAATTCGTAAGAACAATATTTTCTTTTCAATGACGCTAACATTTTTCAGTTAGAATTTTCTTAATATAGCAGCTGTTTCCATGGTTATAGCATAGCTGAATGATTTATAAAATTTAATTTCTTAATAATTCTTTAACTCTATGAAATATAAAATGCCATCAATTCGTATAGAATATTCTTTAATATTTATAATAACATTAAATGTTAAAAATAATATTTAATAGCGTTTTTTCAAGAAAAACTGTTAAAATCTTCAAATGAGGGTACTTCCGGTTGACCTATTGTAACCAAAATCTAATAGTCTGCATATGGATGTAAGGAAGAGGAATATTTAAAAATTGTAATACAGGCATCAAAACATGCTGATTCTTTGAAAACTCACCACAGATTTTTTTAATCAAAGACAATACCTTCCTTACCTAGAGGTGACGGAAGGTAAAAATTATAAAGAAATTAATTTTCATAAATGTTGCAACCTATGCTACTAGAAGCTCACCTTGAAAACAATAGGTAAATATTATTAATTGATAGATGTCAGTGTCAAATACAATTTGCACAGTTCGTGAAATAATTTTAAAGTATAAAGGTGGAAAATTCTTTGTAGATATATTTAAAGTTTATTTTTAATTTAACTTTCAAACTGCTTGTTAAAGTCAAAGGTCAATTTAAGAATATATAATATATGTCACATTGATTCATTTACAATTGGAATATTATTCAATTATTTTACGTAACAAAGAAAAAAATATTTATTGACAATTTTTATTTTTAAGTTATTTGAACCCAAAACTCTTCAAGTAATATATATCAATTCGACTTATTACCCATTTCTGGGTGTGCCAAATATCAGTAATGAGAATCATATTACATCTGTCAGAACGTAGTTCCTCAAATTATAATTTAACTTAACGCGATTCAATTAATTTATAAGTACTCATTCCAAACTATTTCAAATATGAATTAATTCCTTATCGATTTCCTCTCCCTCCCAATATTTTGAGGACATGGAGGACTTACCCAAAACCTCTTCAAGACCTCTTGAGGACATCTGTCCTCTCAGGTCCTCTTAGAAGAGTTTGAGTACATCCTAAGATGAATTTAATTATCTAATATAAGGTTGGACATCTGTTATGCATGACTCGAGACATTCCAATAAGATTAAAATCATTGAATTATGAAATTACTATGCGGCAATGAGAATCATAGTCGTAGATGATATTTGAAAAATGGGCAACTCTTTTTCATAATTATTACAGAAAACATGTTTACAAAAATGTAATAGTATCTCTTAACCTACATAATCTTATCAGTGAATTTGGTAATGCGAGTGATAATACTGATAATATTTATAAAAACACTCTAATCGCTTTTTGATGTATTTCCTACAGATTTCATTTCTTTCGCAGTAGGTACGTATTATTCTTAGTTTCTAAATTTATCCAAATAAAAGTTGTTTGTATCAGAATTGATTCATTCTGAATCGTGAACTATTAATTGAACGTATGTACGAGTTTTGTGAATTACATATTTCAAAAGGAAATAAATTTATGGCATTTTTTAAAAGAAAATGTACCAAAAGCTATTATATATCGCTACATTAAACATTGTGAAGAAAGTATTATTTCAACACAAGTCAGGGTTTGGTAGAAAATCCACAATAATGACGAAAGCCAACAACCATCGACTGGATGAGCAAGTTAACAACAAATCTGGAATGTCAACGAGAATGCTGGCTAAAATATTTAACTGGGCCGAGTCTCAAATTGCCAGGACACTAAAGAATAAATACAACATTAGATACGCAATTGTCAACTTCGAGAGAATTGAAGATCAAAAGTAAAACATATGTTCAAGATGGCGATTGCCGAAAAAATTTGAAGTTATTTTATTTTTAAGAACGCTGATAAAAAATCTGATGTGGACACCACACGACTTCCTTGTACGATTATTAAACTATACAAATTTTTTTAATAAATAAATTACAAAATATTAATTTTAACTTCAAAACAGTAAGATATATAGCGACCATAATCTAACCCGGTTCTTTTTAAAGAGAGTTTTGATTACAACAAAGAAATATTTGATTACAACAATGAATATGACTATTTTCACAATAAAAATATAATATTTGTTATTGTACGAATCATAAAATTGCACGTATTTAACGTAATTTGACATAAACATTTTTTTTATTTTCTTGTCCTAATCTATAGCAAGCTTTATTACAAAAGCAAGGGCTAATTTAATAATGCTAGATGTGCTAGACGCAGAAATTAATACTCTAAAACTTTTATTTGAAGCATTTATTTCTAAAATCAAAATAAAATCATTTTATTCAAGAAAAACTGTTAACAACTTCAAGTAATGTACCATATCCGGTTAGTCTATTTTAACCAAAATCTATTATGTTATTTCGATTGACATAAAAGTCTTGTATACCAAATTTGAAAAGTTTTGGATTATATTTTAAAACAGTTTTTCATTAAAATCTATTATAGGCTTCATGTAAAGTGCCACTTCTGGAAATTGTGTAATAACCAGAAAGGGAGGTGCACAACTAGATGTTATAGCAGTCCTAAATACAAAATTTCAACTTTTTACGGCTTACCGTTTTTGAGTTATGCGAGATGCGTACGTACAGACGTCACGACGAAATTAGTCAAAATGGATTCAGGGCTGATCAAAATGGATATTTCCGCTGAAATCTGAAAACCGATTTTTTTTGCGATTACAATACTTCCTTTACTTACACGTATAAGGAAGTAAAAAGACTGTCAACCTCGAAAGAATTGAAGAATAAAAATATGTTTAGGATGTTGGCTCGTCACAGGTGTGAGTTCGGCCACGCTTAAATTCCGAAACCCAGAAACACATCGTGGAAAACGAAGTTGAAGCATTCCCAAGGACAGCATCCAACCTGATCTTGATCTTCTTTGCCGTCTTTCCTTCCAAATAAAAAACTTTAATCATCTCCTTCACGATTAGACTAAAATTTGTTGACTTTAGAAAATAATATTCAAGTTCCCCTACTTTTGTCTGCCACTGTATATTGTCATACATTTTCACTGTTCTTTAGAGTATAATATTTTGTAAAAAGACGAGATTTACCATCTCCAGTTTGAGTTTTATTTTGGCGCAAACATCAAGAAAAACTTTACAAAAGTTAAACTGTTCTTGAGTTCTTGTCATTGTAGCTATCAGTAAATTCAGCTCAGCTAACTTTTCTTATTTAAAATTTATAATCCTGGCTTGTTTCTGTCTGATATAAAACAGGGAGGGACTTAGATTTTTCTCAAGAAAGCCCAAATTACACTAGGAAACAAATCTAGCAACAAAAAAAGATTGAAATGCTTAAATCATATTTATTATTTACTTGCTACATCTTGTATTTTCTTTCTTCTTCTACTTTACTTTAATCTACGTAAATCTCAATTGCTGAAGGAATAAAGACAAACAGAATGCATTACTTCAGGTTTTAGTTTATGTACAACGTTATTTTCACAAAGTTAATTTTCAATACAATCTGTCTATCAGTCTAATCGTGAAAAGACCAAGAACAAATTGGATGCTGTCCTTGGGGTCTCCCAAAATCAGATACCACGCCGGAAATTGTGGATAAAGTCCATAATATGGTTCTGGAAGACCACCGATTGAAAGTGCGTGAGATTGAGCAAGCCATATGGGCACGAACTTCAGCCGAAAATTTGGAATTATTTAAGGAAAATCCGGTCGATTTTAAAAGACGTTTCATAACCATGGATGAAACTTGGATACAACACTACACTCCAGAGACGAAAATTCAGTCGAAACCGTGGATTAGACATGGTGAGTCGGCCCCGAAGAAAGCGAAGTCAGTTTAATCGGCAGGAAAGGTGATGGCGTCAGTCTTTTGGGACGCCAAATTCTGCTAATTGATTATCTTAATAAAGGAAAAACTGTATGCTTATTTTGAGGTCAAAGAAAACCATTTTCGGGAGGGAATCGAAAAGTTAGAAAAACGTTGGACCAAGTGTGTTGATCTCAGAGGGAGCTATGTAGAAAAATTTCAATATATTTTAATGAAAAATCTGATGTGGACACCACACGACTTCCTTGTACGATTATTAAACTATACATATTTTTTTAATAAATAAATTACAAAATATTAATTTTAACTTCAAAACAGTAAAATATATGGCGACCATAATCTAACCCGATTCTTTTTAAAGAGAGTTTTGATTACAACAAAGAAATATTTGATTACAACAATGAATATGACTAATTTCACAATAAAAATATAATATTTGTTATTGTACGAATCATAAAATTGCACGTATTTAACGTAATTTGACATGAACATATTTTTTATGTTTTTGTCCTAATCCATAGCAAGCTTTATTACAAGAACAAAAAAGTATATAATTTTTAAATTTACATATCTCGCTTATACAAAGGGCTAATTTAATAATACTTAATGTGCTAGATGCAGAAATTAATTCTCTAAAACTTTTATTTGAAGCATTTATTTCTAAACTCAAAATATTATCATTTTATTCAAGAAAAACTGTTAACAACTTCAAGTAATGTACCACTTCCGGTTAGCCTATTTTAACCAAAATCTATTATGTTATTTCGATTGACATAAAAGTCTTGTATACCAAATTTGAAAAGTTTTGGATTATATTTTAAAACAGTTTTTTTATTAAAATCTATTATAGGCTTCATGTAAAGTGCCACTTCTGGAAATTGTATAATAACCAGAAAGGGAGGTGCACAACTAGATGTTATAGGAGTCCTAAATACAAAATTTCAACTTTCTACGGCTTACCGTTTTTGAGTTATGCGAGATACGTACGTACGTACGGACGTACGTACGTACGTTCAGACGTCACGACGAATTTAGTCAAAATGGATTCAGGGATGATCAAAATGGATATTTCCGCTGAAATCTGAAAACCGAAATTTTTCGCGATTACAATACTTCTTTTACTTACGTACAAGGAAGTAAAAATGTCCTTACCTGCGCCATCTGACGAACCGCTACTGCTGTGCGGTTTTTCAGTTAATAAAACGATACTAAATGTGTCGTAAAAGATAAAAATGTTAGTCAGCAATCCTTGAAACATACCAGAAGCCCTACGAATCCAGCAATCAAGAATGATTGGATTTTTTTATTGGGAATTATAAATAAAGTTAAGAAAATTGATTAGAACAATCAAAAAATAAATGTCAACAATCAAAAATTGATTACAACAATATATTATCATTAAATAATTGTGATTACAACAATATTATGTTGATGGCAACAATTAAAATAGATGTAAGTGTAAACAAACTGTTTTAAATATTTATTATAACTTGTTAAGTGACATTAAGCATGATGAATCACTGGTATATTACTGTGGTTTACTTAAACTTACATTTTTATCACTTATATCTAACGAAAATAAGTATGAAGTAATATTTAATAAGCGTTTTTAATATATGATGACATTGTGAACTTTAAAAACATTTCCCGAGATATATCCAGCGCAATGGGTGTTATATTAAACAAATTATTTCACACATATATTTAAGGAGGTGTGAAATTGTTTAATAGAAATTATTTGATTATTCTACGCATCGTTATCTGCATACATTTAATGACCTTTGTAAACGTCATTTCATGTATTTAATGTTAATATTATTAACAATATGCGGGGTGGTGTCTTTAAAGTTTTAGGACTTCCTTTAAAAATAGGACAAAATCGTTATATCATCAAAACCACAATTTATTCTTCAATAGACAGGGTAACACTAAAAAATAGGCCACTCAAAAATATCTATCGCTAAGAGAGGTATTGGATTCATGCTAAAAATCGCATATCCAGATTTAAATTAAGCACGTTTTAAGGTACCTACAATCCGATTTTAATATTTTTACGATGATGTCTGTGTGTGTGCGTGTATGTGTGTATAATAATACTTATCTTAATCGGACATTACTAGAAAGAGCTGAAAGATTTTGGTAACAATTGGACAACCGAAAATAGCAGATTCTTAAAATAATTCTTGTAAATATATATTTTTACCTCTCGCTAAGAGAGGTATTGGATTCATGCTAAAAATCGCATATCCAGATTTTATTGAATAAGCACGTTTTAAGGTCCCTACAATCCGATTTTAACATTTTTACGATGATGTCTGTGTGTGTGTGTGTGTGTGTGTGTGTGTGTGTGTGTGTGTGTGTGTGGATGTGTGTGTGTGGGATGTTGGAAGGACGGTTACTCAAAAACTATAAGACTTAAAATTTGTTTAACAACGTATTTCCCAATCGGACATTCATGGGAAGATCTGAAAAGGTTTTGGTAACAATTGGACAACCGGAAGTAGAAGATTCTTGAAAAAAAATCTTCTAAATATTATTTTTTGAAAATTTTTCTTGATAATATTAAAGAAAAATAAATTCTCTTTCTGATACATTTAAATATTTTTATACATATTTTATAGATTTAGAGATAAAAGGAATATAATATATAAAATAATGTTGTAATTAATTTTACAACCGAAAGAATGCCATGAAAAATAGTTGCAAATTTAAATTATTTGTAACTGACAGATAAATGTCAGTGTCAGAAATAATGAGTAATGAAAGAAAAATGTACTTGGAGAATCCCTTAGTTCTTGATCTGTGACTATTATGGAGATGACACGTCTAGGTTGAAGGACTTAAATTTGTTTCAAACATTATGGGACAATGTACACCAGTACTGTAGACTAGAGTAACTTTGAATTGTGAAAAAGCTATCAAATTCTTCTCAAGTAAGTTGTAAATATTGACAAAATTACACATCGATATAAGAATAATCGGAGTGCAATCTATCCGTCACTTTATTAAAAGGAATTAGTGTTATTTAGATATAACAAGTATGAAAAAATAAAATGTAAAAGAAGATATATAAGAATAGATGCACAATCCAGATATATACATTTTAGACCGCCCAAAATTAATGTTTTTACTAGAAGAATATGAAGAGAAAGTAAACAACGTTGTTCGAATTGAAAATTGCTGTTACCAGCCTAATATTTATATATGATAAACTCTACTTTGTAATTTATTGTAACATAATTTATGGTAAATATCTTTATGTTGAGACATGCTATTATTGAATAATAAAGAAGTTTATACGTCATAGATTTATATGAATATATTATTTGTATTTATAAAAATATTCTTTGCTTTATGCATACAGCCAGGTAAAATATACGGCGAGAGGTTATGTGCTGGCCACATCAGATTTTTTTGTTCTTGCTTGTATTAGAAGAGTATACTCTATCTCATCATATAAATATTTTATTATATCTTTTATATATTTAGAGATAAAGAAATATCAGGTATATAATAATCTGTTGCAATAAATCTCACAGCCCAAATAATGTCTTGGAGACCAATTGAAAATTTAAAATATTTGTAACTGACAGATAAACCTTAGTGTCAGAAATCGAGAGACATTACTGAAGATTTTTTTTGGGAAGTACATACATTTTATTATTTCTTATTGTATTAATAGTTAAATATTTAAAATTATAGGTATATTACATATACCCTTCAAAAATATTGTCAATCCCGACAATGAATTGGAAACATTTCGAAAAATTAGGACAAAATTTCTTCATAGAATGAATTGAAAATTTAAAAATCGTATCAGAATGATAGCTAGTAATTATGTACATAGATGTCAAATATCATAACTTTTCATTCTAAATTTAATGATTTTCCAATTCCATGTGGTTTATTTTCCTCGACAAGTAAATTCCACACATCTGGTGACAAATTAACTACGTGAATTTAGAAAATCTTGATATTTTTAATGAAAATTTCTATTTGACATCTATATACATAATTTCTAATTGTCTGACACTGGCCTTCATATCAGCTTGTCCAACAATGTCACATAACTGCTCGCGCCCTATACTTATGTAATCAAAATGGAAGTGGCGAGAGGTATTGTGCTGGCCACAACAGATTTTTAATTTAAAATTATTATTTTATTTATTTCAGGTTTAACCTGAAGTAACATTGACCTTCTACTGTAAACATAACCACAAACTGAATGACATTTCTGTCATCTATTTCTTCATCATATAACCATTTTCGATCTTTTCTAAATTGAACATATTCGTGTTTTGAATAATTCCCGCCTTTAGAAAAATGAGCAGGCTTTAGTTCCGTGTCCGGGCTAGGCTCCGGAGCGCTGCGAACTCCGGAGCCTTGGCCGGAAAACTCCAGCGACAGTTCTGCTTCCGGTTAAATATTTACCGAACGTGGAGAACACTCGGATGATTTAATGCAGGATTTGTTTACTAAACGGGATTAATATCACCAATCAACAGGCGGGAAGGGTAGAACAGTGGTTAATACGTTAGTTTAGGAACAGTTGGATCCTGATTTGAATATTGTAGATATTCAAAACTTTTC
The DNA here is from genome assembly GCA_951394225.1 of Harpalus rufipes. Taxonomy (NCBI): domain Eukaryota; kingdom Metazoa; phylum Arthropoda; class Insecta; order Coleoptera; family Carabidae; genus Harpalus; species Harpalus rufipes. The sequence goes on from OX596288.1 coordinate 1,849,812, forward strand.
AAACAATAACAAACATCGATTAAATAATTTTTTTGTGGAATACTTCCTTAAAATAGTTTATATAAACATAGAGTTATAGAGCAAAAAGTGATGTAATCCGGATTCATTGTGAGTATACATAAAACATCATCTGTATTCGTATTAGTGCCATGTGCAGAGTAACATATCCTCTTATCTATTGGATAAATATTTATCACAACATTTCAGATCGAACGTTTTTGTAACTACAAATCAGACAACTAATACAGGAAAAAAATCGGACTGTGAGAAAATACGAAAGATATCATTTTTTGTTGGTATTTTTTTTACTTTATCTATATTAAAAAGAGATAAAAGTGTTGATATTTATTTTTACCTTCCGTCACCTTTAGATAAGGAAGGTATTGTCTTTGGTCAAAAAATTCGATAGCGAGTTTCTAATGAATAAGCACGTTTTAGGCTCCTTAGAATACAAATTTACTATTTTTACGATGATGTCTGTATGTACAGCGAAATTTTTGAAAGATGTCCGATGTTATATTACTATAAAAATATATGTTACATTAAAAGCATTCAAAATTCAAAAATAAGTCAACTGGTAAGTTTATTAGCAAATGTAAAACCAAATATGTGAAAAAAAAAGATGACACAATATGTCAGTGTCAGTGACTCAGACAGAAAATAACGTTATTCGTACTGCTATGAGTCAATAATAAATAAAGTTACGTTACAGCGAAAGTATTACCAACAACGAGCATCGTTTTGGAATGTCCTAACTAAAACAATATGAATTTTTGAAAGACAAGCGTGTTATAGTTGGAGGAAGAAATATTTGGAACTGACTTATGCAGGGTTTACAATCTTTTATGGACTCATAAATTATTGGAACTTGAAGGCATCAATTTTAGGGTAAGAAATGGGCTGTATTAAAAAAAATCATACTCAGTGTTTGTATAAATTGTTATTTGAATACAGAGTTAAAAGTACATAATTAGGAAACATCTTATAATATTTTAATCTCTTTTCACTTTACAAATTGACGTTAGAAGATATACACTTAAAACGAATTATTATTTTAATACAGATTTAAAAGTACATCTTGAATGCATATTTCGGGTACGGCCCAGTACAGAAAACTCTACCTGGCTCCGAGTAGCATTACCGCAAAGTCCATAAAACTTTATAACGACCAATTGGCAGAATCTATAATGAGTTTCAAATATTTCTTCCTCCAACTATACATCCATCCTTATCGCACATGCTTATAGCCTTTGAAAAAGAAAGAGATAAATGTATGCCAATGTGTTAATTCGTTCATGATATAGATGACTTTGATCGGACATCTTTAAAAAAAAAATACTGTATGTGTGTGTGTGACTGTGTATGTGACGATGGTTTCGGATCGCATAACTCCAATACCACGATTCCAATAATTATAATTTTTTCGTATTCCTCGAGTTTAGATCCATATTAAGACGTGATTAGATTTACCGAAAGTACCCTAATTTAAAGATTTTAATAGTTTTTCTTGAAAAACGCTGCTAAATTTAATTTTTGCACATTTAATGCTACTCAAATCAAAGTCAAATACTAATAGATTTCAATAATATTTTTTTTAAATGCAGGTTCATATTAGAATGTTGAATTTTTTAAAATATTAATAGTTCTAATACAGGAACAATTTATTTGAATTTTCGCTTATGTGACATATGTCGTCCATTAATTTAAATCTTAATTGAATCCTTAGCGATTTCCTGGTAATACTCTCTACTACCCTCTGTTATCCCTCTATTCATAGTGGTGTCTAATATGTCGATAATTCAATATAGACAAGTTTGCATTCTGTATCAACATTGTTGAAATGCTTCCTAGAAATTTAATAATATTACTGTTAAAACTAACACGGATAGAATCTACGCAAACGCTTTGAATTTCAACATTGTTAAAATCTTATAGAATATATCTTTGCCAGTTAGATCCTTCGTATTTAAATACTTCAATTATTATTTGGAAGGATATTTCATTATTTGCAGAAAGGTTTTTTTTGTTAGTTTTATTACTTTCTTACTCTTAGAATCTTTAACTCTTTTTCGTATCCTTGTATTCCCAGAAGGACAATATCTTGAAAACTTCAGGAGAAATTATTTATTTCCTTCTCGACCTTATAGAGTGTCACTCCAGATAATTTGAGACCAGTTTATTTCATTGTCAAACAGTGTCAAGTAGAATTGTAATATAATTTTGATTAATACTTGACAAAGTGACAATTATTAAAAGGAAGTTTTGTTAATTTCTTGTTGTTTCAAAAAGCATAAAAGACACCCACAGCTGACGTGGAGAAATCACGTACAAAACATATATAATACAATTTAAATAAAATTTTGTTATATTATTTAAACATTTTAGGAGTTATTTGTATAAAAATATGTATATTATTGTATGAGAAGGTTTCTCAGCGCTACCTCACAGGCACTCACAGCTATAGTGGAAAAAACACCGCAAGTATTACTTTAAAAACATATATTTTACAAAATTGTATCTTATATTTAAACATTCTATGAGTTTAGTAGTATAAATTTGTGTTGCTTGGTGGCAGCACCAACGTGTTGAAATCCGCAATTTTTATAAATAAATTCAATAAAATAATATATTTATAACATCGTGAATTTTGCTTTTCAGCGCGTGTTAATGTTAGGGTGTAGCAGACTCGTACAAACCAAAGTTCTATTTTCAGATTGTTACATTGTTGACTTTTGTTTGAAATTGAAATATGTGGAACTACTTGTTTAGGCTTAGAAAATATATTTAATTAATATGTACAAAAATTACTACGCGAAGCAGCGAGATTTTGCACTATTTTCTAACAATTTTTATGAATGAAATATATGTAAATTAATTCAGAAATGAACACAAGATGGTACTAGAAGTTTCGATTTTGTTTTACATAGACATTAATTGAATTATTAATCCAAACATTATAAAATGGGGACATTGGTTGTTTAAACCACATTAATTTAAAATTATTTTGTATTTAAACTTCTGTTAATTAGGTGAATAGTTCATCTAAACAGTTAAACGAATATAACTAGGTACCTATAAAATAAATTAAATCCTGTTTAATTACATAATGTGTCGAGGAAAACCAAGAAATTAACACCTTCAAATTTAGCTTAACTGGATGAATTAAACCTTTGCCTATCCTTGTACAACGTCTTCATTTCATAAAATAAATAAATTTTAACAATAAATTAATGTATTTAAATATTTTTATTTCAATAAAAATGTACTAATTATTACATAAATCGTTTTAAAACGCTCTTGAAAAAATCCGTTGTGGCTAGCACAATAACTTCCGTCAATCCTGATTATGTATAAATTCCATACATAATTTTCTTGCAAATTATTTCATAAACAAACTATGCAAATTGAACTTGACACTAACATCTTCTTCTTCTTTAGCTTTCCCCATTCGTTAGGGGTCCAATATATTTCTCCTCATGACATTTTCAAACCAATGTAATCATCTCGCTTGTATCTTTCTAGAAACTTGTACCACTAGAGTTATTTCCTTACCTATCTTTCCGTGTCTTCCCCAATATCTACTTCAACATCCTCATCCCTGCCACATTAATTTACTTTTTATTTATACTGACATCTGTCAATTTGAATTATATAAATATATTAGAAGTTTCCATGTTTAGCATAGCTGGCTGATTTATAAAATTTAATTTATTTAAAATTCTTTAACTCTATATCTATTGAATAGGAAGTATAAAATGCAATCAAATCGTATAGAGAATAATATACTCCTTAAATTATAATAACGTTAAATGTCAATAAATTTAACTGTTAAATCTTCAAATGAGGCTACTTCCGGTTCACCAATTATAACCAGAATCTAATCAGTTGTTCTTCTGGATGTAAGCTTGAGGAATACGAAAAAAATATAATTTTTGGAATCGTGGTATTAAAGTTATGTGATCCGAAACTTTCGTCACACACACATAAATACATACAGACATCATCGTAAAAATGGTAAAATCGTATTATAGAGACCTTAAAACATGCTTATTCTCTAAAAACTCATTGAATTTTTTTGACCAAAGACAATACCTTCCTTACCTAAAAGTGACGGACAATTCTAAATATTTCTTTCAACTTAAGTGTTTGAATTTCTTTAATTTATATATTTCTGCTGTGAAAAAAAGATGAAAGAATGTTTAAAAAATCTCATTTTTGTTAATACCTTTTATGAAATTCAAATTTGCATTGACTTTTAAATTAACTTGAAGCGTCTGCTAAATTAAAACTTCTATAACTTTATAATGCAATAAGCAAGAACTTCTGGATCACAAAAACTAAGATACAAACTTCGGGCACTAATTTCAAAGATGCTTTTTATTAGTTTAATTAAAGTTGTTGGACTATCTTTCTCAAAAAGAGAATGCAATATGAATTTTCAATTATTCGCAAGTAAGAAGGATTTTAAAAATTACAGGTACCATAAATAAATAAATAATAAATTCATCCGTTAAGTTAAACTTTAAAGTTTGAATAGTAGATATTTGCAACCCAAAAGTGAGTAGAGATACAAGCCTGTCCAATTCATCCTGCATTTATCTTATTGTACTTTATGATGTTTTTCTTTCACTTCGGTTACAAATTGAGTAATAACAATAATATTTTATACCGCAATTAACCTATTTACGGACAATTTTATAGGAATACTTTTAAAAATTGCATTAGGGATCAATAAATTTTAATACTCTTTATACCTACGCGAATAGTTCCGATAACAATAATATTTTTTTAAACCACTAAAATACAATGATATTACAAGTATATAATAAATAAAACTTACATTTTTATATGAGAAAATATTAAGTGATGTATTCGTAAGTTCGTCTCGAGGAAATATCGGGCAGGTTTTTCAAATTTCGAAGCCCTTTCTATAGAGCAAATAAAATGCATGTTCACTCATCGAAATACAAACCATTACTAGTTATAAAATATAATTAAATAGTGTAAATTGTAGTTACATAATATCATAACGAATAAAATATAATTTTATATTAAAGACTATAAATTAAAATTAATAAATATAATTATGTAAACATATTTAAAAAATTTGATGTGACCAACACAGTACCTCCCGCCATTTACCTGTGTATATAATTTTTATATTTCTTTATAAATTTATCCATACAATATATAGAAAAAGTATTAAAGCAAACTTGTAGAAAATGGAATAATCTTTAATTTTTATAATAACAAATAAAAAATACATTATAGGTATTTTTTGAAGAAAAACTATCAAGTAAACTGCCCTTTCCGGTTATCCGATTGCCACCATATTAGAATAACGTAGAAATACATGGTTACAAAACTTTCTGAATGATACTATTTGAGTTAGAGCGTAAAGAGGATCCAAACACACACACATATACAGTAAAACCCCTCTATAGCGGACAACGATAGGACCCCAGTTTTTGTCCATTATAGAGAGGTGTCCGTTTTAGAGGGGTCCCCCCATCATGTAATGTTAGCACTATTCTATCTCCTCCCAAACAAATAGGTGTTGTAAAATTAGAAAAAAATCCATCTTACAATTAAATTGATAACGACTTTCGAGGTACTTTGGCAGGAGACATATTTCACAACGATAGACGAACCTATATACACTCGAATTGAACCTAACGATGGCCAGCGAGAGGTAGGGGAGGGTGTTTCATAGGAAGGAAGAATTCCTGGAAGTCTAATCAGTCCAGCTGTACAACCCCAATGCCTAGAGCTAACAGCACTCAGTGTCCGTTATAGAGGGGTTGATTTACGTATAAAATCGTCCAGCGGGGGCGCAGAAAGCTGTCCGTGTCCGTTATAGAAGCTGTCCGCTATGGAGGGGTTATATATTCATTGATTTCTCAGTCCCAAGGCCAGGACTCAGATAAACCTGTCCGTTAAGAGGGGTGTCCGTTAAGAGGGGTTCACTGTATATATATATATATATATATATATATATATATATATATATATATATATATATATATACACACAGACATCATCGTAAAAATGTTAAAAATGGATTCTAGGAACCTTAAAACGTGGTCATTTACCAAAATCTCGATATGCGATTTTTAGCACGTTCCCTATACCTCCCTTACCAGAGGTAGCGGGAGGTAAAAATCTGATGTGACCAACACCTCTCGCCATTAAATTTTTATTATGGGGTCTTATTGTAGCGTGCCTGTTGTCTGCGAATCTGGGGAACCCGATTCGATTCCGATCAACGCTAAATATTTCGAATTTTAAATTGTACAACTCTGGTTAGGACCTCTGGCATGGTATACATGTTGAGTAATCTTAGCTACTACGCTTAAATTTGTACTACTGATGATGAGAACTTATTTCTCGAAATACGTATATAGCTTATTTTATAATTTTAAGGTTAAGGGGTAATTGTATTAGTTTTAGTTAAAAAAATGTTATTTTGTTGAATAAGTCGTGTATTTGATGTTCGTTTAGCATTTCTCACCAATAAATTTGTCAAATAATATCGCCTAACTTTCTATCTCTTCAAATAAAAAAAGTTAGCAATGATAGCCCGCTTACGGCAGACATCCTGTACATACATAAGCATTTTTAAACTATTAAAACTTTTCTCTATAGGAGATTAAGTTTGAATACCTTCTTTCTCATTGCTTTAATTCTTGAAACTTCAAAATATGAAATATTTAATCCCCCGCGATTCCTTTTTAAACCTTCCTCTCTAGGATCAATAATGCAAGTCCTGGATTTGTAATATTCTCAAGAACTAGAGCAGTTAAATGTTTTTCTTGTCCAAATAACAATATTTCATTTAGAGCGTGCGAGTTAACTCGGTATGAAGAACTTTATGGATGCTATTTTAAATTTGCTGGGTTTGCAAAAAACTACCTGGTCCGTATATTCAATGCAGTTCAAAAATTCATGAATATATATGCTGGGGGCAGAGGCACTAAGCTTCAAGAGGGTGTATTTTATATCTTTTACTTTTCTTATACTCGTATAGTACGTATCTTGATGAGCAAGAATTTTTCTGAAGTTATAAAAATAATTAAATTATTAATACGATGAACACTTTCAAATTATAAAGATAAGATATGGTGCATTTTAATAACTAAATCAAACCCGTTTACTGCTACCTCTGGGGTCCCACAAGGCTCAAACTTGGGCCCACTATTATTCAACCTCTTCATTAATGACGTAGTGAACTGTGTTCAACATTCTCAAGTACTTTTGTATGCCGATGACATAAAAATTTATAAAACCATCAACTCTATTGCCTTACAAAACGAGATCAACAACATTTTAAAATGGTCCCACAACTCAAAATTGTTCATTAATTACAGCAAATGTAACATAATGAGTTACTTTGTTAAAAAATACGTTTACACTTATGCATATCACATGGAAACTAATTCGCTTGAGAAAGTAACTCAGTTTAAGGATCTTGGGATTATATTTGAAATAAAACTAACATTTAATGTACACATCGAGACTACCGTAAGATCATCCTACAAAAATTGTGCATTTGTCCGCTCGAAGCTAGAATATTGTCTACAAGTCTGAAATCCAATATATCATAAATATATATCTAAGATTGAGTCTGTCCAGCATAAATTCATCAAATATTGTTGTTTTAAAATAATGGACAATATCCTAACTTTACCCATGATTATTCTGTTTTATTGCCTGAAGTGAACTTGGTGCCATTAAGTAGCAGAAGAAATTTACAATTATCTCTCTACTTATACAAATAAATAATAATTGTATTGATGACCCATGTAGTCTTGAGCTAATTTCACGTTCCACGAGTCACTTCAAGAAATAAAGTACCATTTCATTGTGAGCTGGGACTAATTATGAATTGAAATCTCCAATAAGACAACTCTGTCTAGCATATAACAGTGTATCATGTACTATTTACATTGACATATTTGGTTACTCCTTATCTAAATTTAAGAGTATGTTAACAAAATATCTTTTGGATTAAGTTACTTATATCCTGTTGGATCGATTTATTAATAAATAAATTATTTATACCAGGAGAGATATCTGTCAAGTTTTAAGGCCCTTATTTCTAAGACCTAATTAATCTTTGTGTGAAATGAATTTCTTTGACTGATTGAGTATGAGGCTATGTCTGACTACCCCAAAAGCAAACCTTGTGGTATCCCCTACCCAGCTTAAAAATCTAATATTCAAAATTATTTCTGTACAATTTTATCTACAAAATAAATTACCAAAAAGTAAAGATTGTGAATGTAATTACGTAACATCTGTCAGTACCTAACTGTCAGTAAATTGTTGGTTCATTGTATTGGCGCACCGGAAACAGGAAATGGCAGATAGTTAGGCGCTAAAAGGTTCCAGGGAATCAGGAATTCGTAGCCGATTCCAAATCCTTTTCATGTCCGTTCTTAATGTCATCCACGATAATGAACAAACGGATTCCATAGCTTTTATCCAAGTGAGTCTATTTGCAGATATTCACAGAAGAAAATGATCGACGCGCCGAGACAAATTGGAGATTTTAATTGATACGTTTTTGTTTAGTGCAATAGTAATTTTTTACCTCTCGCTAAGAGAGGTATTGGATTCATGCTAAAAATCGCATATCCAGATTTTATTGAATAAGCACGTTTTAAGGTCCCTACAATCCGATTTTAACATTTTTACGATGATGTCTGTGTGTGTGTGTGTGTGTGTGTGTGTGTGTGTGTGTGTGTGTGGATGTGTGTGTGTGGGATGTTGGAAGGACGGTTACTCAAAAACTATAAGACTTAAAATTTGTTTAACAACGTATTTCCCAATCGGACATTCATGGGAAGATCTGAAAAGGTTTTGGTAACAATTGGACAACCGGAAGTAGAAGATTCTTGAAAAAAAATCTTCTAAATATTATTTTTTGAAAATTTTTCTTGATAATATTAAAGAAAAATAAATTCTCTTTCTGATACATTTAAATATTTTTATACATATTTTATAGATTTAGAGATAAAAGGAATATAATATATAAAATAATGTTGTAATTAATTTTACAACCGAAAGAATGCCATGAAAAATAGTTGCAAATTTAAATTATTTGTAACTGACAGATAAATGTCAGTGTCAGAAATAATGAGTAATGAAAGAAAAATGTACTTGGAGAATCCCTTAGTTCTTGATCTGTGACTATTATGGAGATGACACGTCTAGGTTGAAGGACTTAAATTATGGGACAATGTACACCAGTACTGTAGACTAGAGTAACTTTGAATTGCGAAAAAGCTATCAAATTCTTCTCAAGTAAGTTGTAAATATTGACAAAATTACACATCGATATAAGAATAATCGGAGTGCAATCTATCCGTCACTTTATTAAAAGGAATTAGTGTTATTTAGATATAACAAGTATGAAAAAATAAAATGTAAAAGAAGATATATAAGAATAGATGCACAATCCAGATATATACATTTTAGACCGCCCAAAATTAATGTTTTTACTAGAAGAATATGAAGAGAAAGTAAACAACGTTGTTCGAATTGAAAATTGCTGTTACCAGCCTAATATTTAAAATATGGTAAACTCTACTTTGTAATTTATTGTAACATAATTTATGGTAAATATCTTTATGTTGAGACATGCTATTATTGAATAACAAAGAAGTTTATACGTCATAGATTTATATGAATATATTATTTGTATTTATAAAAATATTCTTTGCTTTATGCATACAGCCAGGTAAAATATACGGCGAGAGGTTATGTGCTGGCCACATCAGATTTTTTTTCAATAAAAGTAGTATCTTTTGTGACTTGATTCACAAGGTAGAAATACTTTGGCATTTACAACGGTGAACATAGACTTCAAATAAACACAAATTCAAAAGAACAACAGCACATCAAAGACAATTTATATTTACACACTATTACACGTGTGTTTTTGTATGTACGTTCTGTGGTTTCGCTGAATCTAACTCTGTTAAATCTGTCCATCTAAAGTGCAGAAAGTTGTCACTAGAGCTTACGAAGGATAAGAGAGAGACATAAAACTAGAACTAGTGAACTAGAGCAATGGAGGTGTATGAATTAAGACTAAGGCATGAGGCCTGAGGCTAAATATTGAAAAAAAATCATTTTTGGTTAAGTTCAAACATTTTTGAATATTTTTGCCAACAGAGGCTCTGTAAACACCGCCGGAGAATAAATTGTTAACACCCTTGCAATGATTGCCGACTGGATCTAGCATCTAGCGTGTTGTTCTTCAGGTCACGCAAGCTACAATTCATTTGATTAGGAGTAGCAGAGACTGTAGTTCCTGGATAGGAGAATGCGAGTGCGGCTGGAATATTCCATGTCTCACATAAAACCTTATTAAGTCTGGCTGCATTTTACACCACTCTGCCACCGGGGCGCACACATTTATAAGAGATGAAAAGGTGTTAAAAGGTTTCAAATCGTGAGAAAACTAACAAATAGTACGCAAGGGAATGTGCAAGTATTGATGGGCTACAGAGAGAGTGAGAGAGTTAATTATGATTTTGATTATTGTTCGTTGCTCTAAAACAACGGTTATCAAACCTGAGGGTATATCTTCAATACCACAATTTCAAAAATTATATTTTTTTCGTATTTCTCAAGTTTACATCCGGAGGAACAACTGATTAGATTATGGTTATAATTGGTGAACCGGGAGTAGCCTCATTTGACGATTTAACTGTTAAATTTGATTTACTGACATTTAACGTTATTATAACTTAAAGAATATATTATTCTCTATACGATTTGATTACATTTTATACTTCATAGAGTTAAAGAATTTTAAGCTAAGGTAAACATGGAAACTATTAATATATTCATATAATTCAAACTGACAGATGTCAGTATAAAATGTAAATTAATGTGGCAGAGATGAGGATGTTGAAGTAGATGTTGGGGAAAACACGGAAAGATACGGTAAGAAAATAACTCTAGTATTACAAGTTTCTACAAAGATACAAGCGAGATGATTACTAATAAAAGGTTGAAGAAACAGAGGAAGACCAAAGATAAGATGGAAGGACTGTATTGCGGAAGACTTGAAAGAAAAGGAACTGAATGAGAACGACACGTAAAACAGAAATGAGTGGAAGAAGAAAATAAAAAATAGCGACCCCTAACAAATGGGGAAAGCTAAAGAAGAAGATGTTAGTGTCAAGTGCAATTTGCATAGTTTGTTTATGAAATAATGTTACTGGAAATTTAGAATCTTTTGCAAGAAAATTTATGTATGGAATTTATACATAATACACAGAATTGATGGAAGGTATTGTGCTGGCCACAACAGATTTTTTATTTTATTTTTGGCTGCTTATTAAATAATTTAAAGAAAAAACTTCGTCTGTATCATGAACGAATTAACAAATTGGCATACATTTATCTCTGTCATTTGCAAAGACTACAATTTCTATAACCATTCGAGTTATTAACAATAACTTCTTTTTATTGACATTCCCCCTTCCGTCTCACTATCATCCCAGTATGAGTATGACACAGTTCTTTGTGACGTGGCATAATCTGCCTGACATCAATCGACAGGGTAGTTACATTCGAAATTATCTCGCGAGGTTTAACAAGCGAATTATGATCAAAGTAGTCTGTGAAAGGTCCACACGGTTCAGGTGACCTGCTACCGGAACCTCATTCACGTCATCGATACACGAACGGCGATAGGGGGGAATTATTGGAAGGGACACGAGATGAAAACAGAAAGAGGATACGCCAATGAATAGAGGGTTAAAAATAGGGGATGTTTCTGTTATTAGTATAAATTTATATTTTCTGGATGTCAGGTACTTTAGAGCAGAGGTTCCCAAACATTTTCAGTCATGGAACCCTAACAAACCGCTAGCGTTTTTTATTGGACATTGTGAATCCAAAACTAGAGATGCAACCAATATCGATATTGTCTTTTAGCCGATGTAACGAAATCAACGATATTTATTTGCCGATACAAATTGACATTTAATGTTTTATAAATTTTAAAGACTATATTATTCTCTATACGATAGCTATGCTAACCATGGAAACTGCTAATATATTCAAATAATTCAAATCAGCAAAAAGTAAATGAATGTGGCAGAGATGAGGATGTTGAGTAAATCTTGTGGAAGATACGGAGAGACGATTACATTGGTTTGAACATACCATGAGGAGAGATGATGAATATATTGGAAGAAAAATGAATAGCTTAGTACTAGAAGATTAAAGAAACAGAGGACGACCAAAGATAAGACTGAAGGATTGTATTGCGAAGACTGAATGAGAACGACACGCAAATCAGAAATGAGTGGAAGAAGAAAATAAAAAATAGCGACTCCAAAGAAGAAGATAACAGTGTCAAGTGCAATTTGCATAGTTTGTTTATGAAATAATTTTACTGGAAATTTAGAATCCTTTGCAAGAAAATTTATGTATGGAATTTGTACATAATACACAGCATTGACGGAAGGTATTGTGCTGGCCACATCAGATTTTTTGCTTAAGAAACAGTTAATTATTAAGTATTATAAAACTTTAAATAAATACATTTTATATTACAATTTTTTGTGAATGATTAAACTTAGTAAATTAAGAAGTTAGAATCTTTTCTTTAATTCAAAATCAATAGTAATGTGATCCCTTTTAAAGTTTTTTATATACTTTTTTTCACCCCTTCACATGGCCTACTGAGAACTTCTTCGTCTCTTCTTATACCTATTCTTTTGTTCCATAGCGTCGGCATGTTTGCACAGGGTTGATTGATGAATAAAGGGCAAATATTGACGAACAGATGAGCATCAATACATCAACCCTGCAATAGAAGGGGTGAAACAAGTGAAACACGTGACCGCAACCCTTTCAGCAACAGATGAGACAAATATCAACAACTGACAGTCGAGTAATTGGACTGAACAATGTAAACAAGTGCTATTAATTATTAAGTAAGTTGAAATATAGTACGAGTATATTTCGACTGGAGACAATTCTGTTTGAGTTCTACAGGATTTTGTCTCTGCAGTTTCTGTTCCTGCAATCCTTCAGCGATGACTTCCTGCCGTGCAAACGTACCGGAAGATACACAACCGGAAACGGCAAGAGTACGAGCAAAGAAGGTCGAAAGATGCGAGATATTATAGAAATTTTCTAGAGAAAGAATGAAAATTATTTTTAATACCAGTCATAAATATTTAAATGCTCGAATTAAATAATATTTAAAATTAATTATTGAACATAAATATTTAATCGTATTTTCTGAAGTTTTAATTAAATTCTTTATAGTTGAACATCAAAAAATTATTTATAATGAAAACTCTGAAATATCATTTCCATTTTATTTCTGTTGTTTCCATGGCCAGCTCTATCATTAACCCGAAACAAAAGGGGCACACTGAATACTCCGGGCTTCGGGTGTTCGAAGTAATGACATCTCCGGATCTTCCGGACTTCCTTTCACAACGGACCGATAGGCCGATAGCGAGAAATGTATTGTATTACATCATTACACAATAATGGCGTGTAAAGCCAATGAAATTTTAACAGTACAGTCGCAACAATTAGTTGTGTATATTTTTATTCTGTCCTTTAACAAGATAAGAGGCTCTTATAACTATTGCAAACAATAATTGTTTTTTTATTACGCTTATCTCTAGTCTCCCTGCTTCTCAATAGCCGAGTTTGACCGAGTCTGTATAATTTGTAAAAATAATAATACATTTTGTTATTAAAAAATCTTTCAGAACTCATAATTCAGTTAATATCATGCAACCTGTTTAGTTTTATTTCTGTTTTCTTCAAGGAATAAACAACAAATATATAAATAAATAATAAGATCTAGACCGTCACAATGATTGAGATTATTATTCTTGGTTTTGAAAATCTCAATGGCTTCTCTAATTAAAGAGTTGTTTAGGTGTATTGGTCTCGCTAGTATTTTTGTTTCTTCGAATACGGTGGAATTCTTCCAGGGCATGCTCTGTAACTGAAGATTTTTCTGGCTGGTTCAATCTGATCGCACGCTGGTTCATTCAATCTTATTGAAATAGTTCTACCAGCCTGGCCAATGTTGAAGAAGAGGGATTAGGGGACTTTTGGTTCCAACAGGATGGGGCTACAGCCCACACAGCCCGAAATTCTCTAAACGCTTTAAGAGAAATGTTTCCTGGACGTCTAGTGTCTTTGAGAGGTGACATGGGGTGCCCTGGGCGGTCGCCCGATTTAAGCATATGCGACTTCTTTCTTTGGGGATATCTTAAGGAAAAAGTGTTTAAACGTCGCCCTCTGCTAGAGCTAAGGGAGCAGATTGTTGAAGAAGTAAACGCGATACCCTGCGAAATGTGTCAACGGGCTGTTCAAACTTCAGAAATCGGTTCCAGCAACGTATTGCAGCTAACGGCCGCCATCTTAAAGACATTATTTTTAAAAATTAATGAGTATAAAATGGTAAGTTCTGCTGAATTCAAAAATAAAAACATTTTTTTCATATATACCCTGGGTTTCTTTTTTATAACTGTTCAAAACTGTTCATTTGGTTCTGCCGAACCCTGTATATTAAAGAATAAATTGTGATTTTAATGATATAATGGCTTTTGTCTTCGAGAACCCCTAAATATTTCCCACAATGTATAAATTTGATAAATGTCAACATACTCGTACATTCCTAATCTAATATATACGAAAAGTTTATTTGGATTTACCAAACAATGGCATTCTGATTTCCATCTTTCTTTGTTTGTGGTAGTTTTGATTTATGTTCTGTAAATGTTTGTGCTTAATTACATTTGCTATACCTACGTCTCTGCCATTTCATTACTTTTCAAGCTTATCCGAAAGTCATTTACCAACAAATTGCCTCAAATGTTCGTAAATGCACGTGTAATACCATTAAAGCGCTATTCCAAACACACAACATTGGATCTAATAATTAACCTATTTGTAAATGTTAATGTTTCTTCGTACGTTGTATGTAATTTTTATGTAGCTATGGTTGTCGGTGATTCGGACTCATTAATTTTAATGAATACACTTTGTGAAATTCTATTATTCAAAGGCGTTAAAGATATTTTGCGCGATTGGTCTTTTTTATCAACCTACCATGCCTGTTTCCACGACAGTAAGTTATGTTTACTGGTTACTAGGACTAAGACGACGGTAAGTATATAAATTTAATAATTTATAAATTTATATAAATAATAATAGTTCGACCGGCATTCAAAGGGGGATTTGATTACAACAAAGAAATGATTGATTACAACAAAGAAATGCCTGATTACAATAAATACACACTGTCAGTATTTTATTTTTCACAAACATACCTTATGAATTAAAAATTCCTGGTCTGGTACTCAGTGAAAATACTAAATTTCTGTCTATAGGCAACATTTTTACTTCCTTGTACGTAAGTAAAGGAAGTATTGTAATCGCGAAAAATTTCGGTTTTCAGATTTCAGCGGAAATATCCATTTTGATCATCCCTGAATCCATTTTGACTAATTTCGTCGTGACGTCTGTACGTACGTATCTCGCATAACTCAAAAACGGTAAGCCGTAGAAAGTTGAAATTTTGTATTTAGGACTCCTATAACATCTAGTTGTGCACCTCCCTTTCTGGTTATTATACAATTTCCAGAAGTGGCACTTTACATGAAGCCAATAATAGATTTTAATGAAAAACTGTTTTAAAATATAATCCAAAACTTTTCAAATTTAGTATACAAGACTTTTATGTCAATCGAAATAACGTAATAGACTTAATAGGCTAACCGGAAGTGGTACATTACTTGAAGTTGTTAACAGTTTTTCTTGATTAAAATGATTTTATTTTGATTTTAGAAATAAATGCTTGAAATAAAAGTTTTAAAGGTACCCTGTTCCCCTGAATAATTTAACCAAATGATATTTATTGTATAGCTTATTAATGTAGCAATCATATTACATATGACTCATTTTGTCCGTAACCTTTTCAGGATAACTTTGGGCC
Source organism: Harpalus rufipes (assembly GCA_951394225.1). NCBI lineage: Eukaryota > Metazoa > Arthropoda > Insecta > Coleoptera > Carabidae > Harpalus > Harpalus rufipes. Next base: position 1,865,809 of record OX596288.1, read on the forward strand.
AATAATAGCCGTCAAGATTAAATTTTCAACGTTTTAATGTTATTAGGTACCCTGTTCCCCTGAATAATTTAACCAAATGATATTTATTGTATAGCTTATTAATGTAGCAATAATTTTACATATGACTCATTTTGTCCGTAACCTTTTCAGGATAACATTGGGCCAAAAATAGCCGTCAAGATTAAATTTTCAACGTTTTACTGTTTTTAGGTACCGTGTTCCCCTGAATAATTTAACCAAATGATATTTATTGTATAGCTTATTAATGTAGCAATCATTTTACATATGACTCATTTTGTCCGTAGCCTTTTCAGGATAACTTTGGGCCAATAATAGCTCGCCGTCAAGATTAAATTTTCAACGTTTTACTGTTATTAGGTACCCTGTTCCCCTGAATAATTTAACCAAATGATATTTATTGTATAGATTATTAATGTAGCAATCATTTTACATATGACTCATTTTGTCCGTAACCTTTTCAGGATAACTTTGGGCCAATAATAGCCGTCAAGATTAAATTTTCAACGTTTTACTGCTATTAGGTACCCTGTTCCCCTGAATAATTTGACCAAATGATATTTATTGTATAGCTTATTAATGTAGCAATCATTTTACATATGACACATTTTGTCCGTAACCTTTTCAGGATAACTTTGGGCCAATAATAGCTAGCCGTCAAGATTAAATTTTCAACGTTTTAATGTTATTAGGTACCCTGTTCCCCTGAATAATTTAACCAAATGATATTTATTGTATAGCTTATTAATGTAGCAATCATTTTACATATGACTCATTTTGTCCGTAACTTTTCAGGATAACTTTGGGCCAATAATAGCTAGCCGTCAAGATTAAATTTTCAACGTTTTACTGTTATTAGGTACCCTGTTCCCCTGAATAATTTAACCAAATGATATTTATTGTATAGCTTATTAATGTAGCAATCATTTTACATATGACTCATTTTGTCCGTAACTTTTCAGGATAACTTTGGGCCAATAATAGCTAGCCGTCAAGATTAAATTTTCAACGTTTTAATGTTATTAGGTACCCTGTTCCCCTGAATAATTTAACCAAATGATATTTATTGTATAGCTTATTAATGTAGCAATCATTTTACATATGACTCATTTTGTCCGTAACCTTTTCAGGATAACTTTGGGCCAATAATAGCTAGCCGTCAAGATTAAATTTTCAACGTTTTACTGTTATTAGGTACCCTGTTCCCCTGAATAATTTAACCAAATGATATTTATTGTATAGCTTATTAATGTAGCAATCATTTTACATATGACTCATTTTGTCCGTAACCTTTTCAGGATAACTTTGGGCCAATAATAGCTAGCCGTCAAGATTAAATTTTCAACGTTTTACTGTTATTAGGTACCCTGTTCCCCTGAATAATTTAACCAAATGATATTTATTGTATAGCTTATTAATGTAGCAATCATTTTACATATGACTCATTTTGTCCGTAACCTTTTCAGGATAACTTTGGGCCAATAATAGCTAGCCGTCAAGATTAAATTTTCAACGTTTTACTGTTATTAGGTACCCTGTTCCCCTGAATAATTTAACGAAATGATATTTATTGTATAGCTTATTAATGTAGCAATCATTTTACATATGACTCATTTTGTCCGTAACCTTTTCAGGATAACTTTGGGCCAATAATAGCTAGCCGTCAAGATTAAATTTTCAACGTTTTACTGTTATTAGGTACCCTGTTCCCCTGAATAATTTAACCAAATGATATTTATTGTATAGCTTATTAATGTAGCAATCATTTTACATATGACTCATTTTGTCCGTAACCTTTTCAGGATAACTTTGGGCCAATAATAGCTAGCCGTCAAGATTAAATTTTCAAAGTTTTACTGTTATTAGGTACCCTGTTCCCCTGAATAATTTAACCAAATGATATTTATTGTATAGCTTATTAATGTAGCAATCATTTTACATATGACTCATTTTGTCCGTAACCTTTTCAGGATAACTTTGGGCCAATAATAGCTAGCCGTCAAGATTAAATTTTCAACGTTTTACTGTTATTAGGTACCCTGTTCCCCTGAATAATTTAACCAAATGATATTTATTGTATAGCTTATTAATGTAGCAATCATTTTACATATGACTCATTTTGTCCGTAACCTTTTCAGGATAACTTTGGGCCAATAATAGCTAGCCGTCAAGATTAAATTTTCAACGTTTTACTGTTATTAGGTACCCTGTTCCCCTGAATAATTTAACCAAATGATATTTATTGTATAGCTTATTAATGTAGCAATCATTTTACATATGACTCATTTTGTCCGTAACCTTTTCAGGATAACTTTGGGCCAATAATAGCTAGCCGTCAAGATTAAATTTTCAACGTTTTACTGTTATTAGGTACCCTGTTCCCCTGAATAATTTAACCAAATGATATTTATTGTATAGCTTATTAATGTAGCAATCATTTTACATATGACTCATTTTGTCCGTAACCTTTTCAGGATAACTTTGGGCCAATAATAGCTAGCCGTCAAGATTAAATTTTCAACGTTTTACTGTTATTAGGTACCCTGTTCCCCTGAATAATTTAACGAAATGATATTTATTGTATAGCTTATTAATGTAGCAATCATTTTACATATGACTCATTTTGTCCGTAACATTTTCAGGATAACTTTGGGCCAATAATAGCTAGCCGTCAAGATTAAATTTTCAACGTTTTACTGTTATTAGGTACCCTGTTCCCCTGAATAATTTAACCAAATGATATTTATTGTATAGCTTATTAATGTAGCAATCATTTTACATATGACTCATTTTGTCCGTAACCTTTTCAGGATAACTTTGGGCCAATAATAGCTAGCCGTCAAGATTAAATTTTCAAAGTTTTACTGTTATTAGGTACCCTGTTCCCCTGAATAATTTAACCAAATGATATTTATTGTATAGCTTATTAATGTAGCAATCATTTTACATATGACTCATTTTGTCCGTAACCTTTTCAGGATAACTTTGGGCCAATAATAGCTAGCCGTCAAGATTAAATTTTCAACGTTTTACTGTTATTAGGTATCCTGTTCCCCTGAATAATTTAATCAAATGATATTTATTGTATAGCTTATTAATGTAGCAATCATTTTACATATGACTCATTTTGTCCGTAACCTTTTCAGGATAACTTTGGGCCAATAATAGCTAGCCGTCAAGATTAAATTTTCAACGTTTTACTGTTATTAGGTACCCTGTTCCCCTGAATAATTTAACCAAATGATATTTATTGTATAGCTTATTAATGTAGCAATCATTTTACATATGACTCATTTTGTCCGTAACCTTTTCAGGATAACTTTGGGTCAATAATAGCTAGCCGTCAAGATTAAATTTTCAACGTTTTACTGTTATTAGGTACCCTGTTCCCCTGAATAATTTAATCAAATGATATTTATTGTATAGCTTATTAATGTAGCAATCATTTTACATATGACTCATTTTCTCCTTAACCTTTTCAGGATAACTTTGGGCCAATAATAGCTAGTCGTCAAGATTAAATTTTCAACGTTTTACTGTTATTAGGTACCCTGTTCCCCTGAATAATTTAACCAAATGATATTTATTGTATAGCTTATTAATGTAGCAATCATTTTACATATGACTCATTTTGTCAGAAGTCTAGCACATCAAGTATTATTAAATTAGCCCTTTGTATAAGCGAGATATGTAAATTTAAAAATTATATACTTTTTGTTTTTGTAATAAAGCTTGCTATGGATTAGGACAAAAGAATAAAAAAAAGTTCTTGTCAAATTATGTTAAATACGTGCAATTTCACGATTTACAAATAAGTCATATTCATTGTTGCAATAAAATATTTCTTTGTTGTAATCAAAACTCTCTTTAAAAAGAACCGGATTAGATTAATGTTAATTTAAGAATGATAGTAGTAAATGAATTATTTTTGTTCTATATCAAAATATTTCTCGGGCTTGGCTTAAGCCTGTCAATATTTTGTAATTTAATTATTATATGTGTAGTTTAATAATCGTACAAGGAAATCATGTGGTGTCTACATCAGATTTTTTTCTTTTAATATAAGCAGTAAGAGTACCAAATTTTAAAATATCAATAGATTCATAAAGAAAAATTGTGCTCTTTAACATTGAATACTCATTATAAACATTGTCTTCGATGGGTAAATTGTCCATAGCGTTCTTGATACTTAATATACTTTTTTAGGTGGATGGGTAGGTTAATTTTTAATCAGAGATACAAATTTGGTGATGCATCATTCGATTGAACGTTTCTTCTTACTCGAAACCAGAAAGACTAACACTGTTCTAGTGAAGAAAACATCAATATTTTAACTGTCGAAGTTTTAAATTAAAATACGTTTCATTAACGTTTATTAGAGCTTTTTTCCGAAAGACGTATACGCTAACGCCTAGGTTGCTTAGTAATATCGTATTTGTTACTTATTGTACGTAAAATTTACAGACGTAATACGTCCGTCAAAGGTAAAAGACGGGACTGATTTTTTCAGAAGGGTCATAGATCCGTATAGAGTTGATTAGCAGGTAGCTTGGGCTGTTGGAAGGTGGTAGACATGACCCCAATTCGCTTAGGTCTCTTTAGTATTAAATAAAACCCTGAGGGAACAAGAAGGGCATGTCTCCGTGGAGCAATAGATTATTATCAAGTTTTTGGCCAAGGAAGGCGTAAGTCCAACCAAAATTTTGCGGAGGTTGAAGGCCCAGTGCGGGGACAACACTTTTTTAAGGACCCGTGTCTTTACTTGGCATGAGGAGTTCTCTGAAGGGTGAGAATCAGAGCCACGATTGCCGCCAAAGAATGAGCGTTACTGAAGTCAACATCGAAACGGTTCGGAATCTCATGAAGACTGATAAACGCACATTTAATGCGCAATATTATTGCAACCTACTGTAGCCGCAAAATTGTCCTATCGAAGGAAAAGAAAAACGCAAACTGCTTCATGTCACCGCCAGGTCCCACACAGTAGACACCACACGGCAAAAATTGAACAACATTGCTGGGAAACGTTGAAACATCTACGCTACAATCCCGAATTGGGCCCCTCAAAGAACCGTGCGGGAGGAGTTGTGCTCCAAATGGATATGTGAAGGTCCCGCTAGTTTCTACGATGAAGGGATTAAAAAGCTCCCAATCTGTTGGACAAAATGTGTTTCTAAGGCGGGGGATTATGTAGAAAAATAATATGTTTTTGTATACTCTTTAAAATAAACCCAGAATTAAGAAAAATTGTCCCATTTATATTTGATTTCTTGTATTTTAGTAAGGAAATCAAAAACCAATGGAAGAACTATATTATTATTATTTATGTTAATATAGGTGTAGTGATCATTTGTTATTACATTTACCAACATTTAAACAATACTTAATTTTTAACCATGTATAAATTAACTTGAATATGAAAATAGATTTGTTCTTCCGACGAATTAGAACAATATCTAAACCACCTAATAAAGCTTTAGACTAATAAATTTCAGTATTAAATTTCCGATGAAATAAGCTTACAGGATTCCTGCTGATTAAAAGCCACGTGTTTTGACACGTGTACACGTGCAGAACAAAACGTGAAAATGACACGGAAACGGAAATAACGGATATTGGTTTGAATGATTGATTACGGATTTGTGTCGGAAATCTACAGCATTAATTTGGATTTCATATTTCAATTTGTTTCGAATTAATAATAAAAAATCGGTTGTGGCCAGCACAATACCTTCCGTCATTCTCGTGTATCATGTATAAATTCCATAATTTTTCTTATAAAAGATTCTAAATTTCCAGTAAAATTATTTCATAAACAAACTATTCAAATTGCACTTGACACTGGCATCTTATTCTTCTTTAGCTTTTCCCATTCGTTAGGGGTCGCTATTTTTGCATGTCGTTCTCATTCAGTTCCTTTTCTCTCAAATCATCCGCAATACAGTCCTTCCATCTTATGTTTGGTCTTCCCCTGTTTCTTTAACGTCCTATTACTAAACTATTCATTCTTGTTCCAATATAATTCTTCATTTCTCCTCATGTTCAAACCAATGTAATCGTCTTTCTTGTATTTTTCTAAAAACTTGTAACACTAGAGTTATTTTCTTACCTTATCTTTCCGTGTATTCCCCAATATCTACTTCAACATTCTCATCTCTGCCACATTAATTTACTTTTTATTGATACTGACATCTGTCAATTTGAATTATATGAATATATTACTAGTTCCAAAGTTTGCATAGCTGGCTGAATTATAAAATTTAATTTCTTTAAAATTCTTTAACTCTGTATCTATTGAATATGAAGTATAAATTGTAATCAAATCGTATAGAGAATAATATATTCTTTAAGTTATAATAACGTTAAATGTCAATAAATTAAATTTAACTGTTAAATCTTCAAATGAGACTACTTCCAGTTGACCAATTATAACCAAAATCTAATCAGTTGTTCTTCTGGATGTAAACTTGAGGAATACGAAAAAATTATAATTTTTGGACTCGTGGTATTGAAGTTATGGAATCCGGAACTTTTATCACACACACACAGACACACAGACACACATACATACAAACATCATCGTAAAAATGGTAAAATCGTATTATATGGACCCTAAAACGTGCTTATTCAGTAAAAACTCATCATTGAATTTTTTGACCAAAGACAATACCTTCCTTACCTAAAAGTGACGGAAGGTAAAAACTCTTGGAGATTTAGTTTGTTAAATATTTTAATTTGATATATAAATAAATTGACAATTCATTATAATTTTATTTATATATTATAAAACGCAAAACGAATTTCAAAACAATTCTCAGAATAACTCACAAGTAACTAGATCTCACAAACAAAACATGAGTGTTTTGTCGCTACACGGTTCACAATAAAACGAAAACAATGAACACTCATTCCATAATCACCACGTGGATATTGTATTTCACACGTGGGCTTTCTAAAGTTTTCAAGCTACCTAACATAAATAAATAACACTGAATTTGTAAGCGATGTTGGTTTTCCTGCTGTGAGCTTGCACGACGGTCCGGCTGTCTCCAGCAGGACATTATCCTGCTCGTGACACAAGTGGCAGTAAATTCTAAACACTGCCAAGTGCAGGAATTGACACTATATAGCAGGAGAAATTGATTTACAAAGATAGAAAGTGAAATAACAAAAATACATATTGTTCAATTGTTCGAAAAATCTGATGTGGACACTACACGACTTCCTTGTACGATTATTAAACTATACAAATTTTTTTTTAATAAATAAATTACAAAATATTAATTTTAACTTCAAAACAGTAAGATATATAGCGACCATAAAGGTAGTTTTTAAAGAGAGTTTTGATTACAACAAAGAAATATTTGATTACAATAATAAATATGACTAATTTCACAATAAAAATATAATATTTGTTATTGTACGAATCATAAAATTGCACGTATTTAACGTAATTTGACATGAACATTTTATTTTTTTGTCCTAATCCATAACAAGCTTTATTACAAAAAAATAATTTTTAAATTTACATATCTCGCTTATACAAATTTAATAATACTTGATGTGCTAGACGCAGAAATTAATTCTCTAAAACTTTTATTTGAAGCATTTATTTCTAAAATCAAAATAAAATCATTTTATTCAAGAAAAACTGTTAACAACTTCAAGTAATGTACCACTTCCGGTTAGCCTATTTTAACCAAAATCTATTATGTTATTTCGATTGACATAAAAGTCTTGTATACCAAATTTGAAAAGTTTTGGATTATATTTTAAAACAGTTTTTCATTAAAATCTATTATAGGCTTCAAGTAAAGTGCCACTTCTGGAAATTGTGTAATAACCAGAAAGGGAGGTGCACAACTAGATGTTATATGAGTCCTAAATACAAAATTTCAACTTTCTACGGCTTACCGTTTTTGAGTTATGCGAGATACGTACGTACGGACGTACGTACGTACGTACAGACGTCACGACGAAATTTTTCGCGATTACAATACTTCCTTTACTTACGTACAAGGAAGTAAAAAGGTCTTTGCCTTAAAATATTGTAACGTTTATTTATTTGGATGAAGTGTAACAATATTATTAAATACTTAAACACTAGGATTATTTATTTAAACTATATTTAACTATATTTATTTATATCACCAACTATTGCACCACGCGTGTCAATATCAGAATGGCTCTCGACTGTCCTCCCTGACGGTATCTATACCGTCCGTCGTCCGTCTGCGATAATAACATCGAATACAAAGGGATCAGCCGACCGTATGTAATTAAGCAGGTTTAGATCTGTGCGCTACGATTACGTCATCGTTCGAGAATGTTCTACCAGCGTTCACATACACTATCAAAGGTGCAACAAATGAGATTTATAGGTTTTTAGAAACTTCTGTCTTTCATATTGGTAATTCTACATTTACAACAAATTACAAACGATGACATAACACCTAAATGTAGCTACTTACTAAAGTTTGATTGTCATTTATCGAGGTATTAAATATTGCTTGGTCTTTAATTTTATTAAATATCTGTGTTTAATTCATGTTCACTATAGATCAAGAGTTAACAATCATTTCTGCTTTTGTTGACCGAGCAATATGGAATATTCCTCCGAAGTCTATTATTATGTGTACATGCTCATATTTCAATAAGTTTGAACTGCATTATCAAAGGGCACCTCTTCACAGTCTAATATAATTATCTGGGCAAAGTTAACATAGTACAACGTTAAATTTAACAAAGTACAAAGTTTTAAAGTTGTTATAAGGATGCAGTTAGTCCATGGATATCAATAAAAAAAATCTGTTGTGGCCAGCACAATACCTCTCGCCACTTCCTTTTTTTGGTTACATAAGTATAGGGCGCGAACGGTAATGTTACATTTTTGGGCTTGACAAGCAAATGTGTGGGCCCGTTTCAGAATGATAATTAGTAATTATGTACATAGATGTCAAATGTCAAATTGGAAAATCACTAAATTTAGAATGAGAAATTATGATATTTGACATCTATATACATAATTACTAGCTATCATTCTGACATGGGCCCCCATATCTGCTTGTCAAGGCCAACAAAATCATATGACTGCTCGCTCCCTATTGTATTTAACATTTCTTGTATACCTACACTCTACACCAAAAATTCTACTTACGCATATATCTATTCCATATATATTTAGATTGTTTAATTTTAAATTCATTTTTGATGAAGAAATTTTGTCCTCTTCTAATTTTTCGAAATGTTTCCAATTCTATTAATACATTAAGAAATAATATAATGTATGTACTTCCCAGAAAAAGTCTTCAGTAATGTCTTCGGATTTCTGACACTGACATTATCTGTCAGTTACAAACAAATTAAATTTTCAACTATTTTCCATGGCCATTCTTTCGGCTGTAAAATTTATTATAACAGATTATTTTACATACTATATTTCTTCTATCTCTAAATCTATAGAATATATTGTAAAATATTTAAATGTATCAGAAAGAGAATTTATTTTTCTTTAATATTATCAAGAAAAAATTTCAAAAAATATTATTTAAAAGATTTTTTTTCAAGAATCTTCTACTTCCGGTTGTCCAATTGTTACCAAAACCTTTTCAGATCTTCCCATGAATGTCCGATTGGGAAATACGTAGTTAAAAAAATTTATAGTCTTATAGTTTTTGAGTAACCGTCCTTCCAACATCCCACACACACACACACATACACACACACATCCACACACACACACACACACACACACACACACACAGACATCATCGTAAAAATGATAAAATCGGATTGTAGGGACCTTAAAACGTGCTTATTCAATAAAATCTGGATATGGGATTTTTAGCATGAATGCAATACCTCTCTTAGCGAGAGGTAAAAATCTGATGTGACCAGCACACTATCTTTGTATAAATTCCATATAGAAAGTTTCTTGCAAAAGATTCTATACTTCCAGATATCTAGTTGTTTTCATGGTTATAATATAGCTGGCTGCTTTGTGAAATTTAATTTCTTTTTAATTATATAACTCTAAATCCATTGAATATGAAGCATAAAATGTAATCAAATCGTATAGAGAATAATAGTTATTTAAGTATTAAGGGCAGTAAGTGCACCTTACCGGTTGAGAATTAACACATCCGATACCGGTAAGAAGCACCTAATGCCCGCAATGCTTATTATATTTTTTGCATGACCATCCCAATAATAACAAATTAAAGTTTAGAATTATTTAAAAATTATTTTGACATTTTAAAAAAATTAGTTGTCATTTTTAAGTAAGCTATGATCGTTGTTTTGTTATCGTTAAAGCTTTAAAAATTGTACATTTGTTTTTATTTATGTAGTTTTCACCGCCTCCAGATCGGTAGGTAGTCACATCACTTACTGATCAGTACCACATCACTTACTGATCAGTAATTTGTTAACAAAACTTACTGCCTTGTAAACCCTGTCGGTAAAGTTTAAAAAAACCTGATCGTGCAAAAAATATTCTTTAATATTTATATAACATTAAATTTTTTAAGAAAAACTATTAAAACTTCCGGTTGAACAATTATAACCAAAATCTAATCACGTCTGCAAATGAAGGTAAGTAAGAGGAATATGAAAAGAATGTAATTTTTTGAATTGTATACATACATACAGACATCATCGTAAAAATAGTAAAATTGTATTGTAGGGACCCTAAAATATACGCTTATTCCATGAAAACTCATCAAATACAATACTTTCCTTACCTAAAGGTAACGAATGGTAAAAACAAATTACAGTTATTATTTTTGTTTCGTACAACAAACTTTTTGTTTATTAAATTAAATTTTGAGGCATAAAAACGTACATTTCCTTATTATTTACATTTGCTGTACATTATTAAATATTTATTAGAGATATTATCCATTTTCAAAAGAAAATTTGATGTCGAAATGGCAAGAAGCAACGGAAGATTCTCAATTTAGCTAACCCAATTTTCTGGAATCTAATTACTCTAAACTTTTTAACGTTATTAAGTAATTCCCTTCAATTCCTCCTTTCTCCTAACTGGTGAAAGAGGGACACCTTTCTATATTAGAAACTCTTAAAACGCCCTCTCCAAAACTTATTCCCTTTCATTACAAATGTAAAAGATTTAATGAGGATCCGAAATTTATTTATTAAATAAATATGACATCCCCGAAGAATACGAACGTATATTAAAACAATCAAATAAATGTTGAAATACACATAAACGTTTAATTTACTCAGCCATTATTTGCGGCCAATATGTATGACTAAAAATATGAGTTATTAAAAAGAGAAATTAAAAGTCAACCCTGGGATTTTAAGGGTTGAACGAAGGGTTCAAATTATATAAACTCAAGGGAGAAAAATAAAATTGAAATGAATGAATGTTTAATTAAAAATTTAAATGAAACAAAAGATATTAATTTATACAGGGTGATGACCGCGACACCGAAACATAAGGACTTTCAGCCTGATTACCGTGACACTAGTAATGAAAACAATATTGTTTCGTATACAATATTGAAAACAATAGAGTGTAAGATATTGTATGAATTTCGTGACTCCTTATAAACTGTCTCTATACAATTTATACAAGTTAGTTTCCTTATTTGACATATATTTACTTGATTTCTTGACACAAGTAAAAAAAATCTGATGTGGCCAGCACATAACCTCTCGCCGTATATTTTACCTGGCTGTATGCATAAAGCAAAGATTATTTTTATAAATACAAATAATATATTCATATAAATCTATGACGTATAAACTTCTTTATTATTCAATAATAGCATGTCTCAACATGAAGATATTTTACCATAAATTATGTTACAATAAATTACAAAGTAGAGTTTACCATATATAAATATTAGGCTGGTAACAGCAATTTTCAATTCGAACAACTTTGTTTACTTTCTCTTCATATTCTTCTAGTAAAAACATTATTTTGGGCGGTCTAAAATGTATATATCTGGATTGTGCATCTATTCTTATATATCTTCTTTTACATTTTATTTTTTCATACTTGTTACATCTAAATAACCTTAATTCCCTTTAATAAAGTGACGGATAGATTGCACTCCGATTTTGTCAATATTTACAACTTACTTGAGAAGAATTTGATAGCTTTTTCGCAATTCAAAGTTACTCTAGTCTACAGTACTGGTGTACATTGTCCCATAATGTTTGAAACAAATTTAAGTCCTTCAACCTAGACTTGTCATCTCCATAATAGTCACAGATCAAGAACTAAGGGATTCTCCAAGTACATTTTTAATTCATTACTCATTATTTCTGACACTGACATTTATCTGTCAGTTACAAATAATTTAAATTAGCAACTATTTTTCATGGCATTCTTTCGGCTGTCAAATTTATTACAACAGATTATTTTATATATTATACTTCTTTTATCTCTAAATCTATGGAATATATAATAAAATATTTAAATGTATCAGATAGAGAATTTTATTTTCTTTAATATTACCACGAAAAATTTTCAAAAAATAATATTTAGAAGATTTTTTTTCAAGAATCTTCTACTTCCGGTTGTCCAATTATTACCAAAACCTTTTCAGATCTTCCCATGAATGTCCGATTGGGAAATACGTTGTTAAACAAATTTTAAGTCTTATAGTTTTTGAGTAACCGTCATTCCAACATCCCACACACACACATCCACACACACACACACACACACACACACACACAGACATCATCGTAAAAATGTTAAAATCGGATTGTAGGGACCTTAAAACGTGCTTATTCAATAAAATCTGGATATGCGATTTTTAGCATGAATGCAATACCTCTCTTAGCGAGAGGTAAAAAATGTTGTGGCCATCATAATACCTCCCGCCCTTTCCATTTTGGTATATATATAAGTATTATATTGAACATTTCTTGTACAAAAAATTCTAATTACACCTTTATATTTACATATTTTCTATAATTTTAAATTCATTCTATGAGCAAGTTTTCTCCATTTCTTCTAAATGTTTGAGGTTTTTCCAATTCATTAACGGGATTGGTGGTATTTTTTAAGGGTTCCTATAATTTTAAATATATAATTAATAATACAAGAAATATTAAATATCGTTCTCAGCAAAAGCCTTCAATACTATCTTTGAGTTTTTGACAATGACATTACTGACATTTATCTGTCAATTACAGACATTTTAATATCTCAACTAGTTACCATGGAGATGTTTGGGCTGTGAGATTTACTACAACAGATTATTTTTACCTCTCGCTAAGAGAGGTATTGCATTCATGCTAAAAATCGCATTACCAGATTTTATTGAATAAGCACGTTTTAAGGTCCCTACAATCCGATTTTATCATTTTTACGATGATGTCTGTGTGTGTGTGTGTGTGTGTGTGGATGTGTGTGTGTGTATGTGTGTGTGTGTGTGTGGGATGTTGGAAGGACGGTTACTCAAAAACTATAAGACTTTAAATTTTTTTAACAACGTATTTCCCAATCGGACATTCATGGGAAGATCTGAAAAGGTTTTGGTAACAATTGGACAACCGGAAGTAGAAGATTCTTGAAAAAAAATCTTTTAAATAATATTTTTTGAAATTTTTTCTTGATAATATTAAAGAAAAATAAATTCTCTTTCTGATACATTTAAATATTTTACAATATATTCTATAGATTTAGAGATAGAAGAAATATAGTATGTAAAATAATCTGTTATAATAAATTTTACAGCCGAAAGAATGGCCATGGAAAATAGTTGAAAATTTAATTTGTTTGTAACTGACAGATAATGTCAGTGTCAGAAATCCGAAGACATTACTGAAGACTTTTTCTGGGAAGTACATACATTATATTATTTCTTAATGTATTAATAGAATTGGAAACATTTCGAAAAATTAGAAGAGGACAAAATTTCTTCATCAAAAATGAATTTAAAATTAAACAATCTAAATATATATGGAATAGATATATGCGTAAGTAGAATTTTTGGTGTAGAGTGTAGGTATACAAGAAATGTTAAATACAATAGGGAGCGAGCAGTCATATGATTTTGTTGGCCTTGACAAGCAGATATGGGGGCCCATGTCAGAATGATAGCTAGTAATTATGTATATAGATGTCAAATATCATAATTTCTCATTCTAAATTTAGTGATTTTCCAATTCCATGTGGAGCAGAATTAAATGTTAAATATCTAAGGCATACAAGTAAACTTTAAACTCCTGGTGATAAATTAACTACGTAAATTTAGAAAATCTTGAAATTTTTAATGAAAAATTCTAACATTTGACATCTATGTACATAATTACTAATTATCATTCTGAAACGGGCCCACACATTTGCTTGTCAAGCCCAAAAATGTAACATTACCGTTCGCGCCCTATACTTATGTAACCAAAAAAAGGAAGTGGCGAGAGGTATTGTGCTGGCCACAACAGATTTTTTAGATTATATTTCTACATCTTGAAATCTATAGATAGAGAATTTTATGTATTTTAATATTTGTAATAACAAATTTTCAAAAAATAATATTTAGAAGATTTTTGTTAAAATGATTTTTCAATGCTTTTACTGTAACAAATATTTTTATTAAAATTGAATCAATATTTTAATTTATTTTGACAGATTTTCCATTAAACATAATTATATTTAAATATTATACTGTTAATATTTTCAGCTCCCGTGAAACAATATTTACAGTCATTCAATAATTTATTCAGACATCTCGAATTTCAGTAAATATTCCTGAAGAATCTGAAATGAGACGATTCTTCAGGGACCTGAAATATGAATTAATGTTTTGGCTGGCTGTTTCGTACATCATTCAAATTTATGTATTTTTTCTTTGTTGAATTATTTATAACCAAACTGTCAGAAAAATCCCGAGCTTGTGGATTTTATTCGCTTCTGAAGCTGAAAGGTTTCGGGACGTTGACTTTATGTATTTCAGATAGAATCGAACTCAGCTCGTTCAAATCATAGTTGGCCACATTGCGATGATATAATTTAATCTATTTTCTTAAGTTGATTACAATTTGAAAATTAGTACAATAATATCAAATTTCTAATTAAGATAGTTGAAAAGTATAACTTAATTTCGAACTTTGTTAACTGGAATTTCTAGGTATAATTTAATTTGAATTCATACCTTAAGTTATTTATTAAAGTCAACATTTTGTCTCGAAGTAGGTCTCAAAGTTAATTCATTTGTCTAACTTATTTTCAAGACAATTTTCATATTAATCAAAATAATAGAGGCATTGGAATCATGCTAAAAATCGCATATCCAGATTTTAGTGAATACGTACGTTTTAAGGTCCCTAGTACCCGATTATAACATTTTTATGATGATGTCTGTGTGTGTATGTGTGTGTGTTTTGTGTGTGTGTGTGTGCGATTTCTTAAATTCTATCAGATAATTCATAAGACATACATATATGGAAAGGGCGAGAGCTATTGTGATGGCCACAACAGATTTTTTGTAATAGAAAATGCATTTGTTTAAAGCTAAATTAACAAAATTATGGACTTAAATAAAGATGGGCATATTCTTTCACAAGGCGTAATTTTCTACGGACACCTAGAATTGGGTTTTGGGTGACATTTACATCTGTTTCACACTGAGCAACTATGAAATTAAGAGAAAATATGATTTTTACTTCCTTGTACGTAAGTAAAGGAAGTATTGTAATCGCGAAAAATTTCGGTTTTCAGATTTCAGCGGAAATATCCATTTTGATCATCCCTGAATCCATTTTGACTAATTTCGCCGTGACTTCTGTACGTACGTACGGACGTACGTATCTCGCATAACTCAAAAACGGTAAGCCGTAGAAAGTTGAAATTTTGTATTTAGGACTCCTATAACATCTAGTTGTGCACCTCCCTTTCTGGTTATTACACAATTTCCAGAAGTGGCACTTTACTTCAAGCCTATAATAGATTTTAATGAAAAACTGTTTTAAAATATAATCCAAAACTTTTCAAATTTGGTATACAAGACTTTTATGTCAATCGAAATAACATAATAGATTTTGGTTAAAATAGGCTAACCGGAAGTGGTACATTACTTGAAGTTGTTAACAGTTTTTCTTGAATAAAATGATTTTATTTTGATTTTAGAAATAAATGCTTCAAATAAAAGTTTTAGAGAATTAATTTCTGCGTCTAGCACATCAAGTATTATTAAATTAGCCCTTTGTATAAGCGCGATATGTAAATTTAAAAATTGTATACTTTATTGTTTTTGTAATAAAGCTTGCTATAGATTAGGACAAAAAAAAAATGTTCATGTCAAATTACGTTAAATACGTGCAATTTTATGATTCGTACAATAACAAATATTATATTTTTATTGTGAAATTAGTCATATTCATTGTTGTAATCAATTATTTCTTTGTTGTAATCAAAACTCTCTTTAAAAAGAACCGGGTTAGATTATGGTCGCTATATATCTTACCGTTTTGAAGTTAAAATTAATATTTTGTAATTTAGTTATTAAAAAAATATGTATAGTTTAATAATCGTACAAGGAAGTCGTGTGGTGTCCACATCAGATTTTTTTGTATTGACAATATTGCAGAGGTCCCTAATTAATATCAGAAATAAACAAAAAACCAATTTCGTAGATTAGGTGTTGGTATGGTGCGCTATTTCCATAAGGAGTGTATCCAGGCCTTATCTGGATCGAGTGAGGTGAAATCCTAGATACTCAAAGGTACAGTATTTTATAAGATGTCTGCTTAAGGTCGTCTTTATCATGAACGAATTAACAAATTGGCATACATTTTTCTCCCTCATTTGCAAAGGCTACAAGCGTATGCGATAAGGAGATATATGCATATAAAAAAAATCTTTGTGTAAAATGTCAAAATCATATTTCCATTCAGTGCTTATCAATGTCACAATTTCAGTTATCCAGACAATAATTGTTAAAATTTGTATATTGTTTCAGCTTTCAGTTCGTATGAGTGGATATCAACAGAAGTGCGCTGAAATGAACCGTATTTTTCCACTCATAAAAATGCAAATCTACTGCATTTCAGACCACAATGACATATCACGTACGAATGTTATCATAATGGATGGAATTATAAATAATACTTAAACTGAGGCCTAGCGGTTAATAAATTCGTTTTGAAAGCGAAAGGTTTTTTGGTTGAATTTGTAACAATTCCAAATATGAAAATAATATTTTTATATGCTAATAAAATATACACTATGACTCTGTATTTTAAATTTTATTATAAAAGTGTCTATCTATCTGTCTATCGCACTCGCTGGCTAAAGTTTCAATATATACATCTCCCAAACTTTGTGAAACGATTACGGAATAACAGAAAGCATATCCCTCGGGCAAGAACTATTGGCAAACTGAATCCGAAACGAAACTTTAATAATTGTCTTGCATACTTTGCCTAACTATAGGAAGATTTACTGTGTCTGCATTAATTTCGTATTAATTTACGAAGAAACTAACAGAATTGAATATATAAATAATTATACCAAAGATAATTCGTATATTGGTTAATACACCCAATATTGGATGCAGAATTCATAACGAAACATTTATTATTTGTATTTATAATCTCAAGATATGTAAACCTATAAATAAGTATACAAATATAAATAAAAACTTACCCTTTTCAGAAGGAACTGGTTTCTTCAATTGAAGAAGGACCCCTGAAAATAAAATAAAAATTATTTATACAGAAAATTGTGACATACGTTATCGACTGGAAAATATTTATAAATATGTATGTCTGGATCAAGAATCAGTATAAAAATTCACGTAGTTAATTTGTCACCAGAAGTATGGAATTTACTTGTCGAGGAAAATAAACCACATGGAATTTGTAAATCACTATATTTAGAATGATTAATTATGATATTTGACATCTATGTACATAATTAATAGCTATCATTCTGACACGGGCCCCCATATCTGCTTATATGACTGCTCGCGCCGTATTGTATTTAACATTTCTTGTATACCTACATTCTACACCAAAAATTCTACTTATATCTATTCTTTATATTTAGATTTTTTAATTTTAAATTCATTCTATGAAGAAATTTTGTCCTACTCTTCTAATTTTTCGAGATGGTTCCAATTCATTGTTGGGATTGACAGTAGTTTTGAAGGGTATATGTAATATAAGTATAATTTTAAATATTTAACTAATAATACAATAATAAATAATGTATGTACTTCCCAGAAAAATCTTCAGTAATGTCTTTGGATTTTACAATTGGTTTGGCTGTGAGATTTATTACAACAGATTATTATATACCTTATATTTATTTATCTCTAAATCTATTAAAGATATAATAAAATATTTATATGTATCAGATAGAGAATTTAGCAAGAACAAACGTTTTCAAAAACTAATATTTAGAAGATTTTTTTAAGGATCTGCTACTTCCGGTTGTCCAATTAGTACCAAAACCTATTCAGCTCTTCCCAGTAATGTCCGATTGAGAAATACGTAGTTAAACAGATATTTCAACATCCCTCACACACACATACATCCATACACACACACGCACACACTTACAGACATCATCGTAAAAATATTAAAATCGGATTGTATAGACTTATGCGATTTTTAGTATGAATCTTGATCTATATGTAATAATCTACAGACTGAGCAATATTTAACACCTCGATAAAAAATAATCATTCTATAGTAGGTGGCTATATTTAGGTGTTATATTGTTATTTGTTATAGATGTAGAATGGCGTCCCCCTAATTTTGCCAGTGCGAAGAGAAGAAGAACATGTATGAATGTGGCCGCGACGAAAGAAGTGTGCTTACATAGTAATGTATGGCGAAGGATGATTGTTTCGTTCGGATGTGGTATTTCGCTACCGAAAATAGGACACTTTAATATCTTAAGAGAGGAATATTTTTATGTATGTGTGTATGTATGTAATCTACGAATACTTTTCTATAAATTTCTGGCTTCTTAACGGGTAAAACCCGTTATGATTATTTACAAATTTTTATTTCCTTCTCGCTATCTTCCTAGTAAAATATTCATATTACAGCACTCATCCTTTGATGATAGTAATCCTATTCGTCAGTATGTAGAAGTAAGCAAGTTACATTTTCATGAATAATGCAAACTCCTGAATATGCATTTGAATTAGGCTACAACTACGGTTACTGGCAAAAGTGGAGTCCTATAGGATTATGTTGAACACGAATTAGATTAATAACTGGTTTATACGTGTATGAATGGGGTGTACTTAGTCAAAATATTGTTAAGAAAGGGTTGAAATTATTATGTTGTGTGATGATGTGGGTTTACAAATTGCATGGCTGAGACCTACAAAATTAAAATAAACAAGTTGCACAAATAAAAATCTGTTGTGGCCAGCACAATACCTCCCGCCACTTCCTTTTTACCTCTCGCTAAGAGAGGTATTGCATTCATGCTAAAAATCGCATATCCAGATTTTATTGAATAAGCACGTTTTAAGGTCCTTACAATCCGATTTTAACATTTTTACGATGATGTCTGTGTGTGTGTGTGTGTGTGTGTGTGTGGATGTGTGTGTGTGTGTGTGTGTGTGTGTGGGATGTTGGAAGGACGGTTACTCAAAAACTATAAGACTTAAAATTTGTTTAACAACGTATTTCCCAATCGGACATTCCCGGGAAGATCTGAAAAGGTTTTGGTAACAATTGGACAACCGGAAGTAGAAGATTCTTGAAAAAAAATCTTCTAAATATTATTTTTTGAAAAATTTTCTTGATAATATTAAAGAAAAATAAATTCTCTATCTGATACATTTAAATATTTTTATACATATTTTATAGATTTAGAGATAAAAGGAATATAATATATAAAATAATGTTGTAATTAATTTTACAACCGAAAGGATGCCATGAAAAATTATTTGTAACTGACAGATAAATGTCAGTGTCAGAAATAATGAGTTATGAAAGAAAAATGTATTTGGAGAATCCCTTAATTCTTGATCTGTGACTATTATGGAGATGACAAGTCTAGGTTGAAGGACTTAAATTTGTTTCAAACATTATGGGACAATGTACACCAGTACTGTAGACTAGAGTAACTTTGAATTGCGAAAAAGCTATCAAATTCTTCTCAAGTAAGTTGTAAATATTGACAAAATTACACATCGATATAAGAATAATCGGAGTGCAATCTATCCGTCACTTTATTAAAGGGAATTAAGGTTATTTAGATATAACAAGTATGAAAAAATAAAATGTAAAAGAAGATATATAAGAATAGATGCACAATCCAGATATATACATTTTAGACCGCCCAAAATTAATGTTTTTACTAGAAGAATATGAAGAGAAAGTAAACAAAGTTGTTCGAATTGAAAATTGCTGTTACCAGCCTAATATTTATATATGGTAAACTCTACTTTGTAATTTATTGTAACATAATTTATGGTAAATATCTTCATGTTGAGACATGCTATTATTGAATAATAAAGAAGTTTATACGTCATAGATTTATATGAATATATTATTTGTATTTATAAAAATATTCTTTGCTTTATGCATACAGCCAGGTAAAATATACGGCGAGAGGTTATGTGCTGGCCACATCAGATTTTTTTGGTTACATAAGTATAGTGCGCGAACAGTCATGTTACATTTTTGGGCTTGACAAGCAGATGTATGGGCCCGTTTCAAAATGATAATTAGTAATTATGTACATAGATGTCAAATGTCAGAATTTTTCATTAAAAATTTCAAGATTTTCTAAATTCACGTAGTTAATTTGTCACCAGGAGTGTGGAATTTACTTGTCGAGGAAAATAAACCACATGGAATTTGAAAATCTGACATGGGCACCATATCTGCTTGTCAAGTCTCATGACTGCTCGCGTGCTAATGTATTTAACATTTCTTGTATACCTACACTCTACACCAAAAATTCTACTTACATCTATTCCATATATTTAGATTATTTTAAATTTAAGTTCATTCTATGAAGAAATTTTGTCCTACTCTTTCCAATATTTCGAGATGTTTCCAATTCATTGTCGGAAGTAACAGCATTTCTGAAGGGTATGTTTAATATACCTATAATGTTAAATATTTAACTATTAATACAATAAGAAATAATATAATGTATGTACTTCCCAGAAAAAGTTTCTGACACTGACATTGATATGTCAGTTACAAACAATTTAAATTCTCAACTATTTTCCATGGCATTCTTTTGGCTGTAAAATTTATTACAACAGATTATTTTATATATTATATTTCTTATATCTCTAAATCTGTAGAATATATAATAAAATATTTAAATGTATCAGACAGAGAATTTAATTTTCTTTAGTATTACCAAGAAAATTTCAAAAAATAATATTTAGAAGATTTTTTTTCAAGAACCTGCTATTTCCGGTTGTCCAATTGTTACCAAAACCATTTCAGATCTTCCCATGAATGTCCGATTGGGAAATACGTAGTTAAACAAATATAAAGTCTTATGGTTTTTGAGTAATCGTCCTTCCAACATCCCACACACACACATACACACACACACATCCACACACACACACACACACAGACATCATCGTAAAAGTGTTAAAATCAGATTGTAGGGACCTTAAAACGTGCTTATTCAATAAAATCTGGATAAGCGATTTTTAGCATGAATCCAGTACCTTTCTTAGCGAGAGGTAAAAAATGTAAATATAAGGTGACAGAAATAAATATAACAATCTTTAATTAAACTTTATTTTTGACAAGATATAAATTACAAGCACCAAAATCAATATCTCTGGATGGAAAATGTTTATTATTTATTAACCTAAACGATTACTACATTTGATTAATATGTTCTTACCCATACAAGGTAATACATTGAGAAAAACATTTTATTATTAAAATGCAAATTACCGCTTACAAGATGAATAATAGTGTTTTTCTTTTCCACTATATAATCCATAAAGTTTTAAAATACGATGCACAGTTCCATTTACTTAATGGAGGTTTTATTTATTTCACAGATAAAACTATCACAAAGACACTTTTTAAAAAGTATCCTACATTAGTTTTAAAGTGTGAGAATTACGAAACTTTAAGAACAAATCTTTGTTGTATTCTTCAGATGAATCTCGTCTGTCAATTTTGTGACGGTGGTGATTTTTCCTCTTGTCCGTCATTTCAACTTCATCCCCTGAAGGATTTCAAGGGGTAAGGGGTTGGTTTTCATCTCGCCAACCGAGATATCCAGAGCTTTGCATAGGCCCAAGATGTAAGATGTAATGTCACAGTTTGAGGAAGATGGAAATAGTATACACCGCCACGTTTTCTAAGGAAAAGGGTTTTATGTGGTTTTATATTTAGCATCCAATGAAATGGAATCTGATTTGAATATGTTTTAACCCTTACGGAAGGAAATTACAAACGAAGGAATGAATACCTTACTGAAGGATTTTTAATTAGTTTAGATATTACCTCTCGGCTAAAAATCGCATATCCAGATTGTTGGAAGTACGAAATCTCTAATTCTATAAGACTTCCTAATTATCATTTTGTCACGGGCCCCCATATCTGCTTGTCAAGGCCAACAAAGTCACGTGATTGCTCGCGCCCTATTGTATTTAACATACATCAAAAATTCTACTTACATCTATTCTTTATATTTAGATTTTTACCTTCCGTCACCTTTAGGTAAGGAAGGTATTGTCTTTGGTCAAAAAATTCAATGATGAGTTTTTAGTGAATAAGTATGTTTTAGGGTCCCTATAATACGATTTTACCATTTTTACGATGATGTCTGTATGTATGTGTGTCTGTGTGTCTGTGTGTGTGTGATAAAAGTTCTGGATCCCATAATTTTAATACTACGATTCCAAAAATTATAATTTTTTCGTATTCCTCAAGTTTACATCCAGAAGAACAAGTGATTAGATTTTGGTTATAATTGGTGAACCGGAAGTAGCCTCATTTGAAGATTTAACAGTTAAATTTGATTTATTGACATTTAACGTTATTATAACTTAAAGAATATATTATTCTCTATACGATTTGATTACATTTTATACTTCATATTCAATAGATACAGAGTTAAAGAATTTTAAAGAAATTAAATTTTATAATTCAGCCAGCTATGCTAAACATGACAACTACTAATATATTCATATAATTCAAATTGACAGATGTCAGAATCAATGGTGTAATTAACACGCCTGGGCGTTCCGCCGCCGGGGATTGCGTCATCTGGGTAATTCCGGCGAGAGGATTACGTCATCGCTCGGGAACATTCTTTCAGTAGCGGTACTCGTATACTCAACTCAGGGGCGCACGTCACATTATGAAGAAATTTTGTCGAAATGTTTCCAATTCATTGTCGGGATTAACATTATTTTTGATGGGTATATGTAATATACCTATAATTTTAAATATTTAACTATTAATACAATAAGAAATCATATAATTTTTGACACTGACATTTATCTGGTAGTTACAACCATTTTAATTTTTTAATTGTTTTATTTGTATTTTTTGGCCATTCGAAACTAGTCTGAAAATTTAAGCATCACCCCCTAAGTCAAAATGTTGAAATACCAGCTGATATAAATTCTATATAAAACTACCTTCAAAATAATCAAATCCATATCCAATATAAACTTTGTTTTGAATGAACCCATATATTTCGCTTCCTTTTCCTCGTCACGTCTCAAGGCTACTCGGATTTTATTCCGGGTAGAATTCCAGGCGTTCCGGGCACCCTGACACGTACCTGTGATCCACAAACCTGGACCCTTTCCAGTCACTCAGGGGATACGGATCCTGGAGGATCTACAGGATGTACAAAGACTCACAGACCTGTTGACTAGAAGTTTGTTCTTCGCCGCAAAAGAATGGTGGACAAATAAGTCGATAAACGCCAAAAGAATAATAGCATTTGAGTTAGAGCGTAAAGAGGATCCATACACACATACACACATTTAAAAGTTGTATACTTTCATAAATATAAAGCTACTAATTTATTTCTTCTTTTGTACCGTTGCGTCATTGAACTACATTTTAATTCGTGGTCTATAATTGAAGTATAATGAGAGGCAATGCATTAATTAGGACCATTCATAAGGTAACGATGTTTGAGTCATTACTAACTTATATTCAACCATCAATTTTCAAATGCGTTTTTATGTCAAAAATCGACATTACATTTCAATTCGATCCAGAAATAGTTCTATGTAAAACGCGATTGTATCATAATAATAAAAAAAATCTGATGTGGCCAGCACAATATCTTCCGTCAATCCTGTGTATTATGTACAAATTCTGTACATACATTGCAAAAGATTCTAAAATTCCAGTAAAATTATTTCATAAACAAACTATGCAAATTGCACTTAACACTGACATCTTTTCGTCTTTAGCTTTTCCCATTCGTTAGGGGTCGCTATTTCTTATTTTCTTCTTCTACTTATTTTTGTTTATCTTTAGTCTTCCTCTGTTTCTTGAACCTTATATATATACTAAGCTATTCATTCTTCTTCCAATATATTCATCTTTCCTGATAAGATGTTCAAACCAATGTAATCGTCTCTCTTGTATTTTTCTAGAAACTTTTATCAGTCGAGTCATTTCCCTTATCCTTTCATACTCTCAACGCTGTTACATTTATCTAGCATTTGTTTTTGAACGACATTTACATCGATTTCTGAACATTTTTTGTTTTTACAATTTAGTTCTAAAATTAATACCCGTTATAAATAATATACAGTACTGTTTTCTAAATATCTGGGAAAATTAGCCGCGTTAGAAAGACAAATCTTCTTTCTTGTATATTTTGAGATAAAACACACTTTGTGGAGTAACATATGAAAATGGTTCTGACCAACCAAGGGCGAGATTCTTGACAGAAGGATAAATATAGTCCTTTAGCTCTCATGTACCTGTCGTATATTTTTAATAAAACGAGGCAGTGAAAAATTTACTGTTGTTAGATATTAATCTTAAGTACCACGGTATAAATCCTGCCAAGAGAGTTTGAGAAACGATTCTTTTTACTCAAATATAAGTGATAATAAATTAAGACACAGATAAAAGATATGGGACACCATAGAGGAACAGATAACAGATGAGACAAATTTTAGTGAAGATTGTAATTGTATGGTCTTTAGTCAATACGAATTTACTATTTTTACGATGATGTCTGTAGGTATGTGTGTGCGTAAGTGTGTGTGTGTGTATATGATGTTCATCTCCAATACCACGATTCCAAAAATTATATTTTTTTCGTATACCTCGAGTTTAGATCCATATACAACTTTTAACAATTTATTTTGAAAAAACGAAGCTAAATCATTTATTAACATTTAAAGTTATTATAAATTTTAAAGAATATATTATTCTCTATACGATTTTATTGCATTTTACACTTCATATTCAATAGATATAAATAATAAAGATATTAAATTTTATAAATTAGACAGCTATGCTAACCATTGAAACTGATAATATATTTAGATAATTCAAATTGACAGATGTCAATAAAAAGTAAATGAATATGGCAGAGATGAGGATATTGAATTAGATGTTGTAGAAGACACGGAAAGTTACGGTAAGGAAATAACTCTAGTGTTACAAGTTTCTAGAAAGATGCAAGAAAGACGATTACATTGGTTTGAACATATGAGGAGAGATGAAGAATATATTGGAAGAAGAATGAATAGCTTAGTAAAGAAGTAAAGAAAATAAAAAATAGCGACCCTAACGAATGGGAAAAGCAATTTTGCATAGTTTATTTATGAAATAGTTTTACTGGAAATTTAGAATCTTTTGCAAAAAATGTATGGAATTTATATATAATACACAGGATTGACGGAAGATATTATGCTGGCCACATCAGATTTTTTAAATAAATTTTAAAGAAATTTATCATAATATTTTCACTCTTTGTTATGTATTAATTATTATTTATCATGTTATAATCGCTGTCTTTCATTTATAAATAGTTTTTCATTACAAAGCACAATTTTAATGTACCTATTGTCCTGCTGAATCCTCTGTATCTAAGTTCTTTACAAACTTCTTCTATTCGGTCTGGTTACTATCCTTCTCTTTCTGGTTCTTATTATTCGCCTGCTTGCCAGAGGCCGTTTCCATCTCTCTCTTTCCAACCCGTTAGCTTTTTATGATCGACCGAATTTGAATCGAAAGCTGAAAGCTCCAAGCAGCAAGGGTTGCGTTCAACTTGAGCTTTCGAAAGCTTTCCCCACGGAATTAGAGAGGAATCGTACTTGTTGATTAGCAAGTTTTATGTAAGACACAACAATGTTGTATGTTGAGGAAATGTCTTCAGGGAGTTTATTATTACATTACAAAAGGGCCCAGGCTTATAATAGTTCGATCGATTTACATTTTTAACATATTATAAAAACAAGTCAAATGGTGAGAAATTTCTACAAATTTTTTTCGACTATTTTAAAAATTGTGGACCAAATGACGGGTCCACATTTATGTTCTGCCAGAATCTTTTCATTTGTCTTTTAACATAATATGAAAACAAGTATACCTACCTAGCAAGACATATGGTATAATACTATAACAGAAGAAACTGAAGGCTTGTGCATACAATACCTAATTATACATATAATGATTAAAAATACATAACAACAGTCTTACTAATTATGCGACAAATATTTCTCACACTTATTATTATGTACTTCTGGAAAAACTCGGCAAATATTTTCACTTTACAGAGGACCTTAATAACTTTAAATCAAACCAGTTCACTACTACCTCTGGGGTCCCACAAGGATTAAACTTGGGACCACCATCATATAATCTCCTCATTAATGACGTAGTGGACTTTGTTCAACATTCCCACATACTTTTGTATGCCGATGACATATGAATTTATAAAACCATCAACTCTATTAATGATTGTATTCTCTTACAAAACGACATCATTTTCAAATGGTCTCACAACTCAAAATTGTTCTTTAATTACAGCAAATGTAAAATTATGAGTTACTTTGTTAAAAAATACGTTTACACTTATGCATGTCACATGGAAACTAATTCGCTTGAGAAAGTAACTCAGTTTAAGGATCTTGGGATTATATTTGACATCTCATATTGACGCCATCAGGAAGGGTTTCGATTGCGTGGCCGACCAGTGTGTAAGTGGATGGATGTGGTTGATAGGGTATTTAAAGAGAGAAAGTTTCCAAGTAAGAATAGAAGAAGAGCATGTATGAATGCGATTATGAGTGTGGCCGAGGCGAAAGAAGTCTGCTTAGCTAGGAATATGTGGCGAAGGATGATTATTTCCTAACTATTATTGTGATCCGGATGCGGTATTTCGCTACCGAAAATCGGTCACTTTAATATGTTTAAGAGTAAGAATTTGTTGTATGATGTTGATGTTGTTCTTATTGTTATCGGGTTTGTGCGAACCCACTAAGTGGGGGACGCGAGATTTTATGTATGTATGTATAAAATCTTTCTTTAATAACGGATTATTACCCATTTCTGGGTGTGCCAATCTAGTTCTCTAAAGGAATCAATATTCCTTGAACCTATTTTATGTCAAAATAAATAATATTGCAATAATAATTCAATCTTGTGATGTCAGTAAAATATTGAACGTCTTTACTATTGTAGACAGTTTGAATTACTAAATTAGTATAATTTATAATCAACATTAATACTGTTAAGATCTTAAGACTATTGGGTTTACATATTGAGCAATCTTAACCGCTCTGTGAGAAAAGGGTTGACATATTAAGTAATCCTAATTTCTCCTTACTCTCTTAAGCAATTAATTCATACTTACTCTCTCTTATTATTCCCTATTCTCTCCTGCACTCTCTCCTCTTTCTCTCTCGCACCTATTTCTCTTCTGATCACTTCCCCCCTCTCTCTTGTGCATGGGGGCGCAGCTTTGCCCGGGCCAGGTTCGCTGCCGGTCAGGGACGTGGCATCGATCGCTCCTGCTCTACTCCTGTTCTACTCCTGCTGTGCACTCTCCCATGCGGTAGACACTGACCACGCGTAACAAGAGAGGAGAGAACCGTAAACACAGAAACGAGAGAGATGATGATATAATCACAAATTTAGGGTAGAAAGGGTGATGATATGTCGGCGCTCGTCTCTTAGATCGCTGTGACGTTGCCAAGCATGGTCTGTGTGTTGGAAACTCGCCGATGAGGACGGACAATGTGTGATTTGTCGTTAATTTTAAATATATTGGTTGTTCTTGTATTAAGCTGCAGGCGTAAGGAGTGATGATTATTAGGCGTTAGAAACATTAGTTTTTATTTGACACAAACACAGTAATGTTACTTTTCATCATTCATGATTTGCGTTTTCTAAGTTGTTTGTATCAGAATTGTATCATCATGACTCCCGAACTATTAATTGAACATATTTATACATTCTTCTTAGTTTTCTTACTGCCACAGCTGAACATTCACATAGAATGTGTTCCGAAGTCTTTTCGTCCTCTTTGCAGAGTCTACAGATATTGTTTTCAGCTATATCAATCGTACATAGATGGTATTTTAGAGGATAATGACCACTTTCTTAATTCCTATCTTCATCAACGGCAAATGTACGTTCACTTCAAAGGACACAATTCGTTTTCTTTCATCCCTACATCCGGAGTTCCTCAGGGTTCTAATTTAGGCCCATTACTTTTTAAATTTTTTATCAATGATGTCTCTAACATCTTGCAGTGTGAAAAACTATTATTTGCCGATGATCTTAAAATGTTTCATCCCATTTCCTCTGCACAGGACTTCAATCTACTTCAGAATTATTTAAACGTACTTTAAATTTAAGTAAATGTATGGTTATTTCATTATGTCGTAAATAGACGCCTTTAACATTTCCTTATCATGATCACATAAAGTAAAAGATCTAGGTGTTATTTTTGATTCAAAATTCACTTTTTCCGATCATATACAGGACACTTACAATGGGGCTATGAGGATGCTAGGATTTGTTATTAGAAATACTCGCACTTTTCACGATATAATAGCTATACGTTCTCATAGAATCAGTTCAAAAAAAATTCTAAAATTCATGTACTTTGAAACGTTTCACGTCTACCCCGACTACTCCGTTTCTTACAATCTAAAAAGCCTTTTTGTACGTCGAGAAAATGGTCATGTTTTACACTTGTCTAAACTTATCAATGGCTGTATTGATGATCCCCGTTCTCTTCCCTGTCTTAATTTCCACGCTCCTTCTACTAGAACCAGAAATACCTTCACCTCTTATTTACCCGCTGCTAGAACTAGTTGCCTTATGATGTCACCTATTTATATGCAAAA
Organism: Harpalus rufipes; assembly: GCA_951394225.1. Lineage (NCBI taxonomy): Eukaryota > Metazoa > Arthropoda > Insecta > Coleoptera > Carabidae > Harpalus > Harpalus rufipes. Next base: position 1,895,115 of record OX596288.1, read on the forward strand.
TATTTTATTAAAAATAAAACAAGACTCCACATTCGCTGAACACCTACTAGAATGTAATCACACAAATAGCTTTGAACCCGAACATCTTAGAGGCATTAGAAATCGGCAAATCCATCAACAACAATGAAAAAACACTCAATGACCAGACAAACCTACACAATTCACCCCTAATAAAATTCTTGGAAAACCTATAATAAAACTATATAGCTTCACACAGATGGTATTAAGATTGTATTTATATATAATGGTATGTTTTAGTTTTAAGTTACTTTAGTTCTGAAGATGCTATTGTATAGTGAAAGTATAGTCAACGAAATAAAAGTATAAGTGAAACTAAAAACCATGTAATTTTTAACCCTTCTTTTAAATAATGGTTTGTATTTATCTGGGTGTTTACTTTTTATAGCCATTCAAAATTAGTCTCAAATATTCAGCATCTTATTTATTTACTTTTCTACAAGATAACGAAATCATGCTTGGCAATTTTTCTCTTCTTCGTACGACAAACTACTTTGATGAAATTAGTCTGTGTCTGCAGATGAAATCTTGAATAGAGCATAATACATCGTATGTAAATAATACTGGTGTTTTATTCCATTTCTCATTCCATTTACTTGTTCGCGTAGTTCATCTTCTGTGTACTTGTACTTGAATATACTTCATACAAAACATATATACAATACTTGTATATTATATGAATTATTATATACTGACTATAAACTGCGTTGTGCAATGTGTTCTAAGCGTTTTATTAAGAACACTAGTTGAATATTATTAGTAATAGCAGCTTTAATTTTATTATGAATTGCATCCCTAAATCCTGGATATTTTTTTGTAATTGTTCCATTTGTCTTGCAGAAAGAGGTATTAGAATTATGCTAAAAATCGCATATATATATACGAATTTTATTGAATAAGCACATTTTAATGTCCCTAGATTACAATTTTAACATTTTTACGATGATGTCTGTGTGTGTGTGTGTGTGTGTGTGTGTATTAGGACGTTGTAGGTACTCTCAACTATACAACTAAAGATCTGTTTAACTACTTATTCCTCAATCTAACATTAATGGGAAGAGTTGGTAACAATTGGACAACCGGAAGTGGTAGTTGGTGAGGTTTAGGTTTGAAGATGTTCAATATATTACAACAATTTCTTAAATAGACGTCTCTTATTATTAAATCTAATATTTGTTTAAATCAAATTCTTTTAGAAATTCAATGCATCTTTGTTCACTATCCCAGAAAACCCAATTTTCAAAATCAAATTTTACTTGCAATGCTTTCTGCCTCTGCTGAAAGTCGTGGAAATAAGATTCTTCTGTTTACTTAACGACAGAAACATCTTTGTTGTTTTGTGAGAAAACACCTTTACGTGAAATGTCGCTACAAATTTAATTATCAATTCTGGGGAATATAAATACATTTTCAATTCAATATTTAATCGTAATTCAAATATTAAATGTAGTTATTCGATCTGCTCTAGGCTTTATTCTGGGATTATATGAAATAGAGTAGTGGTCGACATTTCATTCCAGTGATAACAATGGAACAAAGTAGATTAGATAAGCTTTTGTTCGAATGACAGGGATTATCGAAATCTATTTTGAAATTTTCAACTCCGTTCGTGCATAAGGATTATTGTTCTCGAATATATTGTTAATGTATAATATAATTTACTGATTTATAAATGTATACTTCTGTAACGATTTGAAATTCAAACGAAAGATGTTATCATATTCTAAAAATTAATAATAGGGGAGTTTAACAATTTTTACCTCTCGCTAAGAGAGGTATTGCATCCATGCTAAAAATCGCATATCCAGATTTTATTGAATAAGCACGTTTTAAGATCCCTACAATCCGATTTTAACATTTTACGATGATGTCTGTGAATGCGTATGTGTGTGTATGTATGTGTACGTGTGGGAAGGACTCAATTCAAAAACTATAAGACTTTATATTTGTTTAACTACGTATTTCCCAATCGGACATTCATGGGAAGATCTGAAAAGGTTTTGGTAACAATTGGACAACCGGAAGTAGAAGATTCTTGAAAAAAAATCTTCTAAACATTATTTTTTAAAAAAAATTCTTGGTAATATTAAAGAAAATTAAATTCTCTATCTGATACATTTAAATATTTTATTATATATTCTATAGATTTAGAGATAAAAGAAATATAATATATAAAATAATCTATTGTAATAAATTTTACAGCCGAAAGAATACCATGGAAAATAGTTGAAAATTTAAATTGTTTGTAACTGACAGATAAATGTCAGTGTCAGAAATCCGGAGACAATACTGAAGACTTTTTCTGGGAAGTACATACATTATATTATTTCCTAATGTATTAATAGTTAAATATTTAATATTATAGGTATATTACACATACCAGATATACTGTTACTTCCGACAATGAATTGGAAACATCTCGAAAAATTAGAAGAGTGAGACAAAATTTCTTCATAGAATGAATTTAAATTTAAAAAATCTAAATATACGGAATAGATATAAGTAGAATTTTTGGTGTAGAGTGTAGGTATACAAGAAATGTTAAATACATTAGGGCACGAGCAGTTAGGTTGTTACCAACCCTTCCCATTAATGTTAGATTGAGGAATCCGTAGTTAAACGGGTCTTAGTTGTATATAATTTGAGAAATAGTACCTACACACACACAGACATCATCGTAAAAATATTAAAATCGGATTGTAGGGACCTTAAAACGTGCTTAATTTAAATCTGGATATGCGATATTTAAAACATTGGACAGTATATGCTATAAATTCATATGGAGTCGTTTTTTCTATTTCCAATACTGTATATTCGTTTTGTTACAGGAAAAAATCTACGTTACCGCATGTATTAACTAAAGAAAAGAACATAACAAATATATAAGGATCCAAGGCACCATGGCTGGCAAAGAAAACACCTGAACAGCAGTGGCTGACGTCACGTGGCCTCCACCAATCACCGAAGACTTCACACAAGTAAGAAATAAAATCTTAAAATCGAGTTAACCATGGTATTTACCATTCTATTTTTGATCGTCTATACGCTTACGAATCTCATAAAAATGTTTCTTTATTATCATTTGGATATGTAACCGAGAAAGATATTTTTGCTAAGTTTATGAATCCAAAACGAGTATATAGGGGATATTTTTAGCATCAACTTGCAATACCTCCCGCCATTTACCTATGGGGTCTGGTTGCCGCGTGCTTGATGTCTGGTCGCGAATCTGGGGAATCCGATTCGATCCCGATCAACGCCAAATAATTCGAATTTTAAATGGCAGAAAATTAACCCTTGTGGTAAACGCCCGCACAATACAAATATATCATCATCATTACCGAAATGTGTGTACGAATCAGATTGGCACACCCAGCAATGGATAATATGCCGTGATAATGTATTTATTTATTTCTATATTTAAATACATACTAATGCTAGAAATTATGTATTTTCCATGAAACTATTGTTCTATTTACAATTTTTCCTTTTAAAACGTTACTATTATTAATTTGAAATGATTATTTTTTTGACAGTGACATTTATCGGTCATTTACATACATTTGAACTATGTAACTTTTGAGATGTGTTTAAAGCATAAGCTCCGAGATATAATTTTTATATTACTTTATAAATTTATCCATAAAATATATAGAAAACGTATTAAAGCAAACTTGTAGAAAATGGAATAATCTTTAATTTTTAAAATACATTTAAAAGTATTTTTTGAAGAAAAACTATCTTGAGCTTTAAGTAAAGTGCCATTTCCGGTTATCCGATTGTCACCAAAATCTAATGGCTTCTTTCCATATTAGAATAAGGTAGAAATACATGGTTTCAAAACTTTCTGATGTTAGTATTTGAGTTAGAGCGTAAAGAGGATCCACACACACATACATACACAGACTCATCGTGAAAATGTTAAAATTGGATTATAGGGACCTTAAAACGTGGCTATTTACCAAAATCCGAATATGCGATTTTTAGCACGATCCCTATACCTCCCTTACCAAGGGTAGCGGGAGGTGAAAATACTAAAAACTCATAAATATATTTGTGGACTGTATCAAATAATTTCAAATCAAATTAACATAATAATTCAATTCACCCTATTATAATACATCGTAACAACCCCTACACATATTATTTTCATACTCCAGTAACCCTATTGCTACAAACACCATCTTATGTTACGAACAAGACAAATAAACAACCATGAAAATATGTGCTCGCGTTTGTGGCAAAGATGTCTTTGATCTCAGAAATGCTAGGAATTCACCAAGAATTTGTGGAAAGACAACATATTTTAACTTTAATTGATACTGCATCAACAAATTTAAAAAACGATGTTATAAAATAAAAAAATCTGATGTGGCCAGCACATAACCTCTCGCCGTATATTTTACCTGGCTGTATGCATAAAGCAAAGAATATTTTTATAAATACAAATAATATATTCATATAAATCAATGACGTATAAACTTCTTTATTATTCAATAATAGCATGTCTCAACATGAAGATATTTTACCATAAATTATGTTACAATAAATTACAAAGTAGAGTTTACCATATATAAATATTAGGCTGGTAACTGCAATTTTCAATTCGAACAACGTTGTTTACTTTCTCTTCATATTCTTCTAGTAAAAACATTAATTTTGGGCGGTCTAAAATGTATATATCTGGATTGTGCATCTATTCTCATATATCTTCTTTTACATTTTATTTTTTCATACTTGTTATATCTAAATAACCTTAATTCCCTTTAATAAAGTGACGGATAGATTGCACTCCGATTTTGTCAATATTTACAACTTACTTGAGAAGAATTTGATAGCTTTTTCGCAATTCAAAGTTACTCTAGTCTACAGTACTGGTGTACATTGTCCCATAATGTTTGAAACAAATTTAAGTCCTTCAACCTAGACTTGTCATCTCCATAATAGTCACAGATCAAGAACTAAGGGATTCTCCAAGTACATTTTTAATTCATTACTCATTATTTCTGACACTGACATTTATCTGTCAGTTACAAATAATTTAAATTATCAACTATTTTTCATGGCATTCTTTCGGCTGTCAAATTTATTACAACTGATTATTTTATATATTATACTTCTTTTATCTCTAAATCTATGGAATATATAATAAAATATTTAAATGTATCAGATAGAGAATTTAATTTTCTTTAATATTACCACGAAAAATTTTCAAAAAATAATATTTAGAAGATTTTTTTTCAAGAATCTTCTACTTCCGGTTGTCCAATTATTACCAAAACCTTTTCAGATCTTCCCATGAATGTCCGATTGGGAAATACGTTGTTAAACAAATTTTAAGTCTTATAGCTTTTGAGTAACCGTCCTTCCAACATCCCACACACACACATCCACACACACACACACACACACACACACACACACACACACACACACAGACATCATCGTTAAAATGTTAAAATCGGATTGTAGAGACCTTAAAACGTGTTTATTCAATAAAATCTGGATATGCGATTTTTAGCATGAATGCAATACCTCTCTTAGCGAGAGGTAAAAATATAGCTGGAAATATTGACAAAAATGTGTTTTGACATTTTGCGGAAATTAAACAAGTAGAACCAATTCAAAACCCAAACAACGTTTGTAAAACTAATAAAAATTATTGTCTTTCTGATTAAGCTAATCTGAAAATACAAAAATTATAATTAAAGCTTGTCGGAATTCTGGTTGAAAGAAGAATTACTGAAGCATTCTTGTATTAAATTGAATTTTGCTGTTTGTTGTTGAAATACAACGAAGCAATATATATTTAGTCTGAAGTATTCCTGAAATTGTCAAGATCTGAAATTCTCAAATCAGAAAGTAATATATTCTGCAATATAAATGCGATGGAACTTTTATTCAAATAATATCCGATAAAGATTATTTTGTAATTTGAATTTCAGCAGATACTTTAAAATTCAAATCTAGTTACTAAATACAATCATTAAATTTGGTAATAATGCTATTATGTTATATAATTTTATAAACGAGTCGGTGTTAATAATTATTCGAAATGTCAGTCAAATTTTCATATTTTTTCAATATTGAGATTTTTTCAGAATTACATATCCAGATTTTAATGATTAAGCACGTTTTAAGGTCCCTACAATCCGATTTTAATATTTTTACTATAATGTCTGTGTGTGTGTGTGTGTGTGTGTATGTGTGTGTGTATGTATGTGTGTGTATGTGGGGAGGTTGAAAATACTTTTCTCAAAAACTATAATACTTAATATCTGTTGAACTACGTATTTCTCAATCGGACATTACTGAAAAGAGCTGAAAAGGTTTCGGTAATAATTGGACAACCGGAAGTAGCAATTCTTAAAAAAATCTTTTAAATTAATATTTTAGCAAATACATATTATATTTAACATTGTGTAGTTTTGAAAAATTAAATCCATTTATGGGTCGCAACTTGTCAATAATAAGCAAAATCGAATTCTTTGGAAATTTTTACATTTTTAATCAAATTTAGAAATATGTTTTTACTTATTTTTTTGCAAAACTTGGACCAGATAAGTAATAATTTTGAAAAATTGTCTACTTATGTAGGAAAGTATGTAGAATCCAATGGTACAACGGGCGGGACTGTATCTCCACCCAGTTTTGGGTAGCAATCATCTACCTTTAATAGATTCCACGTATCAAAATACATATATACACTAATTTTCATTAAAATATTCTTCCAAAAACAATATTTATTTAACAATACATTTCTTGTTTTTTTATTTTAAATTAATTTACAATTAGTAAGTCCCTAAATCACCATCACAAAAATAAATAAAAATCAAGCAACCTTTGCTCTGTACCAACAAATTAAATTAAGCACACTTCAAGTAGGAAAAAGCAGTCGTTATGTTTGTAAACATACAGACATGTAATTAAGTTTAGAAAAATAAAACTCGTTCGTCAGGGTAGGCTATGGAAGGGGTGAAATATTAGCACACGTGCGGTGAAAAATTCATTTACTTTTGTAAGCTTAATAGGGTAATGTCGTTTTTATTTTACGGGGAATTTTTCCGAGATAAATTAAATATACTCGTAGATGGTGATTAAATACTTGGCGAGTCAAATCAAAAACAATTTGCAAACCTTCGGTTTAATATTCTTTTATTTTATGGCATTAACCCATGTGGTGCACTCTCCACGGCAGCAATGGGTGCCCTTGAGGTGACGTGTAGTATATCAATGAATAATATACTGTGATGATATATTTATTTATTTAATTGGTACAACCAACAAAGTGTAATTCTCTTTCAGTAAACAATTTCTTCATCTGTTTAGCTTTTCATTTGTCACTGATTGAATATTTTCCGGCGGGAATCGAGGGGCGAGTTGCTAAGCAATGAGTTGTTTGTTTTGCGACCCTCGTCTTGTCAAATTTAAATAATCAGCTTTTTGCGCAGTTCGACGACCACATCGTGGTAGCTGTGCATGATTAACTTACCGCTTGTTTTTGGTTTCTCATTTTTTTCCTGTCAAAAAGTTTAAAGGGTTGGCGTATTTGTCATTAAAAAACAATTACTTTGAGTGGGAAAATGTTTATGAAAATTCGTATACTTATACAGAGATATACGGGGAATCGAATAACATTATCTGTAAGAGTGTATTTCTACCCATTTATAGGTGGTGGATTTTGTTACAACATTTTAAAAAAATCTGTTGTGGCCAGCACAATACCTTCCGTCAATCCTGTGTATTATGTATAAATTCCGTACACAAATTTTCTTGCAAAAGATTCTAAATTTCCAGTAAAATTATTTCATCAACAAACTATGCAAATTGCACTTGACATTAACATCTTCTTCTTTAGCTTTCCCCATTCGTTAGGGGTCGCTATTTTTTATTTTCTTCTTCCACTCATTTCTGTTTTAATTTTTATTTATACTGACATCTGTTAATTTGAATTATATGAATATATTAGTAGTTTCCATGTTTAGCACAGCTGGCTTATTTATAAAATTTAAAATCTTTAAAATTCTTTAACTTTATATCTATTGAATATGAAGTACAAAATGTAATCAAATCGTATAGAGAATAATATATTCTTTAAGTTACAATAACGTTAAATGTCAATAAATCAAGTTTAACTGTTAAATCTTCAAATGAGGCTACTTCCGGTTCACCAATTATAACCAAAATATAATCACTTGTTCTTCTGGATGTAAACTTGAGGAATACGAAAAAAATATAATTTTTGGAATCGTAGTATTGAAGTTATGCGATCCGAAACTTTTTTCACACACACACACACACACACACACACACACACACATAAATACATACATACACACAGACATCATCGTAAAAATGGTAAAATCGTATTATAGGGACCCTAAAACATGCTTAGTCACGAAAAACTCATCATTAATTTTTTTGACCAAAGACAATACCTGCCTTACCTAAAGGTGACGGAATGTAATAACGATTATCCCTATATCTAAGTTAATCTCATCACCTGTTAGTATGAAGTTGGCAGCATGATGCATGAATCCTACATTAATTCGTACCAAAGTTCCGGTTTCCGAAGCGAGTTTGTTAAGAAGAGTAATAAACGATCCGATGACCGCTCTTTCAACGTTAGTTCTGGGGATTAGAAGGCTTAGCCGGAAATTGAACGACGAAAGGATATGTGTGTTCTTTCGCAAGAACAATATTATCCTGTAATTGTTACTTACATCCTGGTTGTTGTTACAAGGATAAATGTTAAATAATTGAAACTCAAAGGGTTTTAGTTGTACCATTTCTAAAACATTGGTAGAGTCTTTTGAATTATATTAAAAAAATATATTTGACACTATATTTGGCACTAACTCCCGCGTCAAAATGACAACTAGTGATTATGTACATAGATGTCAAATGCTATAATTATAACAATTATGTCAAGGCCAACAAAGTCACATGACTGCTCGCCCTATTGTATTTAACACTTCTTGTATACATTACACCAAAAATTCTACTTATATCTATTATTTATATTTTTTAATTTTAATTTCATTCTATGAAGAAATTTTGTCCTATTTATGTAATTCTTAAGTGTATAAACATAAATAATTTGTCGTTTCTTTAATTCATAATTTAATATTTATTTTAGCCTATATTAATTATCCTTATGTTTACTTATAAAATAAACGCTTTAATACATTGCTGTCAATCATTTTATACTGTGATTATGATAATGACATACCCTATGTTTATTGATAAAATAAACCCCCGGTATAAAAATATATAGGGGTGTCCCATTTGAAATATGAAAGTTAATGTCACTTTTGCTCAAATCGGAAACCCTACCGGCATACTAACTACCATGATTAGTAAACCCTTAAGCCTAAAGTAAAAATATATCAAGAAGATTAAAAAATAATTAAAAATAAAAAAAATTATTTGCGTGGCCCATTTTTCAGTGATTTATAAGTCATTATAACCTGCATTTTCTTTTAAATATAAGCATACACAAATATACAATGTAAAATGTACCTACCTTTTTGTAAATCTGATGAATAACTTGTCGAAATATCTTCACGAAATTTTGTCAATATTACAATCAATAGTTTATAAACACTGTACACTATTTTATTTACTATACAAGTCACTATAAATTATCATTTTGCACTACAAAATCACAAATTGTTATAGAAACGTCACATCAACAACACAACACTCGACTAACGAACCAGTATCAACAAATATATTTGCATATACTTGTAGTTATAGTTGGTTCAAATAAGTGTGAACCTATAATTTATTTTAAGAAAGAAATATTTTAAAATTATTTTTATTGTACTAAAACTGTATAATACATATTTTTATTACAATATATTGTTTTGATAAAATATTTCATTTTCATAGATTGTATTAATCGATTTTCTGACATATACTTCGAAAGTTAAAACATTTTTGAACGATAGATAAATAGGCACACAATTAAATATTATAACTATTGTAAATGTACGGAAAATTATAAAAAATATAGTATTAAACTTTTATACCTCTCGCTAAGAGAGGTATTGGATTTATGCTAAAAATCGCATATCCAGATTTTAATGATTAAGCACGTTTTAAGGTCCCTACAATCCGATTTTAATATTTTTATGATGATGTCTGTGTGTGTGTGTGTGTGTGAATGGAAGGTAGATTTCGCAAAAAAAATAATACTTAATATATGTTTAACTACGTATTTCTCATCGGACATTACTGAGAAGAGCTGAAAAGGTTTTGGTAATAATTGGACAACCGGAAGTAGCTGATTCTTAAAAAAAAAATCTTCTAAATATTATTTTTGATTAATTTTGTTTTTCCTTGTATTAAAAAAGAGAAAACTCCCTATCGGATACATATAAATATTTTATTATATCTTTTATAGATTTAGAGATAAAGAATTATAAAAAATATCTGTTGTAATAAATCTTACAACCCAAATAATGTCATGGAAACCAATTAAAAAAATAAAATGTCAGTATCAAAAATCCAGAGACATTACTGAAGATTCTTTCTGGGAAGTACATACATTATATTATATCCTTCAGAAATACTATTAATCCCGACAATGAATTGGAAACATTTCGAAATATTAGAAGAGTAGGACAAGATTTCTTCATAGAATGAATTTAAAAATAAAAAATCTAAATATATAAGGAATAGATATAAGTAGAATTTTTGGTGTAGAGTGCAGGTATACAAGAAATGTTAAATACTATAGGGCGCGAGCAGTCATGTGACTTTATTGGCCTTGACAAGCAGATATGGGGGTCCGTGGCAGAATGATAGCTAGTAATTATGTACATATATGTCAAATATAATTTTTCATTCTAAATTTAGTGATTCCATCTCGACAAGTAATTCTACATAATTACTTAACAATGCCATATGACTGCTCGCGCCCTATACTTAAGTAACCAAACACGGGCGTGGCGAGAGGTATTGTGCTGGCCACAACATATTTTTTTATTAGATCTTAAACTTCCTACTTCATCTTATTCTGTTTTGTTGTTTTCTTATATAACTTTTCGATGCGTAAGTTTGTCCCAATTTGGTAAAACTTTTCTGATGTTGTTTTGTTTGTTACAGGACCAATGAGGCCGCGTGATGGACACTGCGCTTTCCAAAAGGACACTGCTATTGGTTATACTGATCACTCACGTCATCTGCGGAAACGGGCCCGTGAGAAAGGTAAACGGCCGTATTTCCGGTTCGTGAAATCCTGAATTCTGATCTCATTAGCCGTGAGGTACTTTTTACCTAGATGGTTGAGTGTACTAATAGCAAAAGCTTGATATAAGAAATAAATGAATAAATAAAAAAAATAGGTTTCATAATTTTGTACCTCTCGCTAAGAGAGGTATTGCATTCATGCTAAAAATCGCATATCCAGATTTTATTGAATAAGCACGTTTTAAGGTCCCTACAATTCGATTTTAACATTTTTACGATGATGTCTGTGTGTGTGGATGTGTGTGTATGTGTGTATGTGGGATGTTGGAAGGACGATTACTCAAAAACTATAAGACTTTATATTTGTTTAACTACGTATTTCCCAATCGGACATTCATGGGAAGATCTGAAAAGGTTTTGCTAACAATTGGACAACCGAAAGTAGAAGATTCTTGAAAAAAATCTTCTAAATATTACTTTTTGAAATATTTTTTTTTTTGGTAATATTAAAGAAAATTAAATTCTCTATCTGATACATTTAAATATTTTATTATATATTTTATAGATTTAGAGATAAAAGAAATATAATATATAAAATAATCTGTTGTAATAAATTTTACAGCCAAAAGAATGCCTTGGAAAATACCTGAAAATTTAAATTGTTTGTAATTGACAGATAAATGTCAGTGTCAGAAATCCGGAGACATTACTGAAGACTTGTTCTTGGAAGTACATACATTATATTATTTCTTAATGTATTAATAGTTAAAAAACTCCTATTTAATATAATACAATGAATTTAAAATAAAAAAATCTAAATATAAAGAATAGATATAAGTAGAATTTTTGGTGTAGTGTCTAGGTATACAAGAAATGTTGAATACAATAGGGCGCGAGCAGTCATGTGACTTTGTTGGTCTTGACCAACAGATATGGGGGCCCGTGTTAGAATGATAGCTAGTAATTATGTACATAGATGTCAAATATCATAATTTCTCATTCTAAATTTAGTGATTTTCCAATTCCATATAGTTTATTTTCCTCGACAATTCCACACTCCTGGTGACAAATTAACTACGTGAATTTAGAAAATCTAGATTTTTTTAATGTAACATTCTAACAGGCTCCCATATCTGCATGTCAAGGACAACAATGTCACATGACTGCTCGCACTTATGTAACCAAAAACGTAAGTAGCGAGAGGTATTGTGCTGGCCACAACAGATTTGTTGAAAATCAGGCTGAAATAATATGAGCCTGTGCTCGTAGTATTAAATTTGAATCAAGCGAGCGAAGTAATCACACGAATGACAATGCCACAGTAAATTGGAACAAAGTCAATCTACAATATGTTGTAACACCCCCTCTGCAACAGGTCGTGAATTGAGTTTCCATCCCTCAATTAACAACCTCAGCGCCATGCCATTCCATGCGGAGACCTGCAGAACTAACGCATGCTTTTTATTTGTCTACTTGAGTCGAAAATGCTCCAGCGTTTTGTTTTTGTTTCAACGTTACCGGTTGGATATTCCATGAACCGTGAAACAAGAGACTGTCGCATTTACTTTTTCTAAGGTACAAGAAAATGAGGGATCGAATCTAATGAAATTATTCCAGAAAATAGGATACTTCACCCCTTCACCGGACTTTTTCAGAATATTGAATGGAATAGTTTTTAAAAACAACGTTTGGCACAAATTTCAACAATTTTTTACCTCTCGCTACGAGAGGTATTGGATTCATGCTAAAAATCGCATATCCAGATTTTAAAGATTAAGCACGATTTAAGGACCTTACAATCCGATTTTAACATTTTTACGATGATGTCTGTGTGTGTGTGGATGTTGGAAAAATAATTTCTCGAAAACTATAAGACTTAATATCTGTTTAACTACGTATTTCCCAATCGGACATTACTGGAAAAAGTTGAAAAAGTTTTGGTAACAATTGGATAACCGGAAGTAATAGATTCTTCTATAGATTTAGAAATAAAAGATATAAAATATATAAAACAATCTGTTGTAATAAATTTTACAGCTGAAATAATACCATGGAAACCAATTGAAAAATTAATTATAGATAAATGTCAGTGTCAGAAATCTGGAGACATTACTGAAGACTTTTTCTGGGAAATACATATATTATTTCTTATTGTATTAATAGTTAAATATTTAAAATTGTAGGTATATTACATATACTCTTTAAAAATACTGTCAATCCCGACAATGCATTGGATACATTTCGAAAAATTAGAAGAATAGAATAAAATTTCAAAATTTAAAAATCTAAATATAATGAATAGATATAAGTAGAATTTTTGGTGTAGAGTGTAGGTATACAATAAATGTTAAATACAATAGGGCGCGAGCAGTCATATGACAAGCAGATACGGGAGCTCGTGTCAGAATGATAAAAATTATTTCATAAACAAACTATGCAAATTGCACTTGACACTAACATCTTCTTCTTCTTCTTTAGCTTTCCCCATTCGTTAGGGGTCGCTATTTTTATTATCTTCTTCTTCATTTCTCCTCATGACATTTTCAAACCAACGTAATCATCCGCTTGTATCTTTTTAGAAACTTGTAACACTAGAGTTATTTCCTTTCTTATCTTTCCATGTCTTCCCCAATATCTACTTCAACATCCTCATCTCTGCCACATTAATTTATTTTTCATTTATACTGACATCTGCCAATTTGAATTATATGAATATATTAATAGTTTCCATGTTTAGCATAGCTGACTGTTTTATAAAATTTCATTAAATTTTTTTATACATATTGAATATGAAGTATAAAATGCAATCAAATCGTATAGAGAATAATATATTCTTTAAGTTATAATAACGTTAAATGTCAATAAATCAAATTTAACTGTTAAACCTTCAAATGAAGCTACTTCCGGTTCACCAATTATAACCAAAATCTAATCAGTTGTTCTTCTGGATGTAAACTTGAGGAATACGAAAAAAATATAATTTTTTGAATCGTGGTATTGAAGATATGCGATCCGAAACTTTCGTCACAAACACACAACACACACATATACACACATACATACAGACATCATCGTAAAAATGGTAAAATCGTACGTTAGGTACAGTGTAATTTTAAACATTTAGAGATTATTTTCTGATATCTTTTCTCGTGTTTTCTGTTTCAGGAGAACATAGACGCCTCTCTGAAAATCATCCACGATGTTGCAACAAAAAGTTTGGGCCAACTATGCGTTACAGAATCTTACAGATCGTTAACCGTGCCATTAGATACAGCCAGGTTCGAATCTGCTCGGCAGAAGGCAGATCTAGCAGCCTCCTTGCTACAAGATGTCGGAATCACGCACCATAATGGTGAGGAGAAAGAATTTAAAATGTTTGTACAATGAGAAACATTGTACGAATGAAATAATTATTGTTGAATAAAAAAATTGAGAATTGGTGAACTTGTATAAGAATATACTGGGTGTTGATCATTACAGCGAAACATAGGACTGTAACATATAAAATTATATTTTTGTAATTTCCTGCTTCCCTAATTATTTTAGGTAAAAATGCTTCAAATAAAAATTGCGTCTGAATCAATAATCAAAATTAATTTTGCATTCTTATAACGACAGAAATTTGGTATAACCATAACGAAAATCACCCCAAAAAATAGCGATAGCCATGGAATTGAACCAGACATTTGTTAATCTACGTAATCTCATAGGATCGGCATAATACGATGACTCGCACTTATCCTAAACTCCAAAAAAATCTTTTATTTAATTAAATATTGACATAGTATAATGGAACATTTAATTCTGCATAATTTTCTTCAAATAAACTTTTTTTAATAATAAATAATAAAGCCACAAATGTACATTTTATTTATCAATAAATTCAATACAATCTCAGTATGGCCATCTATTGTATAAAATTATAAACAATCACTGACATTTCTTAATATTTCAACATGTATTTTCAGAAATTAATATCTCAAAACTAAGGCATTAAATTGAAAAACGTTTCAAATAAAATGTGCTCAAAATAATATATTTTAGTTATTAATATATTAATTCTACTTATTTAGTTTTTATTTGTAGAGATATAAATGCATTCATAAATAAATCATTTTCTCAAAAAGAAAATACAAATAAAATAAATTATTAGCTAAAACATATGTAAAATTAAAAAATAATAGAAGTTTATTTAGAAAATTTCGTTGTATAAAATTTTCCCTACATATATTAAACAAATTTTCATTCTACTCATTATCTCTGAAACAAAAGCGAAAATAAAAAAAAGCTTCAACAAAACTCCCCTTTATTTTTAATTATAAATAACTTTTATTTAACATATTTTGTCGAAAAGTTGCTAGTTTAACCAGAAAATGAATTTTCTCGAATTTGTTTATACAAAACGAGACTACTGCTGCAATCTATGATGATAATTATAAACTATTTATTAATGTTTTGTTGTAACAAAGTACGTTGTTGTATCGTGTAAATCGGCGAAAATCAATAATTATGATTTTTTCAAATTGACCAATCATATTTCTAGATTTTTTTTGGTATTATTTGTTTAAATAAATTTCCAGTGCAGACGCCTTCTTTAAGGGGCCTGTTTATACGATGCCCCTAAATGCTCATATAAACAATACATGGCAAAAAAATTGTATCGACAGGCATGGAATGGATCATTTGTGACGTCACGAGATCCAAAACTCCAAAAAGTGGTCATGCGCAGTACACTAAATTTAAATTTTGTGCGGTATTTGAACATAGCAATAATAAATACGAAAAAATGTGTGTGTGTGTGTGTGTGTGTGTGTGTGTGCAACTTTTAATAGTTTTTCTTGAAAAAACGCAATTAAATATCATTTATTGACATTTATTATAAATTTTAAAGAATACATTATTCTCCAAACAGTTAAAAAATTAATAATATAAATAATAGAATATAATATATTATATATTTTTAAATATGTTACCCCCCGCCAATTAGTGAGTGATTATTTGTTGCCCAAAAATGTGTGAAGGTACAAATTTGTCGATAGCATCACCCATATATTAAACAAATTTTCATTCTACTCATTATCTCTGAAACAAAAGCGAAAATAAATAAAAGCTCCAACAAGACTCCCCTTTATTTTTAATTATAAACAATTTTTATTTAACAATTTTTGTCGAAAAGTTGCTAGTTCAGCCAGAAAATGGATTTTCTCAAATTTGTTTATACAAAACGAGACTACTACTGTAATCTATGATGATAATTATGAACTATTTTTTAATGTTTTGTTGTAACAAAGTACGTTGTTGTATCGTGTAAATGGGAGAAAATCAATAATCATGATCTATAGATCGACCAATCAGATTCAAAGAAATGTGCGAATGGAAACCGCGGGATAGAAAATTGTTTAAACAAACGTCATTTGATTGTCAATCAGCTGTTAAGTGTTAAATTTATTTTCAGTTAATAAATTGTTGAAATATTGATTGTTATATGATTTTATGTATCAACTGAATTAAAATAGAAGTATTTGTTGTAATTATTATTTATTTATCATACTATATTTGTTACAACAATAATGAAAACAATGTTATGTACTAATAATGTGTAAGATTGGAAGTGGAATTATATTTTATTACAGATTACAACTCAAAGAGGAAGCGAAAACTTTGCTCCGAACTAGTATTGAACATTTGAAAGTCTCCAAACCCGAATATTTTCACTTCTACAGAGACTACTTAATCAGAATTACACAATAAAACAATACTAGTAATTTTTAGGTTATATTACAATTTGGTTTAAAAAATAATAAATAAATATCATTCTTTGTAAGTTTAGATAAATCCAAAACGTGTTGTGGCTGATTTTCTGGTTTGGGAATGTTCAGGAATTCTACTATTATCATCTGATATCATCATTATCGATATCATCACCTTTATTGTCCCGTGGTATTTGCATTACTTCAGTAAATTATTTATAACGTTGTGTATGCCTGATTACTAAGCATTACTTAACAAACTCGTGACTTAGAGGGGAAGGACAAGAAAGATAGAAGAATTCGGTATTGGTTGGTGAAGAAAACGATTCACAGAAGCATTGAAGACTCTCAACTTTTTCTATGTTTCAAAGAAACACTGTTGACGTTGTTGGTTGCCACAGTTGCTGAGTGTTGTGTTTGTATTGTTGTTACTCTAGAGAAAAACAGTTAATTTGGCATGTAATTTTAAATTGTGAATATGAAATAAATATTTTTTGTTTAAACCAAATTTGTTTTAATATTTTCAGGTCAATTTTACAATTTTAACTTCCAGATAAATAAACAAAATGAAATCGGGTTATTAACAGCAATGAAAAATTTATCATGTGACAGTTCATTTTGTTTAATTCATTTCTGTTTTGTTTATTTAACTGGAAATTATAAAATTCGCCCTTAAATAATGTAAGTATTGTTTGTAATTTTAACAAAGTTCTTCGTGTTTATAATAAAGTTTATTACAAGTATTTATTTACTCCGTCAAAATTATTTCGTGAAAGTACAACCAAACTTTTCCTATCTGAAAAGGCCTATCGACAAATTTGTACCTTCACACATTTTTGGGCAACAAATAATCACTCACTAATTGGCGGGGGGTAACATATTTAAAAATATATAATATATTATATTCTATTATTTATATTATTAATTTTTTAACTGTTTGGAGAATAATGTATTCTTTAAAATTTATAATAAATGTCAATAAATGATATTTAATTGCGTTTTTTCAAGAAAAACTGTTAAAAGTTGCACAAACACACTCACACACACACTTACACACACACACATTTTTTCGTATTTATTATTGCTATGTTCAAATACCGCACAAAATTTAAATTTAGTGTACTGCGCATGACCACTTTTATTGATTTTTGGATCTCGTGACGTCACAAACGATCCATTCCATGCCTGTCGATACAATTTTTTTGCCATGTATTGTTTATATGAGCATTTAGGGGCATCGTATAAACAGGCCCCTTAAAGAAGGCGTCTGCACTGGAAATTTATTTAAACAAATAATACCAAAAAAATTCTAGAAATGTGATTGGTCAATTTGAAAAAATCATAATTATTGATTTTCGCCGATTTACACGATACAACAACGTACTTTGTTACAACAAAACATTAATAAATAGTTTATAATTATCATCATAGATTGCAGCAGTAGTCTCGTTTTGGATAAACAAATTCGAGAAAATTCATTTTCTGGCTAAACTAGCAACTTTTCGACAAAATATGTTAAATAAAAGTTATTTATAATTAAAAATAAAGGGGAGTTTTGTTGAAGCTTTTTTTTATTTTCGCTTTTGTTTCAGCGATAATGAGTAGAACTAAAATTTGTTTATTATATGTGGGGAAAATTTTATACAAAGAAATTTTCTAAATAAACTTCTATTATTTTTTAATTTTAAATATGTTTTAGCTAATAATTTATTTTGTTTATATTTTGTTTTTGAGGAAATGATTTATTTATGTATGCATTTATATCTCTACAAATAAAAACTAAATAAGTAGAATTAATATATTAATAACTAAAATATAATATTTTGAGCAAGTTTTATTTGAAACTTTTTTCGATTTAATGCCTTAGTTTCGAGATATTAATTTCTGAAAATACATATATAAATATTAGCAAATGTCAGTGATTGTTTATAATTTTAAACAATAGATGGCCATACTGATATTGTATTGTATTTATTGATAAATAAAACGTTAATTTCTGGCTTTATTATTCATTTTTAAAAAAAGTTTATTTGAAGAAAATTATTCAGAATTAAATGTTACATTATCCTATGTCAATATTTATTAATTATATTATAATGTCTGTTAACATAAACTTTTAAAATTTGGAAATTAAGGTGCCGAGAGATATTTCCAAAAATGAGTGTAGATACATGTTCATCATGATGATTTTAGAAATCTACGGGTGCCAAAATTAAATTATTTATAGTTTAAGCTTTCGGTAATACAATTTCGGTAACCAGATCCTCACAAACAAAACGTTATAATTAGTCTCATTAATACTCCAAAATAATAAACGCAATTTAGTTTCTATTACGCCATTAGTAACTCGTTAATTAATCCAGGACCTTAACGAACACCGTTCGATATCTAAAATTAAAATGTATCAAAAGGTTCGTTGCAATTTTAAATTTATATTGGAAGTATGTACTCTTTATTTCAACCATTAATTTCATCATTAATGAAAAGTAATTACTGTGTTTGTATATAATTTACAAATACACTTCTTGTTTTTGTTTAAATGAAAAACAAAAGAACTAAAACAAATGTGCTTTTGTTTTTAAGACACTAATTAGTGGTAGCATGTTTGTTTTTATATACCTTGTAGATGTCAAAACTGCTATTGGTATTTCTAGCTTTCCTCATATTTCTGCGAAATAATATAGGTCATTTCAACGCGCATTTCTTATATGACATATCAGTCATTATTTTTATTGTTGACATACCTATATTCTATATTTACCCATCGCAACGACGAACTGCATATTTTCTTATTTAATCTACACTTTATCTATTGTCAATAAACAATAAATCTATCTGTAGATTTTGATTTATAGAAAAATACGCCACCCAAAAATGGGTGCCATTAACACCAATCGATTCTATACGTATATTCTTATACAGGGTGTTATATTTTATTGGACCCAGCAAATATCTCGCTTATTTATTAAGTTAGTAATTTCTTTCATATAACATGATTTATACAGCAATATGTAAGCTGCTTGATGACGGAAGTACATTCATGATACCACTTCCGGTTTATTAGTAATTAACTTTGAAATTTCAATTGGAACATACAATATTTTTTTACAAATTTGAAAAGTACAACAAATTTGCTTTACAATCATGTAAAATAATCCATATGTTACATTATTAAAAAGTAAAATAGCGGGCACTTTTTTATACACCTAGTCGAAAAGAAAATAGTGAGCCATGACTATGGCTTGAAATAATACTTTCGCTGTAACGTAAGTTTATTTATTAATTCAGATACATTACCTTGATTCATAGCCGTACGAATAACGTTATTTTCTGTCAGAGTCACTGACACTGACATTGTGTCATCTTATTTTTCACATATTTGGTTTTACATTTGCTAATAAACTTACCAGTTGACTCATTTTTGAATTTTGAATGCTTTTATTGTAACATATTTTTATAATAATAAAATAACAGTAGTATCTTACGTACCCTCATAAAAACTAAGCAAACGACACTACTGAATTTGTCAGAATGGGCGGAGCAAAAATCTGAATTCATCTTTCAAAATTTTTACTGTTGTTGTCCATTAATATTGTACCAGTTAAGCACAAAAATTGAAAATTAGTGCACATATGTAGAAGTTTTCGCAAAATATAAAAAAAATGTCTATTTAATCTTCTCCAGGTCTCCAAGACGCCATCTCCCGCAATTTACTCATCTCCTCGCCCCTCATTCTCTCCTCCAGAGTCCTCTCTCTCAACGCCTCGACGGGGACGCTAACCAGCTCAAGTGCTTGGACCTCCGGAGGATTGGACGTCGGTGGACCTCGTCGCCTACCGGCACCAGGTGCTCCAGATGCGTCCCTACCCTGGTACGAAGATGCAGATACAAGTCCAGGACTTAGGAGTCCTAAGTTCACGCCCAGCCCCGCGAATATAAGTTATAAGGGATGGTGGACGTATCCTTATTATGAATGTTCGCAAAGGAAGTGGTTGGTTAGCTACAGTGTGCCTATTCCGTCGCAAGGAAGACATGGGTAAGAATTTATTTTTATTTTTACCTTCCGTCACCTTTTGGTAAAGAAGGTATTGTCTTTGGTCAAAAAATTCAGTGATGAGTTTTTAGGGAATATGCACGTTTTAAGGTCCCTATAATACGATTTTACTATTTTTACGATGATGTCTGTATGTCTGTGTGTGTGTGTGTGTGTGCGTGTGTCTGTGTGTGTATGTGTGTGACGAAAGTTTTGAATCGCATAACTTCAATACCACGATTCCAAAAATGAAGTGAATAAGCATGTTTTAGGGTCCCTATAATACGATTATTAAGAAGAACAACTGATTAGATTTTGGTTATAATTGGTGAACCAGAAGTAGCCTCATTTGAAATTTAACAGTTAAATTTGATTTATTGATATTTAACGTTATTATAACTTAAAGAATATATTATTCTCTATACGATTTGATTGCATTTTATACTTCATATTCAATAGATATAGAGTTACAGAATTTTAAAGAAATTAAATTTTATAAATCAGCCAACTGTGCTAATATATTCATATAATTCAAATTGACTGATGTCAGTATCAATTAAAAGTAAATTAATGTGACAGAGATGAAGATGTTGAAGTAGATATGGGGGAAGATGCGGAAAGATACGGAAAGGAAATAACTCTAGTGTTACAAGTTTCTAGAAAGATACGAGAGAGACGATTACATTGGTTTGAACATGTCATGAGGAGAAATAAAGAATATATTGGAAAAATGAATAGCTTATTATTAGAAGTTTGAAGGCACAGGAAGACCAGAATTAAGATGGAAAGACTGTATTGCGGAAGACTTGAGAGGAACTGAATGAGAACGATACGGGAAACAGAAATAGCATGTTAAATAATTTTACTGGAAATTTAGAATCTTTTGCACGAAAATTTATGTATGGAATTTATACATAATACACAGGATTGACGGAAGATATTGTGCTGGCCAGATTTTTTAATATTGAATTTCAATTATCTCCATTTCGTAAAAGAATTTGGTTAAGTATTCTTAAGGGACACGGACTTTATTGACGCTGAATAAAAGTAGTCTGAAATCTTGAGATTGCAAATGAAAGCGATGAAAATATATTCATCTGGAAATGAAATTTGCAAGACCAATATACAATTTATATTCAGTCAATTCAATTCCCATAGCCGTGTAAATGCATAAATATATTATCTATTGCCCCGCAAATATGTACATTCTATTTACATTTTCACACATTCTATACATATTTTTTACGTATACACGCTGGAGGCCGGCATAGCCGAACATAGGACTTTAACATGTAAAATCAGATTTTCCTAATGTCCTGCTTCCCTAATTATTTTAGGTAAAAAAGTTACTAATAAAAGTTGTAGAGCATAAAATTCTGCATAGATACAGTAAATGCTTATTTTGAGGACTTTACAGAAATCCATTTTCGGGAAGGAATCGAAAAGTTCTAAACGCTGGACACCCTCCTAGATTTGAAAATACCAAAAATCACCTGAAAAATACCAATAATTTATAATTAATTTTATATTTCAGTATGAAAGGATATTTAAGTTTGGATGTCGACGTATCTGCCCTTCAGGTGAACCAGTGCGACTCTATACCAATACCCACACCCGAAACTGGGTTGGAAACTCAAGTAGCTGTCTTCCGAAGATCACATAAATGCCATAATGAAACAACTGAGGTATTTGGGACTATTATTTATTTTATTTTGGAATCATAAACTTGTTTATCGCCCTCAAAAGCGGGCGCAATTTGTCTTTTATTGCCCACGGGCCTATAAAGTTGCTAGGCAACAGCAAACATATCAAAATCGGATCACATATTTTGAAAACCACCAGTCGATATTTCTTTGGAATAATCAATATGTCAACAATAAATTACTACAACATACTTAAAATTTATAACGCCAGTACAACGATAACGAATATACAAATATATTTATAGCACTCGGGAAAATTGAAGCTCTCCGCTACGCGTCGAGCTTTAAGCATTCCCCCGTGCTAGTATCTTTTAATAATTCCCTTATACATAAATAACTATTATGTTTATTTTGTGTATGTTTTTACAGTGCGAATTCAGACCACCTATTTTATTAAGTACTTCTACTCATGGTTGGTACAGAGGTGCATATTTGTGTAAATGTAGACAAGGATATTATTCTGAATATCACAATGGTATTTTCAACGGAACGCTAGTTGAAGGTAAGTTAGAATATTTATAAAAATGAACGATTTTAACAAATATGAAACCTGTTTTTCATATTTGTGTTGATAATTCTACATCAACAACAAATAACAAATAATGATATAACACCTATATATATAGCCACCTATTAAAGATTATCATTTATCGAGGTGTTAAATATTACTCGATTTTTAGTTTTTTTTTTAAATATGGGTGTTTAATTCGTTTTCATTTTAGATCAAAAGTTAACAATCATTTCTGCTTTTGTTGTCGTTTCAATTCTAGAGTAGAATAAATATATCATCACGGCATATTTCCCATTGCTGGGTGTGCCAATCTGCTTTGTACACACATTTCAGTAATGATGGAATATTTGTACCGTGCGGCGTCACCTGACGGGCACTCATTGCTGGCGTTGAAAGTGCACCACAGGGGTCAATTTTATGCCATTTAAAATTCGAAATATTTGGCGTCGGTCGGGATCAAACCCGGTTTCCCAGAACTCAGGCATGCGGCCATATTTAACGCTTTATAAATGATAATCTTTACCCTAAATGGGTAGATATTTGATACCCTAAATTGGGTAGAAATACAGCTGCATCACTATCATTCCAGATATTTTATATAAATTATAAAAGTTTAAAGTTTCGATCATCTTTAAATTGACATCTTGATACAATATATAAAATAAAATTTTCGTGGCGTCTATAATATTTTACATACACTCAAGTTAATAAAATTTCTTCCTCCATTTTGTTTCAAATCTGAAGTGATGCTCAGACGAAGTGATCTGACAAGATACGTGACGTGACATAATGTGTTACAGTCAATATTTGAGGGCCATTAAATTTTGTTGATATATTGAGATATTAAATTATACCAGACATTGTGGATTGTATCACTTATAGGGAAGGTTTTATCGCGGGGGGGAGGGGTTTAGGTATAAAATTAATCAATTTTTAAAAGTTATTTTACATTTTTGCAACAGATGCATGCTACTACAAATTTTCTTTTTTGAAATATTCCAGATTCTCAAGGGCTGAGGGGGTGTTAGAACCACTGCTTAAATAATCATATCTGTGAGGGATATTTTCATGAATGTTTTTTGCAGTTGCCTGGCAGGAACTTCAAGAAAATGCAAGTGAATTATGGGAGAAAGTCTTTCGATGTAAAAAATGCGCACCAGGTTGTTTGAATTGTACAGGACCGGCTCCATGCCTTGCTACATATAATTGGCCGTTCAGGTATATTTTTAAATATATGTATATACACTGTAAGAATAAATAAACTTCTAGATGCTATGATTAGTACTCCAATTCAACAAATTTTGAAATGGTGTATTAATTGCTTATAATATTTTAGGTTTAATAATAATTTATTTGCAAATAAACCATTGTCTGCATGTGACAAATGTTTTCGTCTTTAATAATTCGCAAATTTATTAAAGTAATAAAATTTAAAATGGCAATTAATTGAGTATATTGTCAGTTACCTTTACCGAAAAATTTTGAGACATGTCTTTTGCCCATAGATTATTATTTAAATGAGAAATTTAGTTAATAACATTGTATTTATATCCAATACACTTTATTAATACATAAAAAAATGTTAATATATTTATTTCAGAGGGTACGAATACATTTGGGGTTAAAGTATAATAATTTGATTTTTGATAAAATTGAAGTCGTAGTTTGTACCCATTAATGGGTATACTCATGTAAAAATGTTCAAAAAATTGGCTATTAGAAAAGTGCTCACCCTTTAGTTTTCAAGTTATGAACCCACAAATGGGTTTAGGATAAATACATACATACATACATACATAAAATCACGCGTGTCCACTTAGTGATTCGCACAAACCCGATAACAATAAGAATAACATCAAAATCATACAACAAATCCTTACTCTTAAACATATTAAAGTGACCGATTTTCGGTAGCGAAATACTGCATCCGGATCACAATAATAGTTAGGAAACAATCATATGTACTTCGCCATATATTCCTATCTAAGCAGACTTCTTTCGCCTCGGCCACACTCATAATCGCATTCATACATTCTTCTCTTCACACTTGGAAACTTTTTCTCTTTAAGCACCCTACCAACCACATCCATCCACTTACACACTGGTCGGCCACGAATCGAAAACCCTCAACTTCACCAAGATATATACGCTTAACAAGCCGTTCACTCGCCATTCTCTCCACATGCCCAAACCATCTCAACTGACTTACACCAACTCTTTTAATCACATTGTTCCTAACCATACATTCTTCATACACCAAATTATTCCTAGATAGATACTAATAAAATATATTTTTTTTAGAATATCCTTGCTTGCCATAAGTGTCACATGTGCATTCTGTACCTTATTGTTGGTATGTTACGTATACCAACATAGAAAATTAAAAGTATTCAAGGTTGCAAGCCCAATATTTCTGTCAATTACCCTTTTAGGGTGTGCTACTATGTACTTAGAGGTATTATATTTATACAGTAAAACTTCGATATAATAAACCCAAAATTGGTCCGTTAAATCGTAGTTCTACTGTCTTTTATCGATTTATTGATTAAAAATCAATAAAATATATATTTTATAGATGGCTGCGATTTTTCCAGTTCTCGATACATATTCTTGTATTGCAACAAAATGGTCGAGACATCTTGGTTTTTGTGTAACGTATACGGCTTTACTAATGAAAACTTGGAGGTACATAAATATTAAAAATTTAAATATTTATAATATAAAATGTATTTTTTTAGAGTATCTCTAACGTACAGAGTCAAATCTGCTCATAAGGTCAAACTGACCGATAAACAATTACTACAATGGATGGTTCCCATATTATTAGTGATGCTCATTTATTTAGGAACATGGACACTTTCGGCTCCACCAATAGCAGAGCAGATTTCAGACAAAATTGGTCTGAAATTTAAACAGTGCTCTTACAATTGGTGGGATCACAGTTTAGCAATCGGTAAGGAAAAAATAAAATGCTGTGTAGAATTGAGTGCACGTTCTTATTACTCATTTCTGGGTATGCTAAACGATAATGTGGCTATAAAGATTTAGGAATTGCGCCACTGACTCTAGGAGTACGCAACCGCCGCCACTGGTCGAATATTTCCAGAACACCGCCGCGCTGAGCGATAACACAATCTTGGCCAGAATCGGCGTAGTAAACACGTTTAGATATATATAATTACTTGCGGTGGTCTGATCCCTTTGTATTCGTTGTTATTATCGCGTCGAATGTTCACAATAAATAAATATGTAAAAAGTAAAAATTGTTTTGTTGTGTAGTTATCACTCAGGGGCGGCGAAATAATAATGAATAACAGCACACCCAGAAATGGATAATTCGTAATAATATACTGATTTATTTTTTCGTAGGGGAAGTCCTGTTTTTGGCTTGGGGCATACGAGTATGTTACAATGTGCGCAACGCTGAATCTTTATACAATGAAGCCCGACTTATCAGTTACGCGATTTATAACATAGCCCTTGTCAATACAGCAATGGTAGCTTTTCAGTAAGTTCTGAATTCCTACAAAATGTCCCGAATTTATATTAATTTCCCTTTCAGTTTGATGATTTTCCCTCACGCCGGCCCTGACATAAAATACCTCCTTGGATTTATTCGAACTCAGCTGTCGACGTCTGTTACAATAGTTTTGGTATTCGGACCCAAAGTATGTAAATAATATAAAATTTCAGAAAATTGTTCAGGGTGGGATTGAATTTTTTTCAGGTGGTAAGGGTTTTGAGAGGACAAGGAGACCAATGGGATAACAGAGCCCGATCCAGGGGTGTAACAGCGTCATTTTCCCTCAATGGAATTGGGCTGGTACCTGAAGAAACTCCAGACCTGTATCAGGAAAATGAAGAACTTAAAGTAAGAATTTTTTTGTAGGTATACGAGGCCTGGCTATTAAATAACGAAACTGCGCGCGCAGAAGGCGTCCTAAAGGGAAGGGGGAGAAACGAATGCAGCGTTGGATAGCAGGAAGTGTCTACTATTCCGGTACGAAAACACGTTTTTGTCGCTATAGTAGAATTTTTTCTATAGAGGTTAGAAACGAAAGTGTCGATAACAATGTGTGACAAAAAACACGAGCAACGGATCAATGTTAAATTAAAAAAAACTCCGATTGAGTGCTATAAGTTGTTGAAAGAGGCCTATGGTGAGAATTCTCTACCTCGTGCGCGTGTTTTCTGAAGGCTGAGAGAGCACCGAAGATTTAAAGCCATGCTAATCGTTTTTTTCGACATCAACGGCATCGTGATGACTGAATGAGTTCCCGAGGGTCAAACTGTAAACCAAACTTACTATTTGAAAGTTTTGGCAACACTGCGAGAACAAGTTTGTAAGAAACGGCTGGAGTTGTGGAAAAACAAGTCGTGGATTTTGCACCTGCCCATAACGCGCTGTTTGTGAAGCGTTATTTAGCCGCTAGACGCACTCCAGTGCTCGATAACGCGCCGTACTCGCCTGAATTAGCACCCTGTGACTTTTTTCTGTTTCCGAAGATCAAGTCTGCCTTAAAACGAACCCGGTTCGAGTCGATTGAAGAGGTGAAGCGAGCGGAGCTCCTAAACGCTCTTACAAAAGAAGACTTCCAACATTGCTTTGACCAATGGAAAAAACGAATGGAACGGTGTGTGGCGAGGGGAGGGGGGTACATTGTAGGGAAGCATTCTTTTTCAGAAGCAGTCTCGTTATTTAATAGCCAGACCTCGTATTTACAATAAATTTTGACCTGGGAATGAAACGGCACTTAAATAAATATTATCTTACAGGAAGAAATTCAGAAACTAGCGGCCCAAATAGAATTCATGAAGATAGTCCACATGGAAATGAACAACCGCCATGTAAAACCAAAAGCCGGTGGATATTTCACCGCTGCTAACACCCCCGGCGGTGGGGTAATCATCCCCCCTGCAGCAGCCACAGCAGCAGCAGTGGGGGTAGTTTCCAGCGTGGTGGGGGGAGCCGTCCAATCACCGCTCACCCGGCCCGGCTGCCTATTGGCCAAACCGCCGGAAAGGAGTGGAGGGGATAAAACAGATGAACTGTGACAAGGGAAAGGCGATAGTGGGGAGATGTGGTTTAAGGGGAAGACGGAGAAAGACAAAAGAGCGCCTGTATTTGTATAGGAAGGGGTAGATGCTATAGATATATGTAAGAATTCGACTGCTCTGGATCAGTATATATAGATTTTTCAAATATCATTATTAATGGATCGACAGTTTTGACAATGCCACTAGATTAAATAGAGTCCTTAATCCGTATGATAAACTAATGTAATCAAAATGGTATTAACGTAAAAAGTATATTTTTACTGCCGCTCATAATATTGATGATATATACTGATCCTCAACTATTATCATTCCTGATTGTTTCAACTGTTGTCTATAACCACATTTCCTCATTATTGCCGTGTGATGATTTATTAAGTTGTATCATTTTTTGTTATCATCTTGTGTAAAAAACATTAGTATGTTGTCAAAATAGCCTCAAAATGTTAATAATCTTCGAAAATCGCCTCATACCAAAATATATATTTATTTTTGCATACAATTTACCCTTGTGGTGCACTCTCCAGAACAGGTATAAATTTGATACATTGAAAGAGGACAAGTGGTGCCAACTTTCCGAAACAAAATTTCCCCAGACCATGTGTTTTTGTATCTTTAATTTTAGGAAGGTCGTCGAATGTATAAATAACATTTCAAACAATAAAATTTAATATAAATTTATTTATTTTCAATATTACGTGGTGGTGTTTTCAAAATTTTTTACAATAATATCATTTTTACATTTGAAAACGGGCCACTCAAAATATCTTTTTTATTTATAATTATATTTTAACTTTCTTTATAATTGTAAACTATAGGCTTAGGGGGTCACAAATTATGGTATATGGTATGATGGTAGCGCTTCCGGTCTAACCGGAAGTGACATTAAATTTTATATTTCAAATGGGGCACCGTATATATTTTTATATATTTGGAATTTACGCAAAATTATTTCTTATTTAAACAATAAGCTCAATATTATTTTCACAGCCTGTCTGATATCATGGCTTAACAGATTAATTATTCATAATTTTCTCTTACGTTTCTGTAATTTATTTCTTCAATAAAAATGCACTTCAAGCATGTCGTTGAATTCGTATAATTGTACATTCCAAATATATAAAAATATATATGGTGTCACATTTGAAATATGAAAGTTAATGTCACTTCCGGTTAAACCGGAAGCGCTACCATCATACCAAATACCATGATTTGTGAGCCCTTAAGCCTAGTGTACAAATATTTAAAAAGAATTAAAATAAATTTCCTTTTATACATACACAATATTTTCACATCGGCGACATTTTTGGCGTGTGGCGATTCGGACCTCCCCATTTCATACCAAGCTATTTTAACCCTGTACCATCTTCTAATCTTGCTGACTGATGGCTTCTCAGTGTGATAAACATATAAAGTGACGTCTCAGTCGCTCATATATTAGATGTTGCCAAAGATAAATATATATTATTACTGTAAGAAGATGTAATAATATTGTTCATATATTTATATGTGAATAGATAAAAAAATAGACTATACATGGTTACATTATTTGTGTTGACTCATAGATTTATTATAAGTTAGGGTTGGTTGATTGTTGAATTTATAGATAGGTGACTGCAAATTTTTATTTTTAAAATAAACTTGATGAATAAGGGTATTTTGTGATCTACCGGATGGTTAATTAAAGATGAAACCATTTGAGTACATTCAGGTACCGTTTTGAATTTTTTATGTCTCATAGACAAAGGGTTGAAATGTATCATTTATATAGTAAAAAAAATGAATAGCAATTTTCTAAATTATTATTGAAACAAATTATTAACCTTCCATTTCATTAAAGCGGGGCGCCATTATTAAAAGAAATCTTTCTTGCAAATGATTCTAAATTTACAGTAATTTCATAAACTATGCAAATTGCACGTGACACTGACATCTTCTTTAGCTTTTCCCATTCGTCAGGGGTCGCATTTTTATTTTCTTCTATTCATTTCTGTTTTGCGTGTCGTCCTCATTCAGTTCCTTTTCTCTCAAGTCATCCACAATACAGCCCTGCATCTTATCTTTGGTCTTCCTCTGTTTCGTTTAACTTCATTACCAAGTTATTCATTCTTCTTCCAATATATTCTTCATCTCTCCTCATATTCAAACCAATGTAATCGTCTCTCTTGTATCTTTTTAGAACCTTCCATCACTCTTTAGCTTTTCCCATTCGTCAGGGGTCGCATTTTTATTTTCTTGTACTCATTTCTGTTGTGCGTGTCGTCCTCATTCAGTTCCTTTTCTCTCAAGTCGTCCACAATACAGTCCTCCATCTTATCTTTGGTCTTCCTCTGTTTCGTTTAACTTCATTACCAAGCTATTCATTCTTCTTCCAATATATTCTTCATCTTTCCTTATGTATGTTTTTAGAACCTTCCATGACTCGAGCTATTTTCCTTATACAATTCCTTACCTATCTTTCCTTGTCTTCCCCAACATCTAGCTCAACATCCTCATCCCTGCCATTTTTTTTCTCATTGACACTGACATCTGTCAGTTATAATTTTCTTAATATAGTAGCTGTTTCCATGGTTTTAGCATAGCTGGCTGATTTATAAAATTTAATTCTTTATAATTCTTTAACTCTATATCCATTGAATATGAAATATAAAATGCAATAAATTCATATAGATAATATTCTTTAGTATTTATAATAATATTAAATGTCAAAAAATGATATTTAACAGCGTTTTTTCAAGAAAAACTGTTAAAATCTTCAAATGAGGGTACTTCCGGTTGACCAATTATAACCAAAATCTAATCAAGTCTGCATATGGATGTAGGGAAGAGGAATACGTAAAAATTGTAATTTGTTGAATTCTAGTATTGGAGATATCGTTGCCGAAATTATAGACACACACACACACACATACATACAGATACAGACATCATCGTGAAAATAGAAGTGAAATACTATATCATCAATAATTATTATAAAACAGATTGATACCCCCAAAAATGGCTATTAAGCCTTAACGATACAAAATAAAAATTTGCAGTCTTGTACGTACCTTATAGAACGTAGCCCCCTGCATGAAACTTTCAGTTACCTGAAATTCCTGAATGTGATAGTCTAGGTATATTAGTCCAACCGACAATACTGAAATTAATTTATTTTTGTTATAACCGAACTGAAGTCAATAAGAATTATTGTGAAGAAAAATTTTGCTGTTAATATTTTTATATTGATGTAACAAATATTATTTTTGAAAACACACACATTATTTCTGCAATATTTACGCCAAAAATGATCAACAATGCAAAATATTGTTAAATGTATGTGTTAGGGTAATTGTTAAAGTAGAAATAGTTAAAAATCTCAATGTTAGATGTTCAAAATGTTGTTACTAGAATTGTTAATATTCTGAGACACAATTATTTAATTCTGAGCCCTAATAAATGTTTGTATCTCAGATTTTTTTTGCATTTTTGATCATTCCGTTTTTGTTAAACATATCAATATTAATAAACATCTCTATAAAAATATTATAAACATTTATTTTGCTTACATATATGTTCGGTGAAAAGACAATTGTAATAAAAAAAACATATATTTGTATATAAAATTAATATAATGTTTATTATATGTATTTATAAATATGTGTTTCATTTTCCCAACCTTCTACTTATCAGGGTGGTGACCGGAACAACCGAACATTTAACATGTAATTTCCTGCTTCCCTAATTAATTTAGGCAAAAAAGCTTCAAATAAAAGTTGTAGAGCATAAAATTCTGCATATAAATCAATAAGAATTTTTGTGTGGATAACAGAACATGAAAAATCATTTATTAAAAATAAAACAGACTCCACATTCGCTGAACACCTACTAGAATGTAATCACACAAATAGCTTTGAACCCGAAATTTTACAGAGAACAAAGGGATGGGACTAAGCATCATAAAGGCATTAGAAATCGGCAAATCCATCAACAACAATGAAAAAACTCTCAATGACCAGACAAACCTACACAATTCACCCCAATAAAATTCTTGGAAAACCTATAATAAAACTATATAGCTTCACACAGATGGTATTAAGATTGTATATATAATAGTATGTTTTAGTTTTAAATTTAGTTCTGAAGATGCTATTGTATAGCGAAAGTATAGTGAACGAAATAAACAGTGTAAGTGAAACTAAAAACCGTGTAATTTTTAACCCTTCTTTTAAATAATGGAGTGCAAATTTAACCAAGTAAGAGCTGAAACCATTGAAGAAAATAGCTAATAGCTATTATACGCGAGTAAAATACGATATTTTATCTACACCTGCCATTGAAATCATATAATACTGTGTGACACTGAAAAATGGTCCGCTCAAAATAACTTTCTTATTTATAATGGAATCATTTAAAAAAAAAATCGTTTTTTTATATATCGTGAAATCCGTCTCATTTAATAAATATAGTAATATAAAATAACATGAAATATGCGACTTTTCATTCATAAATTAGCTAATAAATTTTCGCGGCTATAAAATTCGTGACGTCACGGCTTGTTACTCACACAAAGACATTCCTCTCTCACACGCACAACGGTCCACGTGGTATCCGTTTGCTGCTGTAAACAAGCTAACCTAAAATTGTGACAGGTGACAGCAGTGTTAAGAGTAAAGGTATGTAAATAACACATTTATTAAAATAAATACCAAAAGTTGTATGAAATATGTTTTTCGTTAACAATATGTAGCTGTCACAAAATCAAACTGACAAGTGATAACTCAAACAATCATAGTTCCAAATACAACCAGTAGAGAGCTACTGCAGCGTCCGACAAGCCGTGACGTATGCCGTGACGTCAGCGTCCAAATATTTGAAATTAAAGACAACTTTTAAAAAATTATATCTCTGATTCTAAAGACTTGTAAAGTGTAAAACATACACCTACATATTTAATTTGACCTATTCTTTCAAGAAATGTGAAATCACCCCATTATTTTTTTATTAATAAAATCAATAGCGGAAGCTGTTGGCACTAGATGAAACATTTTTTAAAATGAATAAGAAAAACATTTGGTTGTTTCACAAAATTAAAGAAAATTTTTCATTGTACAATTTCGGCTGTTAGGCCATCGTCAGAAGAATTACAAGAATATATTACAGCGGGTCCTTTTATATCTAGTTTAGTGGTGGAGATTTGGGGATTAAGGTTTCAAGAAATGTGTTATTGGAAATGGCATTCTTAATTTCCAATAACACCCCTTTATGAATGAACAGTTAGTCTTGGTACATTCCCCATTTCATGAAACCTTATTGTCTGAAAATGCAATATATAAATTGCCGCCTTTTCTGTCGCCTGGTAGCGACGGAAAATCACTCACTTTAAATGAGTGTCAGCCGTGACAGCTGTCAGTTAAATACTGGCAACTAGGTCAATCTATATTATTGATTTTTATATTTTGTAAAGACCTACACATATGTTGTAGATAAGTTTTGTACTAGTGTGGCCAAATAGAGGTAACAAGAGTAAAAAAATAGTTTTAGTAGTGCCTCAACCTTAAAACAAAGAAAGAAGAATGAAATAGTTCTCAACATAAAACCATTTAGAAAATCAAAGGTTCATTCTGTGAAGATCATTTTGCTGTAAGCATAAATATGTTTATAATAGTTCATCTGGGCCAACTTCATGGTCAAGATTTGAACGTTAGTAAACTGAACAGGAAATGAACAGGACGGTACATGGTCATTAGGATCATATGTGTGTTCCTCAAGTATTCAAATAAATAATTTATTTAATATTTATAGAAATATTTAAATAAAATCTCGTTTCCATGTCTCAAATGGTTTCAAATTTACATCACATTAATTTTCTCAACATTTTAAATACTTCTGGTTTAAATATTTATAATTTGTTTAATTATTAATGTGTGGAAAAGTCCCAAAAGTATTTGTTTTTAAAATGTAGAAATTTAAAAAAAAGGTTCAAATTAACCCCACCTAGAATTTAATTTTGAAAAACATGTTTCAAATAAATTTTGTTCTCAAGTGAACCATTTAGCCGGAAATATTTTTTTTTCAATTATGCAATAAATTTTAAAAATTCACAATGTTTATGTTTATAATTATTATGTAACCAAATTTTGGGTATATACATAACTCAACCGCAGATTTCAAATATCAAGGTTTCGACTTCGTAAGTGTACCCATTTTTGGGTAAGGTGCACCCTACCCAAAAATGGGTGGCGGTAGAAACTTGGCTTATTGATTTTTGGCATCTACGAATCTTGTTATGTATATACCCAAAATTTGGTTAATTAATAATAATAAACAAAGGTACTTGGTTTTGAAAAAAATTGTTGCAAAATAAATAACCACAGTCTTGTTTTCAAAAATGTGGGAATTTAAAAAAAAAGTTCAAACTAACCCCCTCTAGAATTTAATTTTAAGAAACTTATTTCAAATAAATTTTGTTCTTAAGTGAACCATTTGGCCGGAAATATTTTTTGTTTTCAATTATGCAATAATTTAATGACGGGGATGATTTTAAAAATTTGTAACTCGATTTTGGGGAAAGATATTTTAAATCTGTTTGCGGGGGTAGATAGGGATAAGTTTGAAGTATATTTGGCCAAAGTTTTTAATTGCTTGGACAAAGGGGGCAAATTTTACAATAGGGTTAATAATTAATAAAAAAATTATATACATTTTTGTTTTTAGTGGCTTAGTTAAATTTTTCAAAACCCAATAGATACGTCTCAATGATGCGATTCTAAATTTTGAATCCCCATATCGATATCTCTTTTCGTTCACGAAATAT
This sequence comes from Harpalus rufipes, assembly GCA_951394225.1. Lineage (NCBI taxonomy): Eukaryota > Metazoa > Arthropoda > Insecta > Coleoptera > Carabidae > Harpalus > Harpalus rufipes. The sequence goes on from OX596288.1 coordinate 1,930,177, forward strand.
TCGCCCTTAAAAATTTATAAAAAAAATATTAATTTTTGGGCTGTAACCCAAAAATGGGTTGATCATTTTATGACCATTCGATTGTACGGACAAAATTATATAATTATTCAATTTTTTATAAATTTTGAATAATGGGTACCAATGTCTGAATCAAAAAACTGAAAATTACCAAAAATCCCAAAAAAACTGTTTCTGGTCCGGGTATTTTTGAACCGATTGCAATGAAAATTGGTATAAACGTTCTCAGGTATATGTATTTTGATAATTTAACGTAAAAGTTGGATTGGAGTTACGTAAAATTTGCAGCAATCGTATTTAAGATGGCGACTGTACGAACCTTTTATGTAATACTAGCTGGTTCGTTTATTTTTGAACCAATTGAGTCCAAATTTGGTACAGGGTTTAAGAAATATGTATTGATTGTTTTTTTAGTCAAAAACTCCGGTTTGATTTCGTAAAACCGACTGGTTCGTACGTTTCCTTCCGGTTCTTGGACAGTCCATTGAGTAGTCCTAGCTAAAATCACCCAGTTCGTGTATTTTTGAACCGATTGACTTCAATTTTGGTATAAATGTTTAGGAAGAAATAATATTTATTATTTTTATCAAAAACTCCGGTTCGAAGCTGCAAAACGGTTTGAGTAGGACGATTTCTGTGACGGCTTCCTGAGCGTCAACTTCGGTACCCTCCGTTCGCTTATTATTTAATCAATTGGGCCCAAAATGACTATAGGGGTTAAAAAGGGTGTGGATTTTGATTTTTTATTCATATTTTGGGGTTTGAACTTAAAATTAGGGGTTGTTTTTAGAGAAACCGGCATATTTTCAAAGCTGTTGACATCAGTACGGGGGGTTCGCTTATTATTTAATCAATTGGGTCCAAAATAACTATAGGGGTTAAAAAGGGTGTAGATTTCGATTTTTTAGTCATATTTTGGGGTTTGAACTTAAAATTAGGGGCTGTTTTTAGAGAAACAGGCATACTTTCAAAGCTGTTGACATCAGTACGGGGGGTTCGTTTATTATTTAATCAATTGGGCCCAAAATGACTATAGGGGTTAAAAAGGGTGTAGATTTTGATTTTTTATTCATATTTCGGGGTTTGAACTTAAAATTAGAGATTGTTTTTAGATAAACCTGACCTACTTTCAAAGCTTCAACTCAGTACCCTCCAGTACGCTTATTATTTAATCAATTGGGCCCAAAATGTCTATAGGGGTTAAAAAGGGTGTAGATTTTGATTTTTTATTCATATTTTGGGGTTTTAACTTATAATTAAAGGTGGGGTGCCAGGGGAACCTGGCATACATTCAAGGCGTGCCCCCCATCAAATTATTATATTTTCAGGAGCGACGCTGCGGCTACTTGCCTAATTTTAGCCAGACTTTCGATTTATGATGCCAAAAGGGCCGCTAATTACGCGAAAATCCAAATTCGGCAGATTTTTCTTGAACAAACTTGCAAGTTTTATCTGTCAAAATTAAGCCGGTTGGAAACTTTGAAATTAAAAATCTCGCTTATTAATTAATTAATTGCAAAAACAGACACATATTTAGAATCAGCGTGAAAAAGCACATCGAATAGTAATTATTAATTAATTTTAGAATAAAATTTTTTGTTCAAACATATGCGCGATGTTCAGACATGTCATGAATCTATAAAAGGGACCTCCACGCCGACGCCATTATCCAGTCGGATTTTTGCAGGCAAGGATGTAGGTTGTCTGCTCCAGAAAATTGATTAATATTCATTAATATCCGTTAATTAAACCTGTGTTAACGACTCATAATTGTTATATTTGGTGTTTGCGGTGTATTTTGTTGTAGTTTCTGGTGTAAAAATCATAAATTTTGAACTTTTAAAATTTCGTTGCGACGCGTACCAACGCTCTACCAATCCGCCATTTTTAATTTTCTATCAATGACAGATCCAGGTTAGGATCAACATTTTTAGGTTCAATAATATTTCATGAATGTTAGGTTATGTGCTAATACTAATTAAATTGAATTAATTATCATTAGAATTTAATAATTGTGAGTCTAATGCAGTGTTTAATGAATTAAATTAATCTATAGTGTTAACCATTATTATTTAAATGGTTCAATTTATATTTCTGGTATGTACGATGATTTTATAATCATAGTTTGGGTTTGAATATTGCATACTCACCAAATTTAATTGTTTATAATTGCTATTTCTGGTACATACGGTGTATTTTATTGTAGTTTCGAGTTTGACAACCATAATTTTTGAACTTGTATACATTTCTGTGCTACAATAGGGGTTAGAATATATTAAATGTTGATTAATTATGAATAAATTAAGTTATTTATCTTAATTTTTAATCATTTCAAGTAAAAATATTACGTATTAAGTTTTCATTCATTGCTATATTTATATTTTGCGGTTGTTTAAAATGGTTTGAGTAAGATAGACATTTTGACATAAATGAAATAAAACAAGTGTAGTGTTTAAACAATTGGCTGATTGAAAAATGTGATTTTCAGTCATTCATTTTTCCCGGAGATGATGTGACGAACGCTATTACCTAGGAAATGGATCAAATGGATTAAGAAAATTTGGTCAACTCTAACGAACTAATTTCAGGGTTTGAGGTTAAGTTTTTTTTACCGTTCTGTCTTCCAGCATATTTGCTAACTGTACAAACAATAATAATTGATATTTGAATTAATAATGAATATTATGTGGTTTTTACATTGATTTATGTGTCATTATTTGCAATAATAATTAATTTTTATTAAATCAAATGGTACAAAATATAACAAAGTACCATTTTTCATTAAATAACATTAAAATAATTGATTGTATGGTAATATAATTGCATTTTCAAGTTAATATATTCACTTTTTGTTTAATAATTAATAAATTAACGTAACTTAAGTAATATTTTTGTTTAACTTACAGTAATAATTCAATTAATTCGGTGCTTTGTTATATATGTCCACCCGCTGGAAGACAGAAACTTGTCAAATTCTGGATAATTCCACATCTCCCCCCATAAAAAAATCTGATGTGACCAACACAGTACCTCCCGCCATTAACCTATATATAATTTTTATATTACTTTATAAATTTATCCATATAGTATATAGAAAAGTATTAAAGCAAACTTGTAGAAAATGGAATAATCTTTAATTTTATAATAATTTGAGCTTGAAATAAACTGCCCCTTAAAATTATCCAGAGTTGACATTATTATTTCATTGTTTTTGACTATGTGCACCCGTACCCGTTAGATAACTAAATATACCCGGGTAGGTAATTAACCTGCAAATTTTTTCCGTTTTATTAGTCGGTCGTCGGCAGGTATAGGGCTCGGGAAAGCCTAGCGGCTCTTCTACTGCCGCCAAAGCGCCAAGATGACATCTTGGCGCTTTGGTACGACTTTACGTTGGTGGCGGTATCGAAAGAATCGGAACTATTGTTCGTTAATATAAATAGTAGGGTGATATACGTTTCTGGGTTCAATTCCCAGTAAGTGATTTGGTATAATCACTTAATAATCAAACAAACAAATAATATAATGAAAGAAATATGGGATAATAGCTGCGGATATAAGATATAGGAAGTTAGGGATGCAGTTTTGATGGACTTTTTACATAAAAAGAAAAAATGACATATATGTAGTGCGCAGCAGTTTTGCGCAAAAATAAATGCTTGTCCTTTAATTATTTTACTTGACAACATGGTGAAAAATTACGTCACGGTGAAATACAAATGAAAAAAGTCCATGCGCCACGGGTACGGGGCCGGCACTCTAATATGTATTGTAATATGTATGTTTGGCCATCCTTAGCGCTAGTTCTATGTGGTGGCCACCATGTATAGTTTGCGCCTATGTATAGTTTGCTCCTCTTCATAAAGCCCTAGGATGCTAGGCATCAAGCCCTAACAAATAGTTAGGCAACATTTTAAATCCTACAAATAGTAGGTAACCTATAGACTTAGAAAATTGTGCCATTATATTGTAAATAAAGATGAATAAATAATAAATGTAATAACAAATGATCAAATATATGAAATAAAACATGTACACACACATTAGTTGATAATTAGATTATAAGTAAGAAGAAAATGGACCACTCGGACGCCCAGGAAATCTACAACACATCATTAAATTAAAAGTCAGTCAAATAATAAATAAAATATTATTAAATAACTAATAAATTATATTTCAAGCTGGATAATATCATCCCAAGATGGCCAAATCTTTCCAGAACCACTCGGATACTTAAAAAAATAAACAACTAGAAAAATCAGGATAAGTAAGTTCAATAATAATAAAAAATTGAATAAATACTTAATATAAATATTTTCAGGCGGTGAACATCGTTTGAAGAAAGAAAAACCACTCGGACACGAGGAAAATAATTGTAAAAATCTAAATAAGTATGTTGAATAATAATAAAAAATAATAAATAACTAATAATTTATTTCTTTACAGAAATCTACAGGTGTTTTGCCACAGCTTAACCACACAGACACTGATAAAATATCAACTGGACATGTAAGAAAAAGTAATAATAACTGAAAATAATTACAATAAATATTTTATTTGTTTCAGATTTCAAGTTTTCAAGAATCACCCCCCCCCCCCCCTCCCCCCCGTAAAATATATATATATGTTAAAATTGTAAACCTGAGCCTAATTGAAGATATGGTCTTAACAACCAAACAGCTTCATTTATTAAAGATTGTATAATATTTAATAAAAATAATTTTGTTAAAAATGGTTGTTAATCACATCTTCAGTTTCAATTTAAAGGCAAATGGTCCTAGCAATAATAAAAAAGAAAAAAAAAACCTTATAGTTAATAAGTACACAACATTACAAATCACACTAGAGTGAAATAATGGCACGATTTTCTTTTGTCTTTGCGCTCAATAAACATCGAAATCGGCAAATGTGCCACTCTTGTGGCAAAAATACGAACAATAATAGACTTCCTTTACAAAACAAAAACACTTTATAAATATTAAATGATGGTAGGAATAATTTTGAGAGAGACTTAATAAACATTATTATCAGTACGGCTCTGGCCTTTTTTTAATGGATGGTTAATAAGGGGCGAATTTGGGTTGTCAATGCATTTTAAATAAAAATAATACGGGCCTGGGATTTTTTTAAAAGGGTATTTAATAAACGAATAATTTTGGAACTTTATTGAACTATAGTACACGCTTTTAAATCAATTAATTAGGGCTCTGGGAATTTTATTAACTGACAGGTAATAATTATTCGCTACCCTCTTATAGTACTTACATCCAAGGTGGCATATATTGCATTACAGCCGAGGTCAGACAAAGTGTTTAACATATAGCAACAATTATAACTGATGAATTAATTTCTTTTAAATCACTACAATTTATTTTTCTATATAGTCTCCTCTGTGGCACACTTGGTCCAACGTTTTTCAAACTTTTCGATTCCCCGAAAATTGTTTTCTTTGAGGTTTCGCTCCACGCTTTCAACAGAATTTTCGTCTGGACTGTAGTGGTGTTTCCAAGTTTCATCCATGGTTATGAAATGTCTTAATTCACTTGGTCTATAAATATTTATTATTCACAATCATCCTCTTTTTAAATAAATAAATAAATCATTGAGTTGACCTTTATTAATATTTTTTTACATTCTTTTTTTGGGAACGTATTTTATGTAATTCTACTATATAATACGGATACAAAAATCAATATCATAGCCTAATCTTACAATAGAACAATCTATTTAATAATATTTAATATATTTTGGGATATAATGTGTGAAAAATTAGGTAAAATAATAATTTACAAAATATGCAGTCCTCATAAACAACTTTGAGTAAAATTATCATATATTTTGTTGATTCGTTGGCTAGAACAATCTATTTAATAATATTCAATATATTTTGGGATATAATGTTTGAAAAATTAGGTAAAATAATAATTTACAAACTTTGCAGTCCTCATAACAACTTTGAGGAAAATTATCATATATTTTGTTTATTCGTTGGCTAGAACAATCTATTTAATAATATTCACTATATATTTGGGGATATAATGTTTGAAAATTAGGTAAAATAATAATTTACAAACTTTGCAGTCCTCATAACAACTTTGAGTAAAAATATATATTTTGTTGATTCGTTGGCTAGAACAATCTATTTAATAATATTCAATATATTTTGGGATATAATGTTTGAACAATTAGGTAAAATAATAATTTACAAACTATGCAGTCCTCATAACAACTTTGAGTAAAATTATCATATATTTTGTTGATTCGTTAGCTTATTAAGGGTGGTTAATTGGGGTTAAAGTTTAGTCAATACAATCCTGAATTTCATCCTTGTATTTTAATAATAGTCGAAATTCATTCAATATTAATGTGAAAGAGTTAATACATCTTATTGGTTATTATTATCAATAATATTTTTTTAAAAAATTCAGGGCAGAACTCAGGCATTTAGGACATTCTGCCTTTTAAATTATTTTTTTAATTATTTGGCTCTTGTCCGAAAAATGCATGGTGGAATGATCAAAGAAACGATTGCTGAGAAAAAGAGGGCATATTTGAAGTTTTTAAATGTTAAGGATTCGTCTGGGCGTTTGCGTGAAGAATGTTTGTTAGAGTACCTATTTTTGGAAGAATAAATGTGTGAAACAAGTAGTGAGAGAATGAAAACCTTTGCGATTTGATGACTTGTTGAGTGAAAGGTTGACAAATGATTGGTGGAAGTGGTCGAGTTGTGCAGGACAGGACTCAGGCATTTAGGAGGCTTCTAAGTTGTCCGACATTCTGTTTCTATTAAAGTAATTTTATAATTCAATTAAAATTTTAAGAATTTGACGTCAAAAATATGACTTGATTTTTTTTATCAGTTGGCAGCGTTTCCTGCTAAATTTTTTAACTTCACAGATGAAAACAGCAACAGTCATACAACCTTCTACAGAACACTAAAAGCGTCAAAAACAGTGCGTTTATAGATCTTTTAACGACGTGTTTTCAGTGCATTTATTGGACATTACATTTGAAGTACAATAATTATAAAGTATAGATATTGTTTTAATATAAAATGAAATAAGTTTTTTATTACCAGTAAAATAAAAACTACAATACTTTCTAATATATTAATTAGGGTTTAATACTTTATATCTAAGAGTCATATCTTAGAATGTACTGTATGTACCCATGGGCATAATCATGATTATCGCACCCGGGGAAGACTAGACCTCTCAGCAACCGTGTCGGGCTAGGGTAAATTAAATTCCAAAACACCTAGCCTCATTAACTTCGGAATGGCGGCAGGTCTTCCTCGTTCCGGCACTAGCGCGCAAGTGTATAACGGAACGAGTGGTTCCGACAAAAGCTCTTCCTGCCCATGTCTAGCTCCCCTCGTGCTGTAGTATTTGGTTAAGTCCTTTTCATTATAAATAAAATATTTCCTCAGTATTATTAGTAATATATTAATTAGGGTTTAATACTTTATATCTGAGAGTCACATCTTAGAATGTACTGTATGTACCCATGGGCATAATTATGATTATCGCACTCGGGGAAGATTAGACCTCTCAGCAACCGTGTCGGGCTAGGGTAAATTAAATTCCAAAAAACCTAGCCTCATTAACTTCGGAATGGCGGCAGGTCTTCCTCGTTCCGGCACTAGCGCGCAAGTGTATAACGGATCGAGTGGTTCCGACACAAGCTCTTCCTGCCCATGTTTAGCTCCCCTCGTGCTGTAGTATTTAGTTAAGCCCTTGAGATAATAATACACAATTTTATCAATTTAATAAATGAAAACCGAACAAAATTTTAAACGAATTTACTTCTCAATATTTGAAATAAATAAATAAATTGTTATGATTTTGATTTATATAATTTTCTATTTCAATACTGATAACAAATCGTTAAGAAGATCTACAAACGCTCCTTAATATATTATATTTAGCGCATGGGTCGGTCTTTCTTGTTGAACTGAACCAACCCTTAGTATTTGTACAATACTTTATAATCTGAAAGTCATATCATTTCTGTCAACAAGGAATTTTCATAGGTGAAAGTGAAAAAAATTGAAATTTAATTACCTCTCGCTATCCAATTTTTATTTATTTTAATTAATGAGTTGCCAAGTTATCAAAGAAGCGATTTTAAATGTTAAGGATTCGTCTGGGCGTGCGTTTGCGTTAAGAATGTTTAAGTAGTGAGAGAAAGTAAACCTTTGCGATTTGATGACTTGTTGAGTGAAAGGTTGACAAATGATTTTAGTACGAATAAACGTCTGTTTTGGTTGAGTGTGGAGTGTGAAGAGACTGCGGGATGGAAGTGGTCGAGTTGTGCAGGGCAGGACTCAGGCATTTAGGAGTTTTAAATTATTTTATAACAATTTCTTTACAGTAATTAATTTATGCTCGGGGGTGGTTGGATGGGTGAAAATAATTCAAATTCAGGATAATGTCCAAAAACACGCCTCTTTTGCTCCGGCACTAGCGCAGGCAAATTTTGCGCAGTACATCCGGAACGTGTGGCTAATAAGCTCCTTCCTGCCGATCTCTAGGTCCCCCCGTGCTGTAATATTTAGTTAAACCCTTAATACATGAATAATATCAAATGAAATAAAGTATTTTATCACCAGTAAAACTAAAAGTACAATACTTCAATATCTGAAAAATATTAATTAGGGGTCAATATTTTATAATCTGAGAGTCACATCTTGGAATATACTGTATGTACCATTGGGCATAATTAAGATTATCGCACTCGGGGAAGATTAGGGCGCTCCGCTACGTGTCGGGCTTCAGGATAATGTCCAAAAACACGCCTCTTTTGCTCCGGCACTAGCGCAGGCAAATTTTGCGCAGTACATCCGGAACGTGTGGCTAATAAGCTCCTTCCTGCCGATCTCTAGGTCCCCCCGTGCTGTAATATTTAGTTAAGCCCTTAATACATCAATAACTATTATTGTTTAATGCAATATGAGATAGATAATACACAATTTTATCAATTTAATAAATGAAAACCAAACAAAATTTTAAACGAATTTACTTCTCAAAATTGTCAGGTTTCAGTAAATTTCAAATAAATAAATTGCAGGGCAGGATTCAGCCATTTAGGAGACTTCTAAGTTGTCGGACATTCTGCCTTTTAAATTATTTTATAACAATTTCTTTACAGTAATTAATTTATGCTCGGGGGCGGTTGGATGGGTGAAAATAATTCAAATTTTGTTATTTGAATTAATCTTTAATTAATAGTAAATAATTGAGGATGAAATTAATCGGATTAATTAGTATTAATTGGGAGAATCACGTGATTATTTCAATCTTGAGATTATTGTTCTGTATCTTTTCTAAGTATATAAATAGAAACAATTAAGGGCTATTAATTATTTTATTAAACACAAAGTTAATATCAGTAATTTAAATTGGGCTATAAGAGGACTGCTAGTTTTTTGACTAATAATAATAATTATAATTAAAGTTTATTAGTTTGCTTTTGGAATTTGTAAGAGGATGAATAAATTAGGGTTTTTAATTTCATAACCAATACGTTCTGGCCATCACAATACCTCTCGCCCTTTCCATACAAAAAACTCTAATTACACCAATAAATGTAGGAAAAGTTCAAAATTCAAATTATTTTTTGTCTAAAAAAAGATGAGATTGACTAGGTAACTAATAACAATATAAATATATAGAAGCAAAATATTTTCTACCGCCCTTCCTTTGAAATAATGATGATAAATAGTCTGAAAAATAAAATAACTTATGAATGGAAATAATAAAGATTTATAAATATTTATTTAAAGTATTTTTTAATATGAAGGTATTATGAATATAAAACAAAAATCACATTTCAAACTTTCAATATTTAGTTTAAGAGAAATTGAATTTTAGACTCTAAAACTCTTTTGTTTTTAGTTACACGCAGTTTATTGTTGCCGATTACAATTTCTGATAACCGATTGAACATTTTCACGATTTACACAAATGTCAAAATTAAAATTGAAGCTCTCAACATAAACCAAATACATATTTGGGAAAATGTTTCGCATAAAATCCTTTGCTCTTTTGAATGAAGATGTAAGAATGCAATATGTTGAAAGGTTGAATGAATCCTTGCCCGAATGTGAGTCTAATTTTGATTGTAATATAAATGAAGTTTGGATGAAATTTAAGGATTCCCTCCTCAAATGTGAAAAAGAAATTTGTGGTGAAAGCAGATTAGGGTCTTGTCCGAAAAATGCATGGTGGAATGATCAAAGAAGCGATTGCTGAGAAAAACAGGGCATATTTGAAGTTTTTAAATGTTAAGGATTCGTCTGGGCGTTTGCGTGAAGAATGTTTGTTAGAGTACCTATTTTTGGAAGAATAAAGGTGTGAAGCAAGTAGTGAGAGAAAGTAAACCTTTGCGATTTGATGACTTGTTGAGTGAAAGGTTGACAAATGATTTTAGTACGAATAAATGACTGTTTTGGTTGAGTGTGAAGAGACTGCGGGATGGAAGTGGTCGAGTTGTGCTGGGTAGGACTTAGGCATTTAGGAGGCTTCTAAGTTGTCGACATTCTGTTTCTATTAAAGTAATTTTATAATTCAATTAAAATTTTAAAAATTTGACGTCAAAAATATGACTTTTGATCTTTTTTTTATCAGTTGGCAGCGTTTCCTGCTAAAAATTTTAACTTCACAGATGAAAATTAATTGTTGACTGACAGCAACAGTCATACAACCTTCTATAGAACACTAAAAGCGTCAAAAAAAGTGCGTTTATAGATCTTTTAACGACGTGTTTTCAGTGCATTTATTGGACATTACATTTGAAGTACAATAATTATAAAGTATAGATATTGTTTTAATATAAAATGAAATAAAGTTTTTTATCACTAGTAAAACAAAAAGTACAATACTTTCTAATATATTAATTAGGGTTTAGTACTTTATATCTGAGAGTCACATCTTGGAATGTACTGTATGTACCCATGGGCATAATTATGATTATCGCACCCGGGGAAGACTAGACCTCTCAGCAACCGTGTCGAGCTTAGGGTAAATCATTTCCAAAAACCTGGCCTAATTTGCTCCGGCACTGCAGGCAGGTTTACCTCGTTTCCGGCACTAGCTTGTGTGCTGTGCTACCGGTACGTGTGGTTCCGACTATAAGCTCTTCCTGCCCATGTCTAGCTCCCCTCGTGCTGTAGTATTTGGTTAAGCCCTTGAGATAATAATACACAATTTTGTCAATTTAATAAATAAAAACCAAACAAAATTTTAAACGAATTTACGTCTCAAAATTTGAAATAAATAAATAAATTGTTATGATTTTGATTTATATAATTTTCTATTTCAATACTGATAACAAGTCGTTAAGAAGATCTACAAACGCTCCTTAATATATTATATTTAGCGCATGGGTCGGTCTTTCTTGTTGAACTGAACCAACCCTTAGTATTTGTACAATACTTTATAATCTGAAAGTCATATCATTTCTGTCAACAAGGAATTTTCATAGGTGAAAGTAAAAAAAAAATGGAAATTTAATTACTTGCAATTTTTATTTATTTTAATAAATAAGTGCGACGTTGCCAAGTTATCAAAGAAGCGATTGCTGAAAAAATTTGAAGTTTTTAAATGTTAAGGATTCGCCTGGGCGTTTGCGTTAAGAATGTTTAAGAAGTGAGAGAAAGTAAACCTTTGCGATTTGATGATTTGTTGAGTGAAAGGTTGACAAATGATTATAGTACGAATAAACGACTGTTTTGGTTGAGTGTGAAGAGACTGCGGGATGGAAGTGGTCGAGTTGTGCAGGGCAGGACTCAGGCATTTAGGAGGCTTCTAAGTTGTCGGACATTCTGCCTTTTAAATTATTTTTTAATTATTGCAGTATAATATAATAATATTAATTAGGTTAAATATTTTATAATCTGAGAGTCATATCTTGGAATATACTGTATGTACCATGGGTTTAATTAAGATTATCGCACTCGGGGAAGGTTAGGGCGCTCCGCTACGTGTCGGGCTTCAGGATAATGTCCAAAAACACGCCTCTTTTGCTCCGGCACTAGCGCAGGCAAATTTTGCGCAGTACATCCGGAACGTGTGGTTAATAAGCTCCTTCCTGCCGATCTCTAGGTCCCCCCGTGCTGTAATATTTAGTTAAACCCTTAATACATGAATAATATCAAATGAAATAAAGTATTTTATCACCAGTAAAACTAAAAGTACAATACTTCAATATCTGAAAAATATTAATTAGGGGTCAATATTTTATAATCTGAGAGTCACATCTTGGAATATACTGTATGTACCATTGGGCATAATTAAGATTATCGCACTCGGGGAAGATTAGGGCGCTCCGCTACGTGTCGGGCTTCAGGATAATGTCCAAAAACACGCCTCTTTTGCTCCGGCACTAGCGCAGGCAAATTTTGCGCAGTACAACCGGAACGTGTGGCTAATAAGCTCCTTCCTGCCGATCTCTAGGTCCCCCCGTGCTGTAATATTTAGTTAAGCCCTTAATACATCAATAACTATTATTGTTTAATGCAATATGAGATAATACACAATTTTATCAATTTAATAAATGAAAACCAAACAAAATTTTAAACGAATTTACTTCTCAAAATTGTCAGGTTTCAGTAAATTTCAAATAAATAAATTGCAGGGCAGGATTCAGACATTTAGGAGGCTTCTAAGTTGTCGGACATTCTGCCTTTTAAATTATTTTCTTTACAGTAATTAATTTATGCTCGGGGGTGGTTGGATGGGTCTTTTTTATCAGTTGGCAGAGTTTCCTGCTAAAATTTTTAACTTCACAGATGAAAATTAATTGTTGACTGACAGCAACAGTCATACAACCTTCTATAGAACACTAAAAACGTCAAAAACAGTGCGTTTATAGATCTTTTAACGACGTGTTTTCAGTGCATTTATTGGACATTACATTTGAAGTACAATAATTATAAAGTACAGATATTGTTTTAATATAAAATGAAATAAAGTTTTTTATTACCAGTAAAACAAAAAGTACAATACTTTCTAATATATTAATTAGGGTTTAATACTTTATATCTAAGAGTCATATCTTAGAATGTACTGTATGTACCCATGGGCATAATCATGATTATCGCACCCGGGGAAGACTAGACCTCTCAGCAACCGTGTCGAGCTTAGGGTAAATCATTTCCAAAAACCTGGCCTAATTTGCTCTGGCACTGCAAGCAGGTTTACCTCGTTTCCGGCACTAGCTTGTGTGCTGTGCTACCGGTACGTGTGGTTCCGACTATAAGCTCTTCCTGCCCATGTCTAGCTCCCCTCGTGCTGTAGTATTTGGTTAAGCCCTTGAGATAATAATACACAATTTTGTCAATTTAATAAATGAAAACCGAACAAAATTTTAAACGAATTTACTTCTCAAAATTTGAAATAAATAAATAAATTGTTATGATTTTGATTTATAAAATAAATAATATATTTCTTCAGTATTATTGATTATATAGATTATTATTTAAGCTAATATATTAATTAGGGTTCAATACTTTATATCTGAGAGTCACATCTTGGAATGTACTGTATGTACCCATGGGCATAATCATGATTATCGCACCCGGGGAAGACTAGACCTCTCAGCAACCGTGTCGAGCTTAGGGTAAATCATTTCCAAAAACCTGGCCTAATTTGCTCCGGCACTGCAGGCAGGTTTACCTCGTTTCCGGCACTAGCTTGTGTGCTGTGCTACCGGTACGTGTGGTTCCGACTATAAGCTCTTCCTGCCCATGTCTAGCTCCCCTCGTGCTGTAGTATTTGGTTAAGCCCTTGAGATAATAATACACAATTTTGTCAATTTAATAAATAAAAACCAAACAAAATTTTAAACGAATTTACTTCTCAAAATTTGAAATAAATAAATAAATTGTTATGATTTTGATTTATATAATTTTCTATTTCAATACTGATAACAAGTCGTTAAGAAGATCTACAAACGCTCCTTAATATATTATATTTAGCGCATGGGTCGGTCTTTCTTGTTGAACTGAACCAACCCTTAGTATTTGTACAATACTTTATAATCTGAGAGTCATATCATTTCTGTCAACAAGGAATTTTCATAGGTGAAAGTAAAAAAAAAATGGAAATTTAATTACTTGCAATTTTTATTTATTTTAATAAATGAGTAATTGCGACGTTGCCAAGTTATCAAAGAAGCGATTGCTGAGAAAAAGAGTGCATATTTGAAGCTTTTAAATGTTAAGGATTCGCCTGGGCGTTTGCGTTAAGAATGTTTAAGAAGTGAGAGAAAGTAAACCTTTGCGATTTGATGACTTGTTGAGTGAAAGGTTGACAAATGATTATAGTACGAATAAACGACTGTTTTGGTTGAGTGTGAAGAGACTGCGGGATGGAAGTGATCGAGTTGTGCAGGGCAGGATTCAGGCATTTAGGAGGCTTCTCAGTTGTCGGACATTCTGCCTTTTAAATTATTTTTTAATTATTGCAGTATAATATAATAATATTAATTAGGTTGAATATTTTATAATCTGAGAGTCACATCTTGGAATATACTGTATGTACCATTGGGCATAATTAAGATTATCGCACTCGGGGAAGATTAGGGCGCTCCGCTACGTGTCGGGCTTCAGGATAATGTCCAAAAACACGCCTCTTTTGCTCCGGCACTAGCGCAGGCAAATTTTGCGCAGTACATCCGGAACGTGTGGCTAATAAGCTCCTTCCTGCCGATCTCTAGGTCCCCCCGTGCTGTAATATTTAGTTAAGCCCTTAATACATCAATAACTATTATTGTTTAATACAATATCAGATAATACACAATTTTATCAATTTAATAAATGAAAACCGAACAAAATTTTAAACGAATTTACTTCTCAAAATTGTCAGGTTTTCAGTAAATTTCAAATAAATAAATTGCAGGGCAGGATTCAGGCATTTAGGAGACTTCTAAGTTGTCGGACATTCTGCTTTTTAAATTATTTTATAACAATTTCTTTACAGTAATTAATTTATGCTCGGGGGTGGTTGGATGGATGAAAATAATTCAAATTTTTTTATTTGAATTAATCTTTAATTAATAGTAAATAATTGAGGATGAAATTAATCGGATTAATTAGTATTAATTGGGAGAATCACGTGATTATTTCAATCTTGAGAGTATTGTTCTGTATCTTTTCTAAGTATATAAATAGAAACAATTAAGGGCTATTAACTATTTTATTAAACACAAAGTTAATATCAGTAATTTAAATTGGGCTATAAGAGGACTGCTAGTTTTTTGACTAATAATAATTATAATTAAAGTTTATTAGTTTTCTTTTGGAATTTGTAAGAGGATGAATAAATTAGGGTTTTTAATTTCATTACCAATACGTTGTGGTCATCACAATACCTCTCGCCCTTTCCATACAAAAAACTCTAATTACCCCTAATCTTTATATTTACGTATTTTCTATAATTTTAAATTCATTCTATGAGCAACCATTTCTTCTCTAAATGTTCGAGGTTTTTCCAATTCATTAACTGGATTGGCGGTATTTTTGAAGGGTTCATGTAATATACCTATAATTTTAATAATACAATAAGAAATATTAAATATCGTTCCCAGAAAAAGCCTTCAGTACTGTCTCTGAATTTTTGACACTGATATTAGTGACATTTATCTGTCAAACTTAGAACTTTTGTACCCTCTCAACACAAACCAAATACATATTAAAATATTTCTGTCCTTGTCTAAGTGCGTACGAATGATCATTATTTGGTTGTATCGCGAATGTGATTGAATAAATTTTGGCGAATGAAGGTGAAAAGTTCCGGGAAAATGTTTCGCATAAAATCCTTTGCTCTTTTGAATGAAGATTTAAGAATGCTATATGTTGAAAGGTTGAATGAATCCTTGCCCGAATGTGAGTCTAATTTTGATTGTAATATAAATGAAGTTTGAATGAAATTTAAGGATTCCCTCCTCAAATGTGAAAAAGAAGTTTGTGGTGAAAGCAGATTAGGCTCTTGTCCGAAAAATGCATGGCGGAATGATCAAAGAAGCGATTGCTGAGAAAAAGAGGGCATATTTGAAGTTTTTAAATGTTAAGGATTCGCCTGGGCGTTTGCGTTAAGAATGTTTAAGTAGTGAGAGAAAGTAAACCTTTGCGATTTGATGACTTGTTGAATGATTTTAGTACGAATAAACGACTGATTTGGTTGAGTGTGAAGAGACTGCGGGGTGGAAGTTGTCGAGTTGTGAAAGCTGTGAGAAGTGCGAATGGAGAGTTATTGTGGAATGAATCAGATGTGAGGAATAGATGGTGCTAGTATGGAGGTGAGATTGAGAGAGATGATTGTATTAAAATTGGCAGTGAAAATGATGATGAAGATGATATAGATGAAAGTGATGTATGTGATGCATTGGCGCGTGTAAGGAATGGTAAGTCTGCGGGTTTGGATGGAATTACAAATGAGATGTTAAAGTATAATGGATAGAAAGTTTTTGAATGGTTAATTTAATTATTTAGATTTTGTTTGTAACGTAGTGTGGTTCTTGAAGATCGGAAATAAGCTGTTATTTGCCCATTATTCAAAGGCAAAGGCAGTTCGAATGAATGTACGAATTTTCGCGCGATAAGTTTATTGTGTTGTTCCCCAACATCTATCTCAACATCCTCATCTCTGTCACATTCATTTACTTTTCATTCATATCGACATCTGTCAATTAGAATTATCTAACTATATTAGCAGTTTCTATGGTTAGCATAGCTGGCTGATGTATAGAATTTAATATCTATAATTCTTTAACTCTATATCTATTAAATATGAAGTCAGGGCCGGCACGTGCGCCTGGTCGGACAGGCGATCGCCTTACGGCGCCATATTTTTAGGGCGGCATATTTTTGTAGCAGCGAATTTTTGCACATGTACCTAACAGACGATATAGAACCTTTAAATTTGTCCAACGAATTACAAATTGTGCGAAATATATTAACAACAGGTATGACACCGCTGGATGCAGTGAATTATATAGAAAGAAATAATTTATCTGAAAATTTTCCTAATATTATTGTTTGCTTAAGAATATTACTCACTTTACCTATTACCGTTGCCAGTTCTCTAAATTAAAAATAATTAAAAATTATTTGCGATCTTCTATGGCCCAACAAAGAATAATAAATTGATCCTATATTAGCCATAGAACATGAGATAACAGAGAAAATAAACTATGACATCATTAATAATTTTGCAAAGGAGAAAGCCAGAAGAGTAAATTTTTAATTTTTTTGTTTTATTTATAAGTTATTGTTTTTGTATAAGTAATATTTTTATATATTTTTTTCAAAGTGTCTATACCTCTATATTATTTTTTGTAAATATTGTTATTAGAATTACATTTGTTTTTTATTTGTTAAGTAAATAAAATATATCATCGATTTATTAATTTTTTTAATATGTGGGGGGGGGGCAAAAGTTGTATTCGCCTTAGGCGGCATATTTTGACGCGCCGGCCCTGTATGAAGTATAAAATGCAATCACATCGTATAGAGAATAACATATTCTTCAATATTTATAATACCATTATGTCAATATATGATATATAACTGCGTTTTTTTTTAAGAGAAACTGTGTTTCGTATTCTAGGAACCTCAAAACTTGCTTATTCATTAGAAACTCACTATCGATTTTTTTGACTAAAGACAATACCTTCCTTGTCTAAAGGCGACGAAAAAAAAAACATCGCACTGCTCGGCTGTAATGAAACATTTCCTGACCTGATATGTAATATATTATTATACGCTAAATATATCTTTTTGACTAAATAAATAATTACTGATCTTAGAATTTTTTTAAAATGGGTAGTTAAAATAAGGCTCGAATTTGAGCCATAGTATGCGCTACTAAAATAACTTATTACGGCCCTGGGGAATTTTTTGAACGAGTAGTTAGTAAGCTTATATACTTTTAAATAAAAAAAAATAATAATACGGCCCTGGGAATTTATTAAAGTAGATAATAAACGGAGAATTTGGGCCTTCAATGTGTTATATAGTATGCTCTTAAAAAAATTAATACGGCCCTGGGAATTTATTAAGGGACGGGAGGGGCGTATTAGAAAAATTAAGCTTATTTTTTTACCTTGCAAGAAGATGAAGATATTTTTCGTAAATAAAATAGGGAGTAAATATTCTATTCTAGGCGTTTCTCTCACAAATTTATGTTAATAAATCAAGCAATGTCCAACCTAATTCTGTAATTTTTAATTTATCTATTAAAGGAAGTCTATTAAAGTTCGTTTTAATAAAACATGTCGTATCGCGAAACAAAACATTACAACAAGGTTACAAGCATTACGTCACGTTGTCATAAAACAAATACAAATATCCCTTAACCTTAAAATTATAAAATAAGCTATATACGTATTTCGAGAACTAAGTTCTCATTATCAGTAGTACAAATTTAAGCGGAGTAGCTAAGATTACTCAACATGTAAACCATGCCAGAGGTCCAAGCAACTCTGAAAAAACAAGAGAGAGAACTGGGATTATATAGGGATTTAAAAAATTAAAATTTAAGTTTATATTAACTCGAATAGTTCAGAGTTTGGTATGGGACCGAGATCTGCGTTCATCAGATTATTTTTAAGTATATTTATTATTAAGCTCTCGTATGCGTCTAAATATCTATCATTATTAATATGTTTTAACAGTTTAATATTAGAATTGTTAAACATATGTTGAGCTACGCTAGATTTTTCGGATGATAAAAATGTTCTTTAAACCTAGTATCAATTTGTCTTTTAGTTTGACCGATGTAAACTTTATTACAATCATTATAGTTAATTTTATAAATACCGGATTGTTGTTAGTATCTATTTTATCTTTAGGATTACCTAATAAAGATTTCATGGTATTACTTGATTTGTAAATTTTGTTTAATTTTTTAGAAGTGTTGTATGGTAGTGTTACAGCAGGCCACACTTCTTAGGGCGGCTAATGCTTCAGCGCAGTGACTCATCTCGCGTCTAGTTCAAATGTTTTATATTTAACTTATTTACTACTAACGTTACAATAGAATCGCTTTATGAACTTTTTAACAATCCAATAAACATTTTACTCACAGTAATTGAAACCTTAAAATTTGCCATTTAAGAAACATTAATGGAATTTATTATTTTTTTAAAATTACGTCCTTTAGATGCCGTCCTCCTGTTCGCCGTGGACTCCGTAAGACAAACTCGCGTACATCAATGTTCTGTGGAGTACGAGCACTTCTTGGTCGTCCTGTTGGTTTCCTCTTTAGGGCAGATACAGTCTTCAAAGTTATTAATCCAACTTTTTATCGCATGTTTTGATGGGATGGCACCATGACGTCCTAAGTTGTAAAAACGTCGGAACTCCCTCTGCGCAGCTTCGAAACTATCAGTTTTTATAAAACATTTTTATGACTAATTAAATGGCAAATTGTTTACTTGTTCAAGGTCAATGACCCGCAGTGCTGCCACCTGCTCATGGCTGCCACTACGCATTTCAAAAATTCCCGGTATTCTTTGCCACCCTGTATTTGTATTGTGAATTATATTCAATAAGAGATTATTTTTTACTATTTTCTGTTAAAGGACGTGCTCCTTTGATAAATGGAAAGTGTATACTTATACACTTTCAAATTAAATAAGGGTTTGATATTATAAATTTACAAACATTCCTGAATTAATATTTCCATACTACATTTATTTTATATTCAAAAATCCTGCTAAATCTTATGTGCGCCCATAATAATTTAATAATAGTTATTTATGCAACAAGGGTGTAAACACAAGCTTTATGCCATGAGGTCAAATTATTGACCAAATGTCATACAGCTTATTTTCACTTATGTTGCATAGAATATTTTTTATAAGACCATAAATAAACAAATTAGATATTTGACAGAAGAACAGACGACAGTTTTGAACACATGAAGTTGACATTTGACAGATAATATCTGAAGTGAAATACTGCAATACTCAGTATTACCAACATAAATGAACAGAAAAATTATATTTGGGTGGACAACTTAATTTCCATATGTATATTGATGGTGGTTGCGCTGTAATGTAATAAATGTAATAAAATAAATAAAGTATGAACAAATGAAATAATAGCAGTTTATATACCAAGGGAGTAAAGTTCGTCATTATTTGTCGGGAGCGAATATTGAATTCTGAAGGCTTTGCCCAACGGAAACAAATAAATACACTTACCCTCTTTTTTACATACAATAGTTTATATACACACGAAATCGTTATTTAGGTTTCAAAAGATACTATTAACAATATACAAAACTACTAAGAATGAAACACATTCCTATAAACAAAAAATTTGATGTGGCCAACACAATACCTCCCGTTTAATTTAATTTTTATTCATGTATATAAATACTTTAAATTAAATTTAAATACCTGGTTCGATCCGGATCGACGCCAAATAGTTTAAATTGCACAAAAATGACCCCTGTGTTACAATCTACACGCCAGTAATGAGTGCCCGTGAGGTGACGCCTAGTAAACGCTCGCACGGTACAAATATGTCATAATCGTTATTGAAATTGTGTACAAAGCAGATTGACACACCCAGCAATGGGTAATATGTCGTGACAATATATATTTTTTTATATACTTACCTATATTCCTACATATTTACTTATGCTGGTAACTATACTAAGTTCCTTTTTATATAATTATTGTTCTATTTACTATTTTCTTTGAAAACGTTACTAATATTATTTGAAATGCTTAATTTGGTGACAGTGACATATATGTGTCAGTTAAGGTACGGTTTCCTAGACGCGACAAGCCGCGGCGGCTGGTCGCCGCGACTTTACTCCGATCGCTAGTCGCAGAGCATTACTGTTTTCCTAGACGCGACAGCTGCAGTTCGAAATGAAGCGAATTATGTTACAAAATAATTACATTTTACAAATGTAAATTTCAATTTATAATAGCATTAAGTTTTTTTTATATTATTTCATTTACAATTACCTAATTTTTCTATTTTCTCTGTAATCCCCATCCATATTTCGTCTTTATATATTACATATTTATACTTATCATTGATCATATCATACAAAACATTATTTTCTCGAACTTCTTCAACTAATTTCCCATCATCTAAGGCTGAAAATGCTGATTTCGCCATCCTGTCGCCGGCGACTGTCGCGGAGTACTGCTCACTATACCAGTCATTCGTTTGTCGCCGCGGCAGACGATTTGCCGCGCAGTCGCGGTCGCGCCGAGGAAACCACTTCTTACAATTTGCGTATACGCAGAGGTGCCGCGCGACCTGTCGCCGCGGCTTGTCGCGTCTAGGAAACCGTACCTTTACAGGCATTTGCGATCTAAACTGTGTTAAAACGTAGGCTCCGGGATTAAAATTATAGATTTATAAATATTCGATTGTCACCAAAATCTAATGGCTTCTTTCCGTATTAGAATAAGGTAGAAATACAAGGTTTCTAAATTTTCTGAATGATAGTATTTGAGTTAGAGCGTAAAGAGGATACACACACACAAATACACACAGCATCATCGCGAAAATGTTAAAATTGTATTGTAGGGACCATAAAACGTGGTCATTTACCAAAATATTGATATGTGATTTTTAACAAGGTCCCTATACCTCCCTTGCCAAGGGTAGCGGGAGGTAATTATTGCACTTTACACTGACATCTGAAATCTGAATACAGTAGTTGTTTCCATAACATGTTTAGCATAACTGACTGATTTATGATTTTTTTTATATTTTTTTAACTATATCAATTTAATGTGAAGTATAATATTCAATCAAATCGTATAGAAAATAAAATATTCTTTAATATTTATAATAACATATAATACTTTTATTTAAAAAAATCTAATCACACACATACATACATACAGATATCATCGTAAAAATAGTAAAACCGTATTCTACTGTTCTTAAAACGTGCTTATTCATTACAAACTCATTACTGAATTTTTTGATCAAAGACAACCTTCCTTACTTAAAGTAACGGAAGGTAAAAATTATAAAATGCAGTCACCAAGCGACAAAAAAACTATTTATTTTCTATAAATGATACATTTATACTAACTATGTTCGTAGTATATTTAAATGATTATATTTTTTTATGGAGATGGAAACAGGTAGAAACTGTGTTTCGGACTAGCATTCAATAATAAAATTTATTAAGGCCCAAATAAATTTTATTATTGACTGCTAGTCCGAATACACAGTTCTACCTGTTTCCATCTCCATCCCAAATACAGTCAAATATCAATTTTTGGATAATTTTTTATGTCAGTTGTTATTCAAATAAATATAATAGCTTAATACAAAATCCACCAATGTCCACATTTTTGGCAAATTTCTTAAACGGGTCGTTAATATGTGGTATAAAAAGTTTTAGCTACCCTTTATAAAAATATTTATAATTTATTTATTAATTAGATCAACAATAATTATACATCCATTGAACTTAATTACTCTCCATAGTTCAGCAAATTTTATACCCATTTCTGGGTGTAATGTAATGCAATATAATGATTTTAATTAAAAATATGTTTTGGGATTTAATATTTGGAAATTAGGCAAAATAATAATTTTAAAAATTTGCAACCTTTTAACATCTCTTGAGTTTAATATATTTTGTTAATTTGATAGCCTATTAAGGGTGGTTATTTGGGGTTAAAATCTATTCAATACAACCCTTAATTTCATCCTCTTTGCATTTTAATAATTGTCTGAAATTTAATAAACATTAATTTGAAAACCTAACACATTTTATTATTAATTTATCAATAGTAATTTTCTTAAAATTCAGGGCAGGACTCAGGCATTTAGGGAGGCTTCTAGGTTAAGTTAGCTTTCCCCTCGTATCGTATACCATTTATTTATATGTTCGTCTTTCTAAGTTGTCTGACATTCTGCTTTTTAAATTAATTTTTAATTATTTTATAACAATTTCTTTACAGTAATTAATTTATGCTCGGGGGTGGTTGGATGGGTGAAAATAATTCAAATATTTTATTTGAATTTTTAATTATTAGCAAATATTTGAGGATGAAATTAATCGGATTAATCAGTATTAATAGGAGATTTTTTAAATAATTTAGTTAATCATACATTAAACTAAATAACTAGTGGTTAATAATTATAATTAATAAGCCCTTAAATTGTTTATTTTTTAATGATTAATTTTGTTAATTACAAATCACATGTACTTTTTTCCTTTTAATAATTATATTAATAATAGATAATCTATGCAGGATTTCAGGTGTTTTTGTTGTTTATATTTGTGTTGGCCTTCTAAGATGTCTATTATTATTAATTAAAACCTGGACAGGACTGGGCAGCTTAGAGGGGCTTTTAGTTAAGATAGCTCCCCCCACCGTTTCGTATTATTTTTATGTGTTCGCCTTTCTAACTGTCACCATCCTATCCAATTAATTAATTAATAATTAAATATTAATCTCATATTTATTTAAATCTTGAGAGTATTGTTTTGTTTTTTAAGTATATAAATAAAAATAATTAAGGGCTATTAATTATATTATTAAACACAAAATTAATAAAAATATTTGTCATTTAAATTGGGATATAAGGTATAAGCCAAAAAAAAAATATTTTTTTTGCAATTTATTAATAATGGATTCAAAATTGAGTAAATTGGGATATAGTAACTAAAGGGTATTTCATTGCATTACCAGCACTTAAAAAAGGGTATTTTCTATTTATTAAATTCTGAAATAATTTCACCACTTATACACAGTAAAAATAATAATAACAAATTTTCACACACACACACACAAGCAACAAGGGTAGTTAATTTTTTTTGTACATTACATATCTTTTTGAATAAATAAATATTTATTGCCTTGGACTTTTTTAAGTGAGCCATAGTTATACTCCAATAAAATAACTTTTAGCTTTTTTGGTCTATTAAGGTATTGAAATTTTAAGTATATCTCAACTGCAGTATAATCTACCTATTTTCCAAGTTTTAAAACAATTGACCTCGCGGTCCCTAGAATCCAATTTTAACATTTTCACGATGATGTCTGTGTTTATGTATGTATGTGTGTGTGGATCCTGTTTACGCTTTAACTCAAATACTATAATTCAGCATGTTTCGAAACCATGTATTATTCCAATATGGAAAGAAGCCATTAGATTTTGGTGGCAATCGGATAACCAGAAATGGCAGTTTACTTGAAGCTCAAGATAGTTTTTCTTCAAAAAATACCTTTAAATGTATTTTTTTCGCAATTTGTTATTATAAAAATTAAAGATTAATCCATTTTCTACAAGTTTGCTTTAATACTTTTTCTATATATTGTATGGATAAATTTTATACCCTTTTTCTGGGTGTAATGCAATGCAATATAATTTCGTAATTTAATAATGATTTGAGTTAAAAATATATTTTGGGATATAATATTTGGAAATTAGGTAAAATAATAATTTAAAATTTTTGACCATTCTTGAGTTTTAATTTATTTTGTTAATTTGATAGCCTATTAAGGGTGGTTATTTGGGGGTAAAGTCTATTCAATACAACCGTTAATTTCATCCTCTTTGCATTTTAATAATTGTCTGAAATTTAATAAACATTAATTTGAAATCCTAACACATCTTATTATTAATTTATCAATAGTAATTTTCTTAAAATTCAGGGCAGGACTCAGGCATTTAGGGAGGCTTCTAGGTTAAGTTAGCTTTCCCCTCGTATCGTATACAATTTATTTATATGTTCGTCTTTCTAAGTTGTCTGACATTCTGCCTTTTAAATTATTTTTTAATTATTTTATAACAATTTCTTTACAGTAATTAATTTATGCTCGGGGGTGGTTGGATGGGTGAAAATAATTCAAATATTTTATTTGAATCAATCTTTAATTAATAGCAAATATTTGAGGATGAAATTAATCAGTATTAATCATAAATTGAACCAAATAACTAATGGTTAATAATTATAATTAAATAAGCCCTTAAACTGATTATTTTTTAATGATTAATTTTGTTAATTACAAATCACATCCACTTTTTTCCTGTTAATAATTATATTAATAATAGATAATCTATGAAGGATTTCAGGTGTTTTTGTTGTTTATATTTGTGTTGGCCTCCTAAGATGTCTATTATTATTAATAAAAACCTGGACAGGACTGGGCAGCTTAGAGGGGCTTTCAGATAGCTTCCCCCTCCGTTTCGTATTATTTCTATGTGTTCGCCTTTCTAACTGTCTCACCATCCTCTCCAATTAATTAATTAATAATTAAATATTATCTCATGTTTATTTAAATCTTGAGATTATTGTTTTGTTTTTAAGTATATAAATAAAAATAATTAGGGGCTATTAATTATATTATTAAACACAAAGTTAATAAAAATATTTGTCATTTAAATTGGGATATAAGGTATAAGCCATTTTTTTTGCAATTTATTAATAATGGATTCAAAATTGAGTAAATTGGGATATAGTAACTAAACGGGTATTTAATTGCATTACCAGCACTTAAAAAGGGTATTTTCTTTTTATTGAATTCAGAAATAATTTCACCACTTATACACAGTAAAAATAATAATAACAAATTTTCACACACACACACACACACACAAGAAACAAGGGTAGTTAATTTTTTTTGTACATTACATATATCTTTTTGAATAAATAAATAATTATTTAAATAAATAATTATTGCCTTGGACTTTTTTACCTCTCGCTAAGAGAGGTATTGCATTCATGCTAAAAATCGCATATCCAGATTTTATTGAATAAGCACGTTTTAAGGTCCTTACAATCCGATTTTAACATTTTTACGATGATGTCTGTGTGTGTGTGTGTGTGTGTGTGTGTGGATGTGTGTGTGTGTGTGTGTGTGTGTGTGGGATGTTGGAAGGACGGTTACTCAAAAACTATAAGACTTAAAATTTGTTTAACAACGTATTTCCCAATCGGACATTCCCGGGAAGATCTGAAAAGGTTTTGGTAACAATTGGACAACCGGAAGTAGAAGATTCTTGAAAAAAAATCTTATAAATATTATTTTTTGAAAATTTTACGTGGTAATATTATAGAAAATTAAATTCTCTATCTGATACATTTAAATATTTTATTATATATTCTATAGATTTAGAGATAAAATAAATATAATATATAAAATAATCTGTTGTAATAAATCTTACAGCCGAAAGAATGCCATGGATTTAAATTGTCAAAAAATGTCAGTGTCAGAAATCCGGAGACATTACTGAAGATTTTTTCTGGGAAGTATATACATTATATTATTTCTTATTGCATTAATAGTTTAATATTTAATATTATAGGTATATTACACATACCCTTCATATATGCTGTTACTTCCGACAATGAATTGGAAACATCACGAAAAATTTCTTCATAGAATGAATTTAAATTTAAAAAATCTAAATATATGGAATAGATATAAGTAGAATTTTTGGTGTAGAGTGTAAGTATACAAGAAATGTTAAATACATTAAGGCGCGAGTAGTTATGTGACTTTTTGGCCTTGACAAGCAGATATGGGGGCCAATGTCAGAATTATAGCTAGTAATTATGTATATAGATGTCATATATCATAATTTCTCATTCTAAATTTAGTGATTTTCCAATTTCATGTGATTTATTTTCCTCGACAAGTCAATTCCACACTCCTGGTGACAAATTAACTACGTGAATTTAGAAAATCCTGAAATTTTTAATGAAAAATTCTGACATTTATGTACATAATTACTAATTATCATTCTGAAACGGGCCCCCACATCTGCTTGTCAAGACCAACAATGTAACATGACTGTTCGCGCCCTATACTTAACCAAAAAAAGGAAGTGGCGAGAGGTATTGTGCTGGCCACAACAGATTTTTAAGTGAGCCATAGTTATACTCCTAAAATAACTTTTAAATTTTTTTGGTCTATTAAGGTATTGAAATTTTAAGTATATCTCAACTGCAGTCTAATCTACCTATTTTCCAAGTTTTAAAACAATTGACCACGCGGTCCTTAGAATCCAATTTTAACATTTTCATGATGAGGTCTGTTTACGCTTTAACTCAAATACTATCATTCAGCAAGTTTTGAAACCATGTATTATTCTAATATGGAAAGAAGCCATTAGATTTTGGTGACAATCGGATAACCGGAAATGGCAGTTTACTTGAAGCTCAAGATAGTTTTTCTTCAAAAAATACCTTTAAATGTATTTTTTTCGCAATTTGTTATTATAAAAATTAAAGATTAATCCATTTTCTACAAGTTTGCTTTAATACTTTTTCTATATATTGTATAGATAAATTTTATACCCTTTTTCTGGGTGTAATGCAATGCAATATAATTTCGTAATTTAATAATGATTTGAGTTAAAAATATATTTTGGGATATAATATTTGGAAATTAGGTAAAATAATAGTTTAAATTTTTTGACCATTCTTGAGTTTTAATTTATTTTGTTAATTTGATAGCCTATTAAGGGTGGTTATTTGGGGTTAAAGTCTATTCAACACAACCCTTAATTTCATCCTCTTTGCATTTTATAATAGTTTGAAATTTAATAAATATTAATTTGAAAATCTAACAAATTTTATTATTAATTTACTAATAGTTTTTGTTAAAATTCAGGGCAGGACTCAGACATTTAGGGAGGCTTCTAGGTTAAGTTAGCTTTCCCCTCGTATCGTATACCATTTATTTATTTGTTGGTTTTTCTAAGTTGTCTGACATTCTGCCTTTTAAATTAATTTTTTATTATTTTATAACAATTTCTTTACAGTAATTAATCTATGCTCGGGGGTCGTTGGATAGGTGAAAATAATTCAAATATTTTATTTGAATTAATCTTTAATTAATAGCAAATATTTGAGGATGAAATTAATCGGATTAATCAGTATTAATAGGAGATTTTTAAAATAATTTAGTTAATCTTACATTAAACTAAATAACTAGTGGTTAATAATTATAATTAATAAGCCCTTAAATTGTTTATTTTTTAATGATTAACTTTGTTAATTACAAATCACATGTACTTTTTTCCGGTTAATAATTATTTTAATAATAGATAATCTATGAAGGATTTCAGGTGTTTTTGTTGTTTATATTTGTGTTGGCCTCCTAAGATGCCTATTATTATTAATAAAAATCAGGACAGGACTGGGCAGCTTAGAGGGGCTTTTAGTTAAGATAGCTCCCCCCTCCGTTTCGTATTATTTCTATGTGTTCGCCTTTCTAACTGTCTCACCATCCTCTACAATTAGTTAATTAATAATTAAATATTAATCTCATATTTATTTAAATCTTGAGAACATTTTTTTTTAACTATATAAATAAAAATTAATAGGGGCTATTAATTATATTATTAAACACTGACATCTGTCAATGAAAATTACCTGAATTCTGAACACAGTAGTTGTTTCCATGGTTTATAGCATAACTGGCTGATTTATGAAATTATTTTTTTATATTTTTTTAACTATCAATTTAATGTGAAGTATAATATTCAATCAAATCGTATAGAAAATAAAATATTCTTTAATATTTGTAATAACATAATACTTTCATTTTAAAAAAAATCTAATCACACACAAACGTGCTTATTCATTACAAACTCATTACTGAATTTTTTGATTAAAGACAATACCTTCCTTACCTAAAGGTAACGGAAGGTAAAAAATTATAAAATGCTGTCACCAAGCGACTAAAAAACTATTTATTTTTTATAAATGATACATTTATACAAACTAGGATCGTAGTATATTTAAATGATTATAATTTTTTATAGAGATGGAAGCAGGTAGAAACTGTGTTTCGGACTAGCAGTCAATAATAAAATTTATTCAGGCTCAAATACATTTTGCTAGTCCGAATACACAGTTTCTACCTTTTTCCATCTCCATCCCAAATATAGTGGAATATCTATTTTTGGATATTTTTTTATGTCTGTTATTATTCAAATAAATGTAATAGCTTAATACAAAATCCACCAATGTCCATATTTTTAGCAAATTTCTTAAACGGGTCGTTAATATGTGGTATAAAAAGTTTTAGCTACCCTTTATAAAAATATTCATAATTTATTTATTAATTAGATCAACAATAATTATACATCCATTGAACTTAATTACTCTCCACATTTCAGCAAATTTTATACCCTTTTTCTGGGTGTAATGTAATGCAATATAATTTCGTAATTTAATAATGATTTGAGTTAAAAATATATTTTGGGATTTAATATTTGGAAATTAGGTAAAATAATAATTTAAAATTTTTGACAACTCGAGTTTTAATTTATTTTGTTAATTTGATAGCCTATTAAGGGTGGTTATTTGGGGGTAAAGTCTATTCAATACAACCGTTAATTTCATCCTCTTTGCATTTTATAATAGTCTAAAATTTATTAAACATTAATTTGAAAACCTAACACATTTTATTATTAATTTATCAATAGTAATTTTCTTAAAATTCAGGGCAGGACTCAGGCATTTAGGGAGGCATCTAGGTTAATTTAGCTTTCCCCTCGTATCGTATACCATTTATTTATATGTTCGTCTTTCTAAGTTGTCTGACATTGTGCCTTTTAAATTAATTTTTAATTATTTTATAACAATTTCTTTACAGTAATTAATTTATGCTCGGGGGTGGTTGGATGGGTGAAAATAATTCAAATATTTTATTTGAATTAATCTTTAATTAATAGCAAATATTTGAGGATGAAATTAATCGGATTAATCAGTATTAATAGGAGATTTTTAAAATAATTTAGTTAATCTTACATTAAACTAAATAACTAGTGGTTAATAATTATAATTAATAAGCCCTTAAATTGTTTATTTTTTAATGATTAACTTTGTTAATTACAAATCACATGTACTTTTTTCCGGTTAATAATTATTTTAATAATAGATAATCTATGAAGGATTTCAGGTGTTTTTGTTGTTTATATTTGTGTTGGCCTCCTAAGATGTCTATTATTATTAATAAAAACCTGGACAGGACTGGGCAGCTTAGAGGGGCTTTCAGATAGCTTCCCCCTCCGTTTCGTATTATTTCTATGTGTTCGCCTTTCTAACTGTCTCACCATCCTGTCCAATTAATTAATTAATAATTAAATATTAATCTCATGTTTATTTAAATCTTGAGAATATATTTTTTTTTAAGTATATAAATAAAAATAATTAGGGGCTATTAATTATATTATTAAACACAAAGTTAATAAAAATATTTGTCATTTAAATTGGGATATATGGTATAAGCCAAAATTTGTTTATTTTAGTTTATTATTTTTTGCAATTATTAATGGATTAAAAATTGAGTAAATTGGGATATAGTAACTAAAGGGTATTTAATTGCATTACCAGCACTTAAATAGGGTATTTTCTATTTATTGAATTCAGAAATAATTTCACATATTTATCACTTATACAGAGTAAAAATAATAATAACAAATTTTCACACACACAAGCAACAAGGGTAGTTAATTTTTTTTGTACATTACATATATCTTTTTGAATAAATAAATAATTATTTAAATAAATAATTATTGCCTTGGACTTTTTTAAGTGATCCATAGTTATACATACTCCATTAAAATAACTTTTAATTTTTTTGGTCTATTAAGGTATTGAAATTTTAAGTATATCTCAACTGCAGTATAACCTACCTACCTATTTGGTTGCTGACAGCTGTCAAAAATGAAAAATGGGTCATGCAGAAGCGTCCCCGTCGCGACCCTGGGTACTGGTTTTTAACCAGTAGATAATTCTGCGATACGAACTAGTATTCTTCAAACAAGAAACAAGTACCTATAGCTAAGTAGCGAATATATAAAGACACATTAGTGACTTTTTGCTATTGTTAATAAGGTGTATATACTTATGTATTAGTTCGACACGAATAAATAAATAATAAATAACCTACCTATTCTCCAAGTTTTAAAACAAGTGACCACGCGGTCCCTAGAAACCAATTTTAACATTTTCACGATGATGTCTGTGTGTATGTATGTGTGTGTGGATCCTATTTACGCTTTAATTCAAATACCATCATTCAGCAAGTTTTGAAACCATGTATTACCTATTCTAATATGGAAAGAAGCCATTAGATTTTGAAGGCAATCAGATAACCGGAAATGGCAGTTTACTTGAAGCTCAAGATAGTTTTTCTTCAAAAAATACCTTTAAATGTATTTTTTCGCAATTTGTTAATTTAATATTGAGTTAAAAATATATTTTGGGATATAATATTTGGAAATTAGGTAAAATAATAATTTAAAATTTTTGACCACTGTTGAGTTTTAATTTATTTTGTTAATTTGATAGCCTATTAAGGGTGGTTATTTGGGTGTAAAGTCTATTCAATACAACCCTTAATTTCATCCTCTTTGCATTTTAATAATAGTCTGAAATTTAATAAACATTAATTTAAAAACCTAACACATTTTATTATTAATTTATCAATAGTAATTTTCTAAAAATTCAGGGCAGGACTCAGGCATTTAGGGAGGCATCTAGGTTAAGTTAGCTTCCCCTCGTATCGTATATCATTTATTTATGTTCGTCTTTCTAAGTTGCCTGACATTCTGCCTTTTAAATTAATTATTTTATAACAATTTCTTTACAGTAATTAATTTATGCTTGGGGGTGGTTGGATGGGTGAAAATAATTCAAATATTTTATTTGAATTAATCTTTAATTAATAGCAAATATTTTGAGGATGAAATTAATCGGATTAATCAGTATTAATAGGAGATTTTTTAAATAATTTAGTTAATCTTACATTAAACTAAATAACTAGTGGTTAATAATTATAATTAATAAGCCCTTAAATTGTTTATTTTTTAATGATTAATTTTGTTAATTACAAATCACATGTACCTTTTTCCTGTTAATAATTATATTAATAATAGATAATCTATGAAGGATTTCAGGTGTTTTTGTTGTTTATATTTGTGTTGGCCTCCTAAGATGTCTATTATTATTTAAAAAAACCTGGACAGGACTGGGCAGCTTAGAGGGGCTTTTAGTTAAGATAGCTTTCCCCTCCGTTTCGTATTATTTCTATGTGTTCGCCTTTCTAACTGTCTCACCATCCTATCCAATTAATTAATTAATAATTAAATATTAATCTCATATTTATTTAAATCTTGAGAGTATTGTTTTGTTTTTAAGTATATAAATAAAAATAATTAGGGGCTATTAATTATATTATTAAACACAAAGTTAATAAAAATATTTGTCATTTAAATTGGGATACAATTTTTTTTTGCAATTTATTAATAATGGATTCAAAATTGAGTAAATTGGGATATAGTAACTAAACGGGTATTTAATTGCATTACCAGCACTTAAAAAAGGGTATTTTCTATTTATTTAATTTAGAAATAATTTCACCACTTATACATAGTAAAAATAATAATAACAAATTTTCACACACACACACACACAAGCAACAAGGGTAGTTAATTTTTTTTGTACATTACATATATCTTTTTGAATAAATAAATAATTATTGCCTTGGACTTTTTTAAGTGAGCCATAGTTATACTCCAATAAAATAACTTTTTTGGCCTATTAAGGTATTGAAATTTTAAGTATATCTCAACTACAGTCTAATCTACCTATTCTCCAAGTTTTAAAACAATTGACCACGCGGTCCTTAGAATCCAATTTTAACATTTTCACGATGATGTCTGTGTGTATGTATGTATGTGTGTGTGGATCCTGTTTACGCTTTAACTCAAATACTATCATTCAGCATGTTTTGAAACTATGTATTATTCTAATATGGAAAAAAGCCATTAGATTTTGGTGGCAATCGGATAACCGGAAATGGCAGTTTACTTGAAGCTCAAGATAGTTTTTCTTCAAAAAATACCTTTAAATGTATTTTTTTCGCAATTTGTTATTATAAAAATTAAAGATTAATCCATTTTCTACAAGTTTGCTTTAATACT
The DNA here is from genome assembly GCA_951394225.1 of Harpalus rufipes. Taxonomy (NCBI): domain Eukaryota; kingdom Metazoa; phylum Arthropoda; class Insecta; order Coleoptera; family Carabidae; genus Harpalus; species Harpalus rufipes. Next base: position 1,963,142 of record OX596288.1, read on the forward strand.
TTTTCTATATATTTTATGGATAAATTTATAAAGTAATATAAAAATTATATCTCGGAACTTATGCTTTAAATACATCTCCGTGGTGACATAGTTAAGCTCAAATGTATGTAACTGACAGATAAATGTCACTGTCAAAAAAATAATCATTTCAAATTAATAATAGTAACGTTTTAAAAGGAAAATTGTAAATAGAACAATAGTTTTATGAAAAGGAACTTAACATACATAATTTCTAGCATTAGTAAATATGCATATTATCCATTGCTGGGTGAGCTAATCTGATTTGTACACACATTTTGGTAATGATAATGACATATTTGTATTGTACGGGCGTTTACCACAAGGGTTAATTTGATGCCATTTAAAATTCGAATTATTTGGCGTTGATCGGGATCGAATCGGATTTCTCAGATTCGCGACCAGATATCAGGGACGCGGCAACGAGACCCCATATTTAAATGGCGGGAGGTATTGTGTTGGTCACGTCGGATTTTTTTTAAACAGTTTTGGATCAGGACTTCACATTTGGGTGTCCGGGAAAGACAAAAATATTTTTGTTGTAAAATGTTATATATTTCTATAAAATATACATAAAAAAGTTGTTTAACATTAAAAAATCAAGTAACAATGTGCATTATTATAATAGCTATAAGTTTTGTTACATTTCTTGTACAATAATGGACGGACTTAACCTATGCATGTATTTGAACACTTCGTATATGTGGAATGATAATATGTCGAAATTCTATCCTCATTTGTTTATTTATAAACAAGATGTCATACTTTTGTTGTCATGGCCAATTCAGATAAATTTTTTCATACATTACACTGTAAAAACTATCAAATAAGGCGTTCTATACTACTAAACGTATAAATATACTTGTAAATACACTAAATACTATCGCTAATGGTGTGTTAATTCTGGAAGAAGTGTTACAAGCGTCTTCAGAGCAATAGCATTCTTCCCAGTATATACCGTTATCATATACACCCCAGTTACATACCCCGGTAACACCTGTGTCTGCTACAGAAGCGCAACGGCGTATTACTTGTCGCCATCTTCCATCCCCTATAAGAAAATAATTAGATTTTAATATAAAGGGTTTCACAATTTCGGCGTGATTTACATTATACGAGTGTACGAACATAATAAAATACCATGACAATATAATTTTGTCTTTTATTTTGTTTGAAACGTAGTGCGGTTCCTGAATATTGGAAAAAAACTGTTATTTACCCATTATTCAAAGGCAAAGGCAATTCGAGTGTAGTAGGGAAACTGTAAGGTTTTAATTAATAAGATGCGAACCTTAACAATTTTAAAAATTAGTGACGTTCAGGGTGGTTTTTTGCCTGAGAGAGGATGTGTCGATCAATTGTTTGCTCTTCGTATGATTGTTGTCACTTGACAAGAACAAGAAGGTGTTCTGTGGCTTTCTTGATTTAAAGAAGGCGTATGATACTTTGTGGGATGTACTCAGAGAGTACGGTGTGAATGGAAACTGGTTGGGAGCGATTCGAGCGTTGTGTGAGGGTAGTGAGGCTGCTGTGAGAATAGATGGTAGGTTGAGTTATTGGATTCGTATAAATGTTGTGGTGTGTCTCCGTGGTTGTTTAGCTTGTATATGGATGTGTTATTGCGGTTGCGGAGAGCTTTGAGTGAAATGGATGGTGTACATATTGGTGAAAGTGGAGTGGTTGGTAGGGTGCTTAGAGAGAGTTTCCAAGTATGAAGAGAAGAAGAGCATGTATGAATGCGATTATGGGTGTGGCCGAGGCGAAAGAAGTCTGCTTAGATAGAAATGTGTGGCGAAGGATGATTGTTTCCTAACTATTATTGTGATCCGGATGCGGTATTTCGCTACCGAATATCGGTCACTTAATATGTTTATGAATAAGGATTATAAGTTTGGCCGAGGCGAAAGAAGTCTGCTTAGATAGGAATGTGTGGCGAAGGATGATTGTTTCCTAACTATTATTGTGATCCGGATGCGGTATTTCGCTACCGAACATCGGTCACTTTAATATGTTCAAGAGTAAGGATTTGTTGTATGATGTTGATGTTGTTCTTATTGTTATAGGGTTTGTGCGAACCCACTAAGTGGGACACGGGTGATTTTTTCAATAATGTATACAATAATTTCTCATATTTAGCTCATTTTGACTACATTTTGGATTAATTAAAAGTTTTAAAAACGTCTTAATAAACATGGATTTAATTAATATTGAAGTATTTGTCTTAAATAATTTATAAACGTTAATTACCCTCAATCAGAGGTTTATACTTCAATTTTCAATAAAAAAGTTCAAAATTTAAGAAAATCTAATTTATATGGTTATAGATACTTTTCAATGCGCTGATTTCAAATTTTGAAACCGCACGTCGATATCTCTTTTCGTTCTCGAGATATTTGCCCCCAAAGTTTTGCCTCAAAATACCCATTTTTTTGTAAAATAACTGAAAATGCCCAAATCTGAAAAAAACCTAAGGTGTACCCCTTAGGATTTTTTCAGATTTTGGCCATTTTCAGTTATTTTACTCTAGAGATTGTATTCGTTGTTCAAAAAATATGAAAATTGGTATACTTATGTAATTTTGCCCGGGAAATCGAATGGTGATGTTCACGAGTTCGTATTTCCACCCATTTTTGGGGTATAGCCCAAAAATGGGTATTTTGAGGCAAAACTTTGAGGGCCAATATCTCAAGAACGAAAAGAGATATCGATATGCGGTTTCAAAATTTGGAATCAGCGCGTTGAAAAGTATCTATAACCATATAAATTAGATTTTTTAAAATTTTGAACTTTTTTATTGAAAATTGAAGAATTATGATTTTTTTTAGAAATTAAACAAAATGAGTAAAAATATGGATATGGCGCAGTAATGTGTATGTATGTGTGTTGTTACTAATAACTAAAATAATTAGGGACAGCTTGTATAGTACTTACAAATAAAGCCTTTGGGGCTTTGTTGAACAACTTTCATACAGAAAGATCCGGGCATGTGAGATTCTTCACTGTTACATTCTACTGGTATGTGTTGGGTCTTATCGAATTTTCTGTAAGACCCACAATTGTCTTCGCCCTTTGGGTCGGTGTTGGAACTGCATTGGAAGCATCTTATTGCTTCTCCTATAAGAAAATTAAATATTATTTAGAAATGGAAAATATTAGATACATAAATACATTACATATAAGTCCAAACTCATAATAGTTCCGTTTACATAATTTTATAATTGTTAAAAATGTAAACTATTACGGGCCTGGGCTCTTGTGTATGTAAGATGTTTGAGTAAACAACCATACCCAGTCAAAAGTTATTAACTTATGCCCCCAAATGAAAACACAATTAAGACGCAGACTTTTTCAAAAAGTATGCAAAATAAATTTTAAAATCTGCCAAAGACTTTGGGGCAAGTCAAAACTGAACTTCGTTGTATATAAGTATAAATAGTAAAGCTAAAGTTATGCTAATTATTGTATTAATAAACTGGTTCAATATACGTCACTTAAACCGAAATATTGTCCATTCAAAAAAATTTAGCTAAAACTTATGTTACATTTTAAAGTTTGAGTACAAAACCGTCCTATAAAAATGTCTGATTATTATGTTTACTTTTTATTATATGTACATAATTACTAGCTATTATGACACGGGCCCCCATATCTGCTTGTCAAGGCCAGCAAAGTCACATGACTGCTCGCGCCCTATTGTATTTAACATTTCTTGTATACCTACACTCTACATCAAAAATTATACTTCGATACATCTATGAAGAAATTTTGTCCTCTTCTAATTTTTCGAAATGTTTCCAATTCATTGTCGGGATTGACAGTATTTTGTGAATAATATAATGTATGTACTTCCCAGAAAAAATCTTCAGTAATGTCTGGATTTTTAACACTGACATTTTAATTTTTCAATTGGTTTCCATGACATTATTTGGGCTGTGAGATTTATTACAACAATATCTCTCAAATTATAAAAGATGTAATAAAATATTTATATGTATTAGATAGAGAATTTAAGTACATTTCTTTAATACCAGCAAGAACAAAAATTTTAAAAAATGTTTAGAAGATTTTTTTTAAGAATCTGCTACTTTCGGTTGCCCAATTATTACCAAAACCTTTTCAGCTCTTCCTAGTAATGTCCGATTGAAAAATACGTAGTTAAGTATTATAGTTTTTGAGAAATCGTCCTCCAGCACACATACATCATCGTAAAATTATTAAAATCGAATTGTAGGGACCTTAAAACGTACTTAATCATTAAAATCTGGATATGCGATTTTTAGCATGAATCCAATACCTCTCTTAGCGAGAAGTAAAAAAATTACTTAAGGTTCAGCTTGTATTTCAATTAAAACAATATAAATATTATAAGTTATGAATATATGTGTCATGTGTATTCTATAATTAAATCATTTAATAATTTACTAGTGCATAAAATATAGAAAAAAAATCTATGAAAGTAGCTCAACCACTCCCATTTTCAATACGTAAACAAAACATCAGACGTATTTCTTTTCTTAATCATACACTCACACAAACAAACATTCACCTAGAAATGACTCAGATTATGACTCATATATTTAAATACTTTTCTGTCTTACTATACAAAACTTTAAGATTATTTTCTTATAATAAATTTAAAGTAACTTACCAGTAGATATAATTAATAACAATAAGGCACATATACAATATTGGTAGAACATTTTTAAATTATTATATGTGTAAACTGGTCACGAATTTAGCACATTTGGTTGGAAGGCTATGTATCATGAACATACAGCTGCCATATTTAAACGGTTGCTAGGGAGTCGGGAGGTAATTAAAGAAAGAAGAATAAATGTTTATTTACAATGAAATAATAATTCATGTAATAATTATGGTACATTATGGTTATATTGACATATTTTATATATTAAAAATATATTTATACATTTCTGTAACAATAAGAAGAATTCATAATGACAAATATTAATTTTAGACCGCCATATTGAAATGTATTGTTCACTTAGGTGATAGAAATATTCAAAATGAGACACCTGCTTCATATTATTTTAAATATGTTCATAGGTCTTTTCAACAATAATATACACAACCATTTTCATTATTGTAATCAATTTTTACCTCCCGCTACCGTTGGTAAGGGAGGTAAAGGGATTATGCTAAAATCGCATCCGGAGTCTATGTTTTAAAGATAAACACAATTTCTTAGTTACACAGTTCATATTTCAAATGTATATAACTGACAGATGTCACTGTCAAAAAAATAATCAATTCAAATTAATAATAGTAATAGAACAATAGTGGAAAGGAACTTAATATACATAGTTTCCCGCATTAGTAAATATACATGTATGTATTTACATAAAAAAATCTTACCCATTGCTTTGTACATAGATTTCGGTAATGAAAATGATATATTTGTATCATCCGGGCGTTTACCAAGCGTCGCCTCACGGGCACTCATTTCTGGCGTGGAGAGTGCACCACAGGGATCAATTTTGTGCCAAATGTCAAATAAAAACCAATGTTTCTAATACTTATTAGATTTGATCTTGATTACAACAATAATATTGTTGTAATCAATTTTTTTCTTCAAAAAAACTAAAAGAATATTGTAACGTTTATTTATATGGGATAAATATTAAAATGATAAAAAAAACTAACACTATGATTAAATAATTATAAACACTAAGATTATTTATTTAAACAATATATATATATATATATATATATATATATATATATATATCACTATATTTATTTATATAACTACATTTATATATGTTCACAACTTGTAGACTATTTATATCACCAACTTCATTGTTCGTTGCTTCTATATATGAGACAATATTCGCTGGCTTTGGCGACGGGTTTATATAGCGCGATGTCCTCGAACTTTCTGACGCCACAAACATTGAATACAAAAATGTAATTAATACATCTAGGCGTATGTATATTTCCGCCGTCGGGGATTACGTCATCGCTCGGGAACAAATACTCTTAAGTCAGGGGCGCACGTTACAATATATAATCAGCAGCCTTAATAAAGAGTAATAGGGATATTATTAAATATTTATTCAGTATACAGTTATATTAAAGTGAAAAATAAAATATTAGAGTATATTTATAAAATTTTATTAATAAAAAAATATATTATTACAAATTAAAAATTATAAAATTGTGCAAAAATGGATGGATCATACTAAGTCATAATTATTATAATTATTTGGGATATGTATAAAAATGTACATCTAGGCTCTTAAAACGGACAAAACCGCACGACAAATTTATATAAAATGGACGAAACAGTGCATAAACATATAAAACTCCTTATTTACTTATACTTAAAAATATTTGGAAGCAACATTAATAAATGCTTTAAAATTATGTATTGGCATAATTTGTCAATGCCGTTTTGTCCATAACTATTTAAAATTTATATTAAAAATCTACATGAACACTACTCGAAAGAGTATAAGTCAATTGTCAATTCTTAAAAAAAAAAAACATTGTCCTTTACGTTATGGCTTTATATAATAACAAAAAAACAACCCCTAAATACAACAAAGGCGTAAACGACATGTTTGAACCTGTATTGCAGCCATCTTTACTATTGCAAGTACAATATTCCATAAAAATATTGTAAGTCCCTGTTCGCATTAGACAAAAACGTTCATCGCCTTCAATGCCGGGTTCGCCCATGTAGGCGCAACTTCGAAAATAACGCCACACTCCGTTCACTGTAAAAACATATCATGAAATAAAAATACAATACCTGAAATAATGTCTAGTAAAGATTTTCATGGTTATTTCTATTAAATACAAATTAAGGGACATTCTATAATAAAATTATCAAAAGCAACAAACAAAATATTAATTAATACCAGTGCAGAAATCACCCCATTATCGCATACCTTTCTGTCTTATTTTTCTGCACATCGTGGGTTTAACACCCGGTAAATGGTCCAGCTCGGGTTCCTGCTTACAGTCAGTAATTGGGACAGAACTGTTGTCAAATGGATCAGCGCATTTTGGGTCCGAATCTGATCTGCATACCCAGCATTTAATTGCTAGACCTTAAAACAATGATAAATAATATATTGTTTTATAAAACTACTTAAAATAAATCGAGAAATATGATAATTATGATAAGTAAATATTAATGAATTTTTAAGAGTTGTGACGAGCTTCATAATAATTTCAACAAACTAAACCTACGCAAAAGGTGAGAAATTTCTACAAATGTCGTTAGTTTAAAATATAGATTTTAATAAAAACTGAATAATAACAGCTGTAATTTATTAGGAATTGTATCGACAAAATCTTCGAAAATTTTTTGAATTTTGAACTAAATCTTAATTAAAATGACCCTTTAAGTGCCGATCGAATTATTATCACCCCCAGGGATGTCTAGAGGCATACCAGGGCCCGGGGCGTTACATTTTAGGAGCCCCTTCAATTTTTTTAAACGAAAAATGAAAAATACAACTGTTTTGTTGGTCATATGATATACTGGTTCGAAGAATAAAAATAAACAAAATTCTGATACGCAGTCGAAAGAATTTTGTAGAAATTTCACACCATTTGTGTAGGTTTTATAATTTGTTAAAAATGTAAACCGGTCGAACTATTATGAATCTGGGGTCGTATATGTATAAATTATTATTATTAATTAATATACTTTTAAATAGAAATGTATGTGTTATTCTAACCTATTTTATGAGGGGGTAACAAACATCAAACAATGATTGAACAATATTTAAACATTACATATATCTATATACAATATCTTATAAATAATATTACTATATATTTATCAAATAATTCATAATTTCCTAATATTCTACTCATTATTGAAGAAGGCGTGTCTGAATTCCTTCTTAAACCCAACAATCCTAATAAATAAAAAATTAAAACTTACCACTTTGTATAAAAATACACCCAGTAACAAATATTACTATAGCTAAATGTGTGTTAGATACTCCCATTATATCACATTAAAACATATATTCAATTTAAATAGCTGTTAAATGACGACAACACAACACACAACATAGATATCTCTTCTTATTGTTGTATTTGTGAGGGAGAATCCGACATACGTCTGCTTTTGGGCGTGTCTGGTGAACAGGTGGATTGCGGTTTGTTTGAGTTTACCGCCTAGGCGGGAAATATGAAATAAAAAGACGAGAGTACTAGAAAAAAATGCTACCCTCGCCTCCTAACTAATCTTAATATTTTAATAATTACAATGGAAGTCAATTTATTGTGTATAGTTTTGACAAAAAATATTATTTCATTCATAATATTTCCCATAGCATATGCATTATATATTTTCATATTACAAAGCATATTTCATCGTTTTTACAACAATTTTCAGTAATTTAATATAATCCATCAATTCCAATACATATAGTCAACAATATGAAAAATGCCATAATTCATCATGACGCATGGCTTGCTATATAATTTAACAATTTAACCAAGGACACGAAACAATGAAAATTATTCTAACTTGATAACAAAAGTGATATCAACAATTTTATGAAATAATTTGCAGCACGAAAAAGATTTTCTTTATTTATAAATTTCAAGAAATGTAGGAAAATAAAAATTACTTAATGACTGTAATTTACATAGAACATTTTTCAAGAATATCCGATAAGGATCTTGTAAAAATTAATATATCTAAGTACGCAAATATATGCTCATTTATATAGTCTTTTTCATCTATACCGGGTGGTGACCGGCACAGCCGAACATAGGGCTTTAACATGTAAAATCAGACATCCGTAATTTCCAGCTTCCCTAATTATTTTAGGTAAAAACGTTTCAAACAAAAGTTGTAGAGTAGAGCATCATGTTAGGGTAATTTATTTTTATACATACATACATAAAATCACGCGTGTTCCAATTAGTGGGTTCGCACAAACCCGATAACAATAAGAACATCAACATCATACAACAAATTCTTACTCTTAAACATATTAAAGTGATCGATTTTTGGTAGCGAAATACCGCATCCGGATCACAATAATAGTTAGGAAACAATCATCCTTCGCCACACATTCCTATCTAAGCAGACTTCTTTCGCCTCGGCCACACTCATAATCACACTCATATATGCTCTTCTTACTTGGAAACTTTCTCTCTTTAAGCACCCTACCAACCACATCCATCCACTTACACACTGGTCGGCCATGCAATCGAAAACCCTCAACTTCACCAAGATATATACGCTTAAAATTGTTCACGCGTCATTCTCTCCACATGACCAAACCATCTCAACTGACTCACACCAACTCTCTTAACAACATTGATCCCAATCTTATACCAAATTATTCCTCACGCGATCCCGTCTGATATACCCACATACACCACGTAAATACCTCATTTCCACGACAGTCACTCTCTTTTTATGCTTTTCCGTCCATGCCCAGCATTCGCTTCCATTCATCAAAGCAAGCACTAGCACTCCATTATATATACTTAACCGAGCATCCCTTGATACGTGAAACGTATCATGCTACCCAAATATACAAAGTCATTAACCATTTATTTTCAAATAAAAGTTATAGGACGTAAAATTCTGCATCTGAATCAATAAACAAAATTAATTTTGTGTCTTGTAATGGCAGAAATTAGATACCAAAATATTGAAAATCGCGCTTAAATATAGCTATAACTATGGAATTGAAATAAAAAATAACAAATATTAACGATTTAATAAGTAATTAAATAAAAATTATAGACAACTTTTGAGGATTTCAGGTGTTACTGTCTTATTTTATATGTTGGCCTCTTAAGAAGTCTATAATTTTTTTACAAATTTTGAAACTTCAAACTTTAATTCAAATAAAATATATCCAGGGCAGGACTTGGGCAGGTTAGGGGGGCTTATAGGTTAAGTTATCTTCCTCCCCTCGTTTCTTTGAATATATATGTTCGCCTTTCTAACTGTCTGACATTCTGCCCCAATAATTAATTAAATAATTTCTTATTTATAAAAAAATAATGATTTACAATAATAATTAGTTTAAATTTTCAAATGGAGCATCCTATATATTTATTTATAAGTTGTAGGGCAAAATGTATCTGAATTAATAAACAATATAGCCATGGAATTGAAACAAAAAATTAACAAATGTTAACGATTTATCTGTCAAGCTAGGTTAATTTATTTTTATTATTTGTAATTTCTGTTTAAGTGAACAAATATCAATTTAAATTAACAGTTAATTGTTAGCTGGAACAGAAATGAGTTTGTATATTTGGGTAGCATGATACCGAGGGATGATCGAATTGATCCACGAAACGTTCACGTATCAAGGGATGCTCGGTTAAGTATATATAATGGAGGGCTATTGCTTGCTTTGATGTATGGAAGCATAAAAGAGACTGCCGTGGAAATGAGGTATTTACGTGGTGTATGTGGGTATGTCAGACGGGATCGCGTGAGGAATAATTTGGTATATGGTTGGGATCAATGTTGTTAAAAGAGTTGGTGTGAGTCAGTTGAGATGGTTTGGTCATGTGAAGAGAATGGCGCGTGAACAATTTTAAGCGTATATATCTTGGTGAAGGGTTTTCGATTGCATGGCCGACCAGTGTGTTGGATGGATGCGGTTGGTAGGGTGCTTAAAGAGAGAAAGTTTCCAAGTAAGAAGAGAAGCAGAGCATGTATGAGTGTGGCCGAGGCGAAAGAAGTCTGCTTAGATAGGAATGTGTGGCGAAGGATGATTGTTTCCTAACTATTATTGTGATCCGGATGTGGTATTTCGCTACCGAAAATCGGTCACTTTAATATGTTTAAGAGTAAGGATCTGTTGTATGATGTTGTTCTTATTGTTATCGGGTTTGTGCGAACCCACTAAGTAGGACACGCGTGATTTTATGTATGTATGTATAAAAATCTTTTATTTGAAACGTTTTAAATTAATTAGGGAAGCAGGAAAATAGGAAAGTCTGATTATACATGTTAAAGTCCTTTGTTCGGCTGTGCCGGTCACCACTCTGTATATAATCACAGACAACAGCAAGAAAAACATGAAATATATCTTTAATCTATTTAATACTGTGTTACATTGAAATATAATACAAAAGTACATATATTAAAAATATTTATTATTAAAGTTCTATACAACAATCTACAATACAATTTAATACTTAGGTCTACTTAAAATTCTGTACACTTCCTCAAATTAAGTTAGTAGACGAATGTAATTTCGCCTACGTAGAATTAAAAATTAAATAGAAAAATTAACAAGAAATTTCACACTATCAAATTTCAGATTTAATTATTTTTAAGAGGTCGAAATGAATGATATTTTAAGACGTATAACAGGAGAGACAAACAAAATACAGTTACTAATTTATAATTTTTTATATATTTTTCAACGTCTCATTGAATTTTGTTAATAAATTAACACTTTATATTATTGTAAAAGTGAGGCTAAAAAAGATCACTTTAAGCCGAAGTGCTTCCAATGTTTTTGAGGCGAGTATCACAGTCATAAAGTTACAAATTTATATTTAGAAATATATTTAATAATGCGACCGAAAAATTGTCTTTGACAGATGTTAAAATAAAGTGATACGGTGCCACAAAAATATATTTCTCCGTACTTTTTGAACAAATAGTTATTTATCTATTAAGAACATACTTAAAAGAGTTTATTTTCGGTCTCAAAATTCAAGGATTCAATGGTTACCACGCAATTTATTGGTTTTGCTATGTTATTTGTTATAAACAATTTTAATTTAGTGTCAAATCGATTATTCCAAAACAGCGGCAAATTTACTAGTAAGCAAAAGAAGCTAGCACTTTGGGCGCCTAAATTTGAGGGGTGCAAAATTTCATCATATTTGATGAAATAGTAAAAATCTCAAAAATAGGTTGCATTTTACACAATAGTTCTGCAAGTCTAAAAAGTCGGATAGAGGTATAATACACGGAGAAAACAAAACAGCAATGGTTACAACGCCGTACAATACAATATAATTGTTTATTAGGAAAGTAAATTTTGGAATTGAGTCACTCAATTATTTATTATATCTTCAACGATTCGATCCTTCCAAGATCATCCTCAGGAAGAAATATATTAATTTTTGACAGTTACAGATGTATATTTATTGCCGTAAAAGGCATTCATAATTTAAAAATTATAAGTCAATGTTAAAATTACTGTGAACACTCTCAGAAACACATGGATATCATGAGGATTCTTATAGGATCGAAGCATTAAAGATATAATAAATAATTGGATGACTGAATCCCAGAATTTACTTACCTAATACCCATTCCAGTCAAGAAACTACTTTTATACGTAGTTTATTCAGTTTTAACAAAAAAAAACTAATGTTTTTAAACTAAGGTCAAATTTTCATTGTATTCGATTATGTTTTTTGAATCATGGATTGGAATAAAAATCAATTTGAAAATATTTAATTCTGTCCAAAGAAATATCGATAGAATACTTGTTGCCTGGCAACTTTTTAGGCCCTCGGGCATTAAATAAAAGCTATTTTCGTCTCCTGTTATACATACATATCCCTAGCTTCTTTAATAGCGTATCCATAAAGCAACACAAACTGGTACCATAATTTTCCAGAAATTTACTGTAAAAAGACTATCTGCTCCATTGCACCCATCTTGATCACACGTTTGACAGAATTCTACCTTTGTGTAAGATGGTGTGTTGAATGTTGAAGATGTACATTCTCCAACAGGTTCATCACGGGTTCGGAGAAATTCGCACGAGCGGGAAATCACTTGCCGACCATATTCTGCAAAAGGTGATACATATATCATAATATATTTTGCAAAATATGGAAATAGTTAGTGGATGCACTAACTTAAATTTCGCAGCTTTTCAAATGACAGATGGAAAACTGTTTAAAATAAAAACTAATCTAAAGCGTTCGTAGTCACTCCGATCAAACTTAAATTAATAAAATTATAACAATAAAATTTACAGAAAAAACGATTTTCCATGTTAATCCCGTATGTACACCTTAAGGTACTTATATCGTGAAACAATTTTACCTAGAATTAATTGAAACACTCTTTAACATGTAAATTTGTTATCGCGTCGCTGCTTAAAATATTTCTTCTCGATTAAATCCAAAACAATATCAGTAGTTCCATCTGTCGATCAATTTTAAGGAGCGATACAATAATTAATAATACATCAACAGATGTCACTACCAATATTATTTCGAATTTAATCGAGAAGAAAAATTTAAGGTAGTTATATCATGAAACCATTATATCCAGAATTAATTGAAATTTTAAGTACACCTCAAGTGAAGTATAATCTACGTGCTCTCCAAGTTTTAAAACAATTGACCACGCGGTACCTGAGATATTTGCAATTAAATTTGGCCTTTTTAACACGTGAAGAATAGTAAATGGCAAAATAAACACAACATTTTAAATTATAACTTTTATATCCATACCGATATGTAATCGAAAAACTAGTATGTTATAGAAAACTAATTAACGGATTTTATGTAAAAATTTGAAAATTATTTACCACCCAGATTTAATTTTATTGCCTCTAGAAAATTATAATCTGAAGATACGATAAATAGGTACAATTATACTTGACAACCATGTATACTTTGTTGAAAGATATTTCGTTATGGCTTTAACTTACCAAGATTGTGGTGAACCGCACACAGCAAGAGATTCTACCTGTTGGCGTTCAGGGTAGGATTGCAAAATATTTAAATTCGGAAATCTCTAATCGCTGTGCGCATTACGTATTTCAGATTTACTTGAAATAATAATGAATTCGCAAAATTAAATTAAGTCTTTGACTATTACTAGTAATATAAGATAAGAAGAATCGTCCTTGACCGATATTAATACATATTAGGGAAACTAAGATATCAAAGGCATACCTAGTGAGTAGGTATATAAATGAGTTTTAAAAAAATTAAAATCAGTAGTAATACTAACTTTCGTACTGAGGTCAACAATATACATATTTAATATGTGGCGACCATTTGAAGAAGACAATACTGATGTTTTACCAGTTGAAAATTGTGATAAAATTATTAAAAGTAAAATTAAATTGGGAAATATTCAATACATACCTGTCCTTGCACCCCTATAAATCAGGCTTAAATCCCTAACAATAGACCCGCTGAGAGGGCCATAACGAAATATCTCCGAACAAGCTATACAAGCGTTCCAGATGGAGTATCAGTTAAGTTAACAACGCCCGCTTGGTATTAGCGAATAAGAGGTGATCTTTGGTTAAAGGAATTTCAGACGTACATTCGAAGGAATTTTAAATTTGTATTTTACGTGAAAAGCATGAAAACTTTAAACAGTATAATACTACTTTTGTAATTTTAAGAATATATTAATTTGTTTTGCAGTTTCCATTTGTAGTTTAGAATAATTAGTTATCTCAAAATATTTTATTATATTTATACCCGAATGTACTAATAAATGTCTAAGTGCGACGTTGCCACAGTTATTCTTCAACATAGAAATACGACACTTGTGTATGTATTAGTGCGAGTGGTACAGTCAAAAAAACTTTTCTACGAAAAAATAAAGAAAATTCATTTGTTGCAGTGTTTGATTTTAGCTTTTAACTATTTTGATGCAATTTGTGTATATAATGTTAAAAATTATAAGTTATTGCAAATATAAACTGCAGTAGCTTCATTTTTATTTTGAACATAGAACAAGTTTTTGAATAGATACACTCGAGTGACAACTACTCGTAAAATGAATCATAATAATTATTAGCTTATTTAAAATTAAAATTAATTTTTTTTAAACATAATGTCATATATTTATATATCATTACAAGTCAACATTTATGTATGATATCATAGAAATTTCTTACAGCATAGAGGAAGCATTTAATATATAAAACAGACTATTAGTAATCTATGAAATCATAGATAAATAGATCTTCACTCACCTGTTTTAACTGCTTTTTTACAAACGGTTTTCATAGAATATAATTGGTAACTTGGGCTAGACTGATGGTCACAGTTGGTTAAGGCATGGTGTAGAGAGAAAGTTGGTGACGTTTCATTAAATGGGTCACCACATTGTGGGTCTAAATCTGAAGAACAGGTCCAGCATTTGACAGCATTACCTACAAACAAAAATACGAAAAAATTTGGTAAAAATTTTGCCTATGTTTCACTTCCCGTGATACACCCTGTATAATTATTATGTAAAATGTAGTTATATAAGAAAAATAAAACAATTATATATAACAATTACATTTCTACGTACCTACATGTGTGACTAAATACGGAAAAATATAGCATACCTATTGCATACGATGAAAATGCATTTTTATATAAAAAATAGTTGTTTTTTAATTTGCCGGAAACGACAATTAACCTGTGGTAATTACATATACCCTTGAATTAGAAATAAATGAAACTAAGGATCTAGTTTTCTTGGTAAACAGAAGAATAACATATGAGAACAATTGTTTTTTTTTTCAGTATGTAGTACGTTGAGTACCCGCATAGTAAAATGTATATAATTTTAGAGTATTGTTCGTTATGGAGTGACAATGTTTTCAATAGAATTTTATGGTAATAATTGACAATGAATTCTCTTTATTATTAGTTTATTTTGAAGGGTAACTATTGAAGGACATACTAGCCCAAGGCTTGTAATAATGAGACCGGCTTACATTTTCAACTAACATAAAACCTACGCAAATAGTAAGAAATTTCTACAAATTTCTTTCGGCTAGTTTAAAAGATTTTAAATTTATAAAAACAATATATTATTGAAGTATTCCGCCTTTTAATATTGGGTTATATGGCCTTTATTACTTATATTAGGTATATTTCATCTATTAGGAATTGTATGGATGTTTCATTTGAGAAGGTTCCACCATGGAATTATTCTAGAATACGAACGAGAGTGGGCGAAACTAGTCGACTAAATACAATATTTAGGAATGCCCTGGGATCGCTAATTAATAGCTATTTGTGTATTAAGAGCGCAAAATAGGACATTGCCGAGAGGTTCTCTCGAAATCGATAATGTCCATTTGCTCTCGAAACACACAAGATTTTTTCTACAGTCTAACACATAACCTTCCGTCAATTCTATGTATTTTATATAAATTACTCACAGATAAGGTACTGGCCTTGCAAAAGATTATATATTCCCAGTAAAATTATTTCACGAACTATGCAAATTGAACTTGACACTGACATCTGTTAATAAAATTGCCTGGTTTATTAAAATTAATTTCTTTATAATTTTTTATCTCCAAATATATTGAATATAAAGAACAAAATAAATATTTATCATAACGTAAAATGTCAAAAAAATGATATTTAACTACTTCCGGTTTATCAATTATTGCCAAAATCTAATCAGCTCTTCATAAGAATATACAAAGGGAAAGAATGAAAGAATTATAATTTTTGGAATTGTAATATTGGAGTTATCGGAGGAGAGACAATACTTTCCTTAAAGGTGATGGAAGGTAAAAAATATTTAACTGCGTTTATTCGAAACTGTTAAGAACTTCAAATAAGGGTAAAGGTACTTCCGGTTGATCAATTATAGCGAAATCAATCTAAATCTAATCAACTCTTCATACGGACGTACAAAAGAGGAATATGAAAGAATTATAATTTTTGGAATTGGATTATCGAAGGAGAAATTTTTGTCACGCACACATAAACACACACACACATAGAGACATCACCATATAATAAAATCGAATTGTAGGGAGTCTAAAACTTATTTATTATTTTTTGACCAAATACAATACCATCCTTACCTAAAGGTGACGGAAGGAAAAAATGAATGTATTTTGTGCTCATTTTGTAAGACCTTATTGACCCGGAAGAAGGTGCAAGAGTATACCGAAACGTCGGTTGTGTAAGAGAATAAATGCACATTATTTGAAAATTCTTGTATTAGGTAAAATTTTACTAACGAAACATCGTTATTCAAATGTGTAGTCCACTTCTAAGACGGTGACATCATTCCAGGTGCCAAATGACCTCAGAATGACCGTTTGTTATTTTCGTGCCCTACCCATTATGTTTGTAAACAAATGTTTGTTATTTTCTTGAATTGCGTAACTTAGATACGAGACCTTGAAAATAAGTAAAACGCCTACCACATACAAAAGAAGAAATAGACAACATTCCATTTTCGCGAGATCACCAATTAGGCTAAAATTTTGAAGATTTCGATGAATTCTGGTAAAATATTACGCAAAAATAAATAAATTAAAAATATATAACAATCTTAATGTTTTAAAAATCGTACAAGTCTCATAATAATTCAATAAATTTCTGTGTAAAATAAAATCAAAAGTTGTAGTACCATCTTGTGTTCATATCTGAATTAATTTATGTATATTTCATTATGGAAAAATTGATAGAAAATAGTGCAAAATCTCGCTGGTTCGCGTAGTAATTTTTGTACATATTATTTAAACATATTTTCTAATCCTAAACAAGTAGTTCTATATATTTCAATTTCAAACAAAAGTTAACGAGTAACAATATAAAAATAGAACTTTGGTTTGTGCAAGTCTGCTACATCCGAAAGTTAACGCGCGCTGAGAAGCAAAATTCACGATTTTATTAATATATTATTTTATTGAATTTATTTATAAAAATTACGAATTTCGACACGTTGGTGCTGCCACCAAGCAACAAAAAATTATACTACTAGGCTCATATAATGTTTAAATATAATGAATATGACATACATATGGTGTTTTATGTTTTTAAAATAATTATTGTGGTGTTTTTTCCACTATAGCTGTGAGTGGCTATGAGGTGGCGTCTGATAAACCTTCTCATACAATAATATACATAATATATTTATATTTAACTATGTATAAATACAAATAACTCGTAGAATGTGAAATATAATAACATACAATTTTATACGTATGGGTACCTACCGAATCTTTGAATTTTGGGGGAATTTATAGCATTCGAAAAATTAAAAAAATCTGTTGTGGCCAGCACAATACCTCTCGCCACTTCCTTTTTTTGGTTACATAAGTATAGGGCGCGAACGGTAATGTTACATTTTTGGGCTTGACAAGCAAATGTGTGGGCCCGTTTCAGAATGATAATTAGTAATTATGTACATAGATGTCAAATGTTAGAATTTTTCATTAAAAATTTCAAGATTTTCTAAATTTACGTAGTTAATTTATCACCAGGAGTTTAAAGTTTACTTGTATGCCTTAGATATTTAACATTTAATTCTGCTCCACATGGAATTGGAAAATCACTAAATTTAGAATGAGAAATTATGATATTTGACATCTATATACATAATTACTAGCTATCATTCTGACATGGGCCCCCATATCTGCTTGTCAAGGCCAACAAAATCATATGACTGCTCGCTCCCTATTGTATTTAACATTTCTTGTATACCTAAACTCTACACCAAAAATTCTACTTACGCATATATCTATTCCATATATATTTAGATTGTTTAATTTTAAATTCATTTTTGATGAAGAAATTTTGTCCTCTTCTAATTTTTCGAAATGTTTCCAATTCTATTAATACATTAAGAAATAATATAATGTATGTACTTCCCAGAAAAAGTCTTCAGTAATGTCTTCGGATTTCTGACACTGACATCTGTCAGTTACAAACAAATTAAATTTTCAACTATTTTCCATGGCCATTCTTTCGGCTGTAAAATTTATTATAACAGATTATTTTACATACTATATTTCTTCTATCTCTAAATCTATAGAATATATTGTAAAATATTTAAATGTATCAGAAAGAGAATTTATTTTTCTTTAATATTATCAAGAAAAAATTTCAAAAAATATTATTTAAAAGATTTTTTTTCAAGAATCTTCTACTTCCGGTTGTCCAATTGTTACCAAAACCTTTTCAGATCTTCCCATGAATGTCCGATTGGGAAATACGTAGTTAAAAAAATTTAAAGTCTTATAGTTTTTGAGTAACCGTCCTTCCAACATCCTACATACATACACACACACACACACACACACACACACACACACACACACACACACACACACACACACACATACATCCACACACACACACACACACACACAGACATCATCGTAAAAATGATAAAATCGGATTGTAGGGACCTTAAAACGTGCTTATTCAATAAAATCTGGATATGCGATTTTTAGCATGAATGCAATACCTCTCTTAGCGAGAGGTAAAAATCTAATCAAGTCTTCATATCGTTAAAACTCACTCAAAAGGTAAAAATGAATAAATAAATAAATATGTATTTTCATACTGCGTCGTTTTACGTTCGTGACAAATAGTTATTTACATAATTTGCGTTTAATTTTATTACTTGTCTCCTGATGCATAATTTCTTCATATACGCAGAAAAACTACAAATACTACTATTATAAGATAGTTATAGTATTCTAAGAAATAAAATATTTGGTCTGAGATCGTCACCACAAAATTTAAATATAAAATACATATAATAAATAAAATATCATCACGATTTGTTACCCATTTTTGGGGGATATTTGTGTACTGTTGAGGGCATTTATCAGGTGTCACCTCACGAGCTTTTAAGCTTTAATGAAGAGAGGGCACCACATAGTTAAAAATTTAGAAAATAATTTAAGTTATGTCTATCAGTTTTGAAGTCATACTTTCAGAACCACAATTATATGAAATTATTTTATTTATAATAATAATTTTATTTTTAAAAAATCTGTATTTTGTAGAAATTCCTCTTGCAGAAGCTATTTTTCCAGTAAAATTGTATCACAAACATGAAACATATTATATCAATTGCACTTGACACTGACATCTCTGAATCAGATTTCTAAATATAGTAGCTGTTTCCATGGTTATAGCATAGCTTGCAATTTTATGAATTTTCTGAACGATTTGAGGTAGAGGATCCACACATACATATACACAAACATCATCGTGAAAATGTTAAAATTGGATTGTAGGGTGGTCATTTACCAAAATGCGATTTTTAGCACGATCCCTATACCTCCCTTACCAAGGGTAGCGGGACGTAAAAATCGTATTCTAGAGACCCTAAAACGTGAACTCATCAAATTTTTTGACTAGACAATACCTTCATTAACTAAAGGTGGCGGAAGGTAAAAACATTTATATCGTAAAAGAATTATTTTTATACTGGTTTGTTTAATGAATTAGTTATATTAATATAAGTGAGTAAAGGATCATTTTGCATAAGAGCTGTGGGCGAGTGCATAAATCCTTCTTGTAAAAAATAGTACTTTACCAACGTCCATAAATTTAAGTCAATATATACGATTAAAACCAATTGGAATAATGCGTGACACAAACTTTATAATTGATATTAAAGTATGCAATGAGCTAATAATTACTACCAATATTTTTACGCAAACAAGAAAAAATGAACGCTAGGCACTTTTTTCACGCTTTTATTGCATAAATATCTTTGCATTAATACATTTTCTATATATTTTATGGATAAATTTATAAAATAACCTATAATTTAAATCCCGGAGCCTATGCCTTAAACACAACTGTCAAAAAAATAATCATTTCAAATTAATAATAGTAACGTTTTAAAAAGAAAATTATAAATAGAACAATAGTTATATGGAAAGGAACTTAATACAGTTTCCAGCATAAGTAAATATGTAGGTATTTATTTAAATTAATAAAATTTAAACGGCGGGAGGTTTTGTGTTGGCCACAACAGATTTTTTATATTTCTTTAAAATATCATTAATAATATATAATATTTTTTTTGAGAACAACAATAATACAATCTTTTAATTTATATTCTGAATTTTATTTAAACCCAACGTTTCGCCAGCATACTCTTCAAATATTAAAAGTATCTACTTACCATAACATACAAAAGATAACACCAACAACACAGCGACGTATGTGGCCATGGTTACACTATATCTTTCTCTCAACAATGGTTACTAACGAATGACGACTTTGGGTGTAGTTTAAGCTAAATGAGTACCCCCTCCTATATTATTATAAGCCAAGTTGAGTAATATAAGGCATTTGGGGTTATATTTCCAATAATCGCTCAAATATTTATGATATAATGTTTGCGAAATAATATTAATCAAAATAGATCATATAGGTGACACATTGTTTTGTGTATTTTTTAATTTTTAGTCATTGAAATTTGATCTGTAATACTTCCTAAGTAATATTAGATAATTTTTCGCTAAAAATGGAAGACACGAGATATTCTGTTTT
Source organism: Harpalus rufipes (assembly GCA_951394225.1). Classification (NCBI taxonomy): domain Eukaryota; kingdom Metazoa; phylum Arthropoda; class Insecta; order Coleoptera; family Carabidae; genus Harpalus; species Harpalus rufipes. The sequence goes on from OX596288.1 coordinate 1,984,394, forward strand.
TCTTAAAATATAACTTACATCATTTTACAACCTACAAAATACGATGTAAAATTGTTGTATACGAGTACCTTTCATTTGTTACAGATTTTCTAAATTTTCTTTTCCTTTATTTATTATTATACTTTTATTTATAGAAAATCAAACTTTCGTAATTTCCTGCTTCCCTAATTATTTTAGGTAAAAAGCTTCAAATAAGTTGTAGGACATAATATTCTGTATTTGAATCAATAAACAAAATTAATTTTGTGTCTTGTAACGGCAGAAATTATGTATGAAAATATTGAAAATCGCCCCATAAGTATAGCTATAGCTATGGAATTGAACCAAAAATTAACAAATATTAACGATTTAATAATTAATTAAATAAAAATTATAGATAACTTTTGAGGATTTCAGGTGTTACTGTCTTATTTTATATGTTGGCCTCTTAAGAAGTCTAGAATTTTTTTTACACATTTTGAAACTTCTAACTTTAATTCAAATAAAATATATCCAGGGCAGGACTTGGGCAGGTTAGGGGGGCTTATAGGTTAAGTTATCTCCTACCCCTCGTTTCTTTGAATATATATGTTCGCCTTTCTAACTGTCTGACATTCTGCCCCAATAATTAATTATATAATTTCTTATTTATAAAAAAATAATTATTTATAATAATAATTAGTTTAAATTTTTAAATGGAGCACCATACATATTTATTTTGAATCAATAAACAAAATTAATTTTGTGTCTTGTTACGGCAGAAATTTGGTATGAAAATATTGAAAATCGCCCCATAAGTATAGCTATAGCTATGGAATTGAAACAATAATTAACAAATATCAACGATTTAATAATTAAATACAAATTATAGATAACTTTTGAGGATTTCAGGTGTTACTGTCTTATTTTATATGTTGGCCTCTTATGAAGTCTATAATTTTTTTTACAAATTTTGAAACATTCAAATAAAAATTATCCAGGGCAGAATTTTATGAAGCTTTTTTACCTAAAATAATTAGAAAAGCTGGAAATTGGGAAAGTCTAATTTTATATTTTAAAATCCTATATTCGGTTGTATTTTCTTCCTAGAAACAGATAATTCTTTCGAAATTTCACACCGCTCATTTCATTTATTTCGTAGAAATCAATTTATCTGTTACCCACAAAATAATTGTGGCATTGAATTACAAAACAATATAGGAATAAGTGTTGAAATACAGTTTTCAATGTTGTTTATAAATATATTATCACGGCATATTATCCATTGCTGGGTGTGCCAATCTGCTTTATACACACATATCGGTTATGATATGACATTCGAACCGGGCATTTATCACGGGCACTCAATACCAGCGTGGAGAATGCACCAATGTACCATTTTTAAAATTCGAAATAATTTTTAGCGTCAGTCGGCACACGGCCACGAGACCCTGTTTATAAATAATGTTTAATAATGATGAGAACATTGAAATAATTGGAAATGACACATTGTAAAGTTTATACATTCATGGCAGTATCTGGTCAATTATCGTAGTAATAATGTTTCCTGCAATGTAAACATGAAACGCACAAAATTTTGCTACAAATGTTAAAAAATCTTTTGTGACCAGCACAATACCTTCCGTCATTTCTATATATTTTACATAAATATTTCACAAACATATGTAAAATGTACTTGACACTGACATCTGTCAATTAGTAATATAGAATTATTAAAACTGCTTTCATAGTGACGCAACAAATATTCCAAGATTTATGACAATTTATTTTCTCAATAATGCACTCATTTCATATAGAGAATGAAATATTTTTTGATATTTATAATAACATAAAATGCCAAAAAATGATATTTAACTATCTATTTTTAAGAAAAACAATTAAGAGCTTCAAATGAAGGTACTTCCGGTTGAACAATTATATGTAAGAATGAGGAATACGAACAAATTGTAATTTTTGGAATTGTATTGGAGTTATCGTGGCTAAAACGATCGTCTCACACACACACACACACACACACACGCACACACACATACAAACATAATGGTAAAAATAGTAAATTCGTATTATAGGGAGCCAAAACATGGTTATTTATTAAAAACTCAACATTCAATTTTTACCTCTCGCTAAGAGAGGTATTGCATTCATGCTAAAAATCGCATATCCAGATTTTATTGAATAAGCACGTTTTAAGGTCCCTACAATCCGATTTTAACATTTTTACGATGATGTCTGTGTGTGTGTGTGTGTGGATGTGTGTGTGTGTGTGTGTATGTGTGTGTGTGGGATGTTGGAAGGACGGTTACTCAAAAACTATAAGACTTAAAATTTGTTTAACAACGTATTTCCCAATCGGACATTCATGGGAAGATCTGAAAAGGTTTTGGTAATAATTGGACAACCGGAAGTAGAAGATTCTTGAAAAAAAATCTTCTAAATATTATTTTTTGAAAATTTTTCGTGGTAATATTAAAGAAAATTAAATTCTCTATCTGATACATTTAAATATTTTATTATATATTCCATAGATTTAGAGATAAAAGAAGTATAATATATAAAATAATCTGTTGTAATAAATTTGACAGCCGAAAGAATGCCATGAAAAATAGTTGATAATTTAAATTATTTGTAACTGACAGATAAATGTCAGTGTCAGAAATAATGAGTAATGAATTAAAAATGTACTTGGAGAATCCCTTAGTTCTTGATCTGTGACTATTATGGAGATGACAAGTCTAGGTTGAAGGACTTAAATTTGTTTCAAACATTATGGGACAATGTACACCAGTACTGTAGACTAGAGTAACTTTGAATTGCGAAAAAGCTATCAAATACTTCTCAAGTAAGTTGTAAATATTGACAAAATCGGAGTGCAATCTATCCGTCACTTTATTAAAGGAAATTAAGGTTATTTAGATATAACAAGTATGAAAAAATAAAATGTAAAAGAAGATATATAAGAATAGATGCACAATCCAGATATATACATTTTAGACCGCCCAAAATTAATGTTTTTACTAGAAGAATATGAAGAGAAAGTAAACAAAGTTGTTCGAATTGAAAATTGCTGTTACCAGCCTAATATTTATATATGGTAAACTCTACTTTGTAATTTATTGTAACATAATTTATGGTAAAATATCTTCATGTTGAGACATGCTATTATTGAATAATAAAGAAGTTTATACGTCATAGATTTATATGAATATATTATTTGTATTTATAAAAATAATCTTTGCTTTATGCATACAGCCAGGTAAAATATACGGCGAGAGGTTATGTGCTGGCCACATCAGATTTTTTGATTAAAGATAATATCTTGTAATAAATGACTATGGTGTAGGTATTACGAGCAAAATTCTGGTAGTACACAAGAAAATGTATAAGGTATTACAACGCAATATCAAAAATATATGGGTATTACTAGTGTGAAATAGGTATTACAACGAAAATAATTAGGACCAATAGGTATTTCTTATTCGACATTGTAAAGTTTTTAAAAATCCAAACACTTTTTCAATAAGGAAAATAAAAACAAAATTACCATACCCAAAAATGGGTAATAGACATGTGTGTTACACAAAGGGACTATCTTAATAGGAGATATGAATTATACACATACATAGCCCCCTTAGAATTAATTAATTAAATTACTAAAAAAGTCTTTTTATGAATGGACTTCTTTTCAACTACATACAATTGTGTACCATATATGACGTCACATCTCAGACTGCCAGTATGACTAAGATGACTACAATTAGTACAGGGCATTATTTAATTTATTTAACTGCAATTACAGATTCACCGTTCACGCTTGGTCCATGAATTTTGGCTAATTTCTCTTTGCATTATTATCCACCCACAAAAGAATAATTGGACGATGTTGGTGAGAAACTTTGTTAATTAGCATTACATAATTTGAATTAATTATGTTAATATCGTGTGACACAGTTTTCATAAGAATATTTTGCAATAATAATTATTATTATTTTAAAATATACATACAGTAAAATTTTTGAAAGATGTCCGATCTAGGGCACCTGTATCACGAACGAATTAACAAATAGGCATATATTTATCTCTTTCTTTTGCAAAGGCTGTAAGAGTGTGTGATAAGGATGGATATAACACGCTTGTCTTTCAAAAATTCATATTGTTTCGACTAAGTTAGGACATTCCATTTATAAACGATGCTCGTTGTTGATAATACTTTCGCTGTAACGTAAGTTTATTAATTCAGATACATTACCTGGATTCATAGCCATACGTATAACATTATATTCTGTCAGAGTCACTGACACTGATATTGTGTCAGTATCTTATTTTTAACATATTTGGTTTTACATTTGCTTATAAACTTACTAGTTGACTTATTTTTGAATTTTGAATGTTTTTCCTGTAATATATATTTTTATAATAATAAAATAACAGTAGTATCTTACGTACCCTCATAAAAACGACACTACTGAATTTGTCATGATGGGCGGAGCAAAAATCTGAATTCATACAATTCGTAGACAACCTTGATCGGACATCTTTCAAAAATTTTACTGTACATGCAGGATTTTGCCGGTTAGGTGCGAACATAGGGATTTGACATGAGATTTTAGTTTTATGCGATTTCCAGCTCTATTATTTAATTTACGACAAAAACTGTAGTTGTAGATAAGGAAATGTATCATATAAAACTTCTTTTACATTTTTTATGTTTCTAGTTTCGTTACAATTTTAAAAATAAATTCAAAAATCCCGTTTCTTCTATTACTACTTCCCCACAATAATTCTTTATAATAATGACATATTCCATATTTAATTTACTTTTTACAAAATATATTTTTGACAGAATATGAATAAAATATTATTTTCTACAATGTTATAAATCATGGCTCTTGCTACTAATTGACGAAAAAAAAAATCCGATGTGGCCAATACAATACCTCCCCATTTTATTTTTATTCATGTAAATACTTAAAATTAAATTTAAATACGAGGTTAGTTCCCGACCGACGCTAAGTATTTCGAATTTTAAATGGAACAAAAACGACTCCTGTTTTGCACTCTCCACGTCTAATAAACGCTCGCACGATACAAATATGTCATCATCGTTACCGAAATCAGTGTACAAAGCAGATTGGCACACCCAGCAATGTTTAATATGCTGTGACGATATATTTATTTTATTTATTTGATATTTACTTATGCTGGTAACTGTATTAAGTTCCTTTCCATACAATTATTGTTCTATTTACTATTTTCTTTTTAAAACATTATTATTATTATTATTATTATTTAAAATTCTTAAGAAAAACTATTTTGAGCTTCCAGTAAAGTGCCATTTCCGGTTATCTGATTTCCATATTAGAATAAGGCAGAAATTCAAAATTTTCTGAACAATAGTATTTGATTTAGAGCGTAAAGAGGATCCACACACACACACATACACACAGACATCATCGTGAAAATGTTAAAATTGGATTGTTGTTGTAGGGACATTAAAACGTGGTCATTTACCAAAATCTCGATATGCGATTTTTAGCACGATCCCTATACCCTCCCTTATCAAGGGGTAGCGGAAGGTAAAAATGCATGAACAGTTTTGTATATAATTATATAATTCTGTGTAACTTGCCGTAAAATGAACAGGAGAGCAGGAAATTGCATAAAACAAAAATCTCAATAATAACAATAAGAGCTCAGTTGATCATTTCTTTTAACAACATTCTTACTAGCCATACATCTTCATACAACAAATATTCCTCACTCTTATATTAAAGTGACCGATTTTCGCTAGCGAAATATCGCATCCAAATCATAATAATAGTTATGAAACAATCATTCTTCGCCACACATTCCTATCTAAGCGTTAATTTTTGTTAGGTTGGTGCTATTCTGACTGAAGGGCATGGTTCCTAACCATACACCAAATTATTCTTAACGCGATCCCGCCTCGTCCTTCATATATAATTAATGTTTAACGAACAATTTGTTGAATACATACAAAAAACAATCACATATTTTTCCCAAGTTAAAAATACAATTGTTTACCAAAAAAGTATAATATAATTTGCATATACATGTTAATTTTTAATACGTAGTTTTATGGAGGTCGTTTTTAATAATACCATTGTCCAAAATGAAGTTTATTGTCTTTTATCTGGGCGTCAGAAAAATTGAATGTCGGGTCCAGCAATAAAACTTTGTACGAGCCCAAACTCATAATAATTTGGGCGGTTTATATTTTCAACAAATTATGAAACCTAGGTAAAATCGGACAGTATATAGCATACCATTATTCATCATGTATATCGAAATAATAAAACAAATGAATAATTATGTAACAATCTGCTTACGACATACTATTATGTGACGTCATTACAAACCGGGATTCAGTGTCGGGAGGCTATATGCACAGCCTAAAGTATATTGAAGTATGTGACCCAAAAATCTTCTTCATTTCATGAGCGCATGCGCGCAATTAATACTTTCAGTAAAAATGTTAAGTTGTCGGGTCATAGGTCAAACAAATGCAGCTTCCTTATGACCTGCGCAGGAGTCAATTGACCTAGAAACTGACCAGTAACTTACAAGTAATGTATGTACTATCCTATTACTGTATAACAGTTGTAACAATAATAATATTAATAATATCATTACTATGCATTGACTAATATATTATTGAATATATATTTGCATATATTGATAATTAATCCTTATTTGTAATATTCATTGAAGGATAATGCATCAATTTAAATATACAAGGAAGTAATAGAAATATTTAATACTGATATTGTTGTACTTCTATGACAAACGTTAATCCTGTGTATTATGTATAAATTCCATACATAATTTTTCTTGCAAAAGATTCTAAATTTCCAGTAAAATTATTTCATGAACAAACTATGTAAATTGCATTTGACATTTCTGTTTTGCGCGTCGTTCTCATTCAGTTCCTTTTCTCTCAAGTCTTACGCAATACAGTCCTTCCATCTTATCTTTGGTCTTCCTTTGTTTCTTCAACACTCTGTTACTAAGCTATTCATTCTTCATCCAATATATTCTTCATTTCTCCCCGTGACATTTTCAAACCAATGTAATCATCTCGCTTGTATCTTTCTAGAAACTTGTAATACTAGAATTATTTTCTTACCGTATCTTTTCGTGTTTTCCCCAACATATACTTCAACATCCTCATCTCTGCCACATTAATTTACTTTTTATTGATACTGACATCTGTCAATTTGAATTATATGAATATATTAGTAGTTTCCATGTTTAGCATAGCTGACTGATTTATAAAAAATTCTTTAACTCTATATCTATTGAATATGAAGTATAAAATGCAATCAAAGCGTATAAAGAATAATATATTCTTTAAATTATAATAACGTTAAATGTCAATAAATTTAACTGTTAAATCTTCAAATGAGGCTACTTCCGGTTCACCAATTATAACCAAAATCTAATCAGTTGTTCTTCTGGATGTAAACTTTTTAAGATATCTTTATGCCCTGACAAAAATTTAAGTTTTACAAATTAAATTTTATAAATTCAATATTGTTTGTATTAAGGTAGAATGAACTAGTTTTAAAGGATCATAATTTATTTGTTGAGGGTTGAGAGTAATTGAAAATTTGCTAATTTTGTGGCCAATGCTGTAAATAAAGTCAAGCTTGTGGAAGAACAGTTAGTTTTTGGATGGGTATACGATTGTTTATTAATATTACAATATAATAAATTACAATTTTTGTATTAAAACATACAGTACAAAGAACAATAAGAATATAAATATTGCAAATGATTTTGCTACCATAGATACATACGTTCATTTTTTTATTTTTACAGTCAAACACAGCAAAGCACACTTAGTACTTGGATGACTACCATATATTGGTGAGCTGAGATACGAGCATAAATATATTTAAATATTACTAGTACAGTAAACATTACAGAAGCAGGCAAATAAATCTCATAAAAAACGTTAAAATTAAATTATATTTAATAGAAAATTACATAGTGTAAAAATACAGAAAAAATATAAATATTCATAATCCTGGTTGAATAAATTTTTATCCATAAAAAAATCTTTATTTACAGAACAAAACCAGCGTTACCTAGGTGCTTATCTTAACTACGCTAAGACATACGTTTATGCACGTACGATTAAGTTAGCCATTGCCATGATGCAAGTGGCCAAAACGACGTAAGTCGGTGCTTTGATTCCAAACGCGGAATTACAACCATCTTCGTTACAATCAATGCATTCTTTGACTTTGACATTAGGGAGCAAAGATGTAGCGTGTTCACAGGCCTTACTGCCTTTGGGGTAGCTGAGACAGTAACGTTTGACGTTTCCTGAAAAAAAAAAATATTAATAACACTTGTGGCCAAAAAAAACTGGACACTTAAAAAAAAGTTTTTATCGTCTTAAAACAAACAAAATATATATACATAAAATCACGCGTGTCCTACTTAATGGGTTCGCACAAACCCGATAACAATAAGAACATCAACATCATGCAACAAATCCTTACTCTTAAACATATTAAAGTGATCGATTTTCGGTAGCAAAATTCCGCATCCGGATCACAATAATAGTTAGGAAACAATCATCCTTCGCCACACATTCCTATCTAAGCAGACTTCTTTCGCCTCGGCCACACTCATAATCCTTAATTTTAAACATTTTAAAGTGATCGATTTTCGGTAGCGAAATACCGCATCCGGATCACAATAATAGTTAGGAAACAATGATCCTTCGCCACGCATTCCTATCTAAGCAGACTTCTTTCGCCTCGGCCACACTCGTAATCCTTACTCTTAAACATATTAAAGTGACCGATTTTCGGTAGCGAAATACCGCATCCGGATCACAATAATAGTTAGGAAACAATCATCCTTCGCCACACATTCCTATCTAAGCAGACTGTAACAATCAATCAAGAAGACTAATTAACGGATTTTATATAAAAAATTGAAAATTATTTACCACCCAGATTTAATTTTATTGCCTCTGTAATTTTCCTAACGCAAAAATTTGCGACCGCGTGGCTGCTTAAAATATTTCGCCTCGATTAAATCCAAAACAATATCAGTAGTTCCATCTGCCGATCAATTTTAAGGAGTGATACAATAATTAATAATATATCAACAGATGTCACTACCAATATTGTTTCGGATTTAATCGAGAAGAAAAAATTAAGGTAGTTATATCGTGGAATAATTATATCCAGAATTAATTGAAATTTTAAGTACACCTCAAGTGAAGTATCTACCGGCTGTCCAAGTTTTAAAACAATTGACCACGCGGTACCTGAGATATTTGCAATTAAATTTGGCCTTTTTAACACGTGAAGAATAGGAAATGGCAAAATAAACACAACATTTTAAATTATAACTTTTATATCCATACCGACATTTAATCGAAAAACTAGTATGTTATAGAAAACTAATTAACGGATTTTATGTAAAAATTTGAAAATTATTTACCACCCATATTTAATTTTATTGCCTCTAGAAAATTATAATCTGAAGACACGATAAATAAGTAGAATTATCCTTGACAACCATGTACAAGCGTTCCAGATGGAGTAACAGTTAACAACACCCAGTGTTGTATTAGCGAATATATTTAAAGGAATTTCAAACGTACATTCGAAGGATATATTTTTTAAATGAGTATTTTATGTGAAAAACATGAAAAGTTTAAACAGTATAATATACTTTTGTAATTTTAAGAAAGAAATATATTAATTTTGCAGTTCCAATTTGTAGTTTAGAACTAGTATTATATCTCAAAATATCATTACTTTTATACCCGAATGTACCAATAAATGTAGGAAAACTTCAAAATTCAAATTATTTTTGTCTAGAAAAAGATGAGATTGACTAGGCAACTAATAACAATATAAATATAGAAGCAAAATATTTCCTACTGCCCTTCCTTTGAAATAATGATGATAAATGTCCCGAAAAATAAAATAACTTATGAATGGAAATAATAAAGATATATAAATATTTATTTAATGTATGTGAAACAAAAATTACATTTCAAAAATCAATATTTAGTTAAACGTGATTTATTGTTGCCGATTATAATTTTTGATAAACGATTGGACATTTCCACGATTTACACAAATGTCAAAATTAAAATTCAAGCTCAACACAAACCAAATATTTGGTTGTCATGTTTCTTTTTTTTTTGGCCAGGAGTGTATTATTTGTATTATTAAGAACTTGGAGTGCGCTAATATTATAATAAATAAGACATCGTTCTAATGTTCATACATCGCCCCGTTCGTTCATTGTTTCGTTCAGTTTTGCCTGAGTCATTTTTCTGACTATATTGAGACCTTGGCTTCATAGGGCTTTCATGCGTAACAAGAATCATACAGATGTTTTATCAATGTCTATAAACTTCTATTTTCAACCTTTATGAGAAAGTTAAATAAATAAACGTATGATTTGTTTACAAATCACGTCGTTTTCCTTATGTATATACTGAGAACTGTTACGTAAATATCTTTGGTTTGAATATAAATCAGTATACCTACAAGTGTTTATAAATAAGTGGGTCATGAGTTTTAAAACATATGAATATATATTTGCGGAATATATAATCAAATCCATATTTTTGCTATTATATTTCGCAGAGTTTCTAGTTCGATTGGAAGCTAAATATACTTTATGACGACAACCGAATTTTGAATTTCGAACACCTATTTATATCTTGAGAAAATAGTTGTATAGCTACACATACCTATTGTTACAAACAAATAATTATTTGTGTTTAGTTGCAAAATGGTTCGTCTTTTCAACATAGGCTATTATAGAGATGTACAACAAGTGTTGTTAGGGCTTACATAGAAATCCGCGTTCATTTTTCACAAACCATTCTTTGAATTTTGTTCGGTTTTAATCAAGCAATTGCTCATCTATGCTTAGATCATGATTTTCTTACTCCGTGTAGAACGGAAGAGTACGAAAGAGCAAGCAAATATTTTGGGTAATTTTCTCAGTTGGGTTGAATTTAAATCAATTTTTAATCAAGTGGTTACGAAAATTTTATTTGAATAAAAGGTAATTGAACCTAAACATTTCCCAGCCATGAGATTGTCATTGCGACGACGTATTTCCCAACCTTCTAAAGGTTAGGAATTGACATACTGTATTGTAATGATTGCGAATAAAATGTTTTCACAGTACACATAGAAAATTGAGAAAATCTATATTTAGTTTGAAACAACGTAAATGTTATTGAATGCTGCAGTTAAGCTCGACAAATCACGATATCTCAAGAAAGGGCGATCGATTAATGGATTGGTCTATATTTAGAATATATTAAGTAAATTTAAACAGTAAATTAAATCTTGAATTATTACCCCAAAGCTTTTAGTAAAGTGTAGGGTTCATCTATTTATATAAGTACAGCAAAAAATCTGATGTGGCCAACACAATACCTTCCATCAAATGTACAAATTCCATACATAAATTGCAAAAGATCCTATATTTCCAGTAAAATTATTTCATAAACAAACTATGAAAATTGCACTTGACACTGACATGTTCATCTTTAGCTTTTCCCATTCGTTATGGGTCGCAATTTTTTATTTTCTTCTTCCACTCATTTCTGTTTTGTGCGTCGTTCTCATTCAATTCCTTTTCTCTCAAGTCTTCCACAATACAGTCCTTCCATCTTATCTTTGGCCTTCCTCTGTTTCGGCGATTTTACAATTTTACGATGATGTCTGTATGTATGAATATTTTAACTTAAAGAATATATTATTCTCTATACGATTTGATTGCATTTTATACTTCATATTCAATAGGTATAGTTAAAGAATTATTAAATTTCATAAATTAGCCAGCTATGCTAACCATGAAAACTGCTAATATATTCAGATAATTCAAATTGACAGATATCAGTATCAATGAAAAGTAAATGAATGTAGCAGAGATGAGGATGTTGAAGTAGATGTTGGGGAAGATACGGTAAGGAAATAACTTTAGTGTTACAAGTTTCTAAAAAGATAAACTGAGAGACGATTATAATGGTTTTAACATGTCATGAGGAGAAATGAAGAATATATTGGAAGAAGAATGAATAGTTTGTAATAGAAGGTTGAAGAAACACAGGAAGACGAAAGATAAGATGGAAGGACTGTATAGCGGTAGACTTGAGAGAAAATGAACTGATTGAGAACGACACGCAAAACAGAAATGAGTGAAAGAAGAAAATAAAAAATAGCGGTTCTTAACGAATGGGAAAAGTTAGAGAAGAAGAAGATGTCAGTGTCAAATACAATTCGTATAGTTTGTTTATGAAATAATTTTACTGAAAATTTAGAATCTTTTGCACAAAAAATGAAACGTAATATACAAGAATGATTACTATCTTCACGCTAATAATACTAATGAACTAGATACATGGTTTTATCATTACATGATCTTAGATATGAGAGAAAACTACGTAATTAATTAATCAATATGATGAACGCATGCAACTGTTTTAAACTATAGCATTTTTTTAATGCCATCTTTTTTTGTTTTTACTACCCGTTAACCAACTTTAACCAGAGATTAAAATTTCGGCACTTAACCAACTACGGAGAAAAAACTGGCAAATTTCGGATATAAATAGGCATATACATATTAACAACACTTACTATTTAATATATAATTTAAACTTTTAACTACTGACATTGAAACATATAAATTATATAAATAAATAAGTAATGACCTTGTGACTCACATAGTGACCGATTTAAGTACTGTAATTGCTACTTATTTTCACGGAATAAAGACCTAGAAAAACAAAGAAATTATAGAAAATGCGCACAGCATTTTTTTAAAAATTGTTTATTACATTTAATAGTTGTTTTGAAAGTAGATAACATGTATAAATTAAATAATTTTTGATAAAGAAAACGTATATTAACATTTTTTTATGATAGCAGCTTCCTATTCGCTTGGTTACACCAACGTAACGAATATTTTAAAACACTCCTTAAATTGACTAAACCGCCCGAAATATATGCATCATCATAGGTATATTGCCGTCTAAAATTAAATTTACATTTTTTTGTTTAATTGAAGATTTAAGCCTTGTTGGTGCAACTGGGCATTTGTATCAAAAACTATATTATCTAATTTATCTATTCAGATGAAAGTCCTTACAATCTGATTTTACTATTTTTACGATCAGTAATTTTTTTGAAAAATCTAGGTCATCTATGAATTGTACTAATTCAGATTTTTGATCCGCCCATTATGACAAATTCAGTAGTGTCGTTTGCTTAGTTTTTATGAGGGTACATAAGATACTACTGTTATTTTATTATTATAAAAATATATATTACAGTAAAAGCATTCAAAATTCAAAAATAAGTCAACTGGTAAGTTTATAAGCAAATGTAAAACCAAATATGTGAAAAATAAGACTGACAAAAAATACGTTATTCGTACGGTTATGAATCAAAGTAATGTATCTGAATTAATAAATGAACTTACGTTATAGCGAAAGTATTATCAACAACGAGCATCGTTTTAAAGTGGAATGTCCTAACTTAGACGAAACAATATGAATTTTTGAAAGAGAAGCGTGTTATTTACCATCCTTATCGCACACGCTTATAGCCTTTGCAAGGGAATTTTTTTAACGTATTTCTCTTCCTTTCATCCATAAGCAGACTTGATTAGATATTGGTTATACTTGGTCAACTGAAAGTACCCTCATTTGAAGATTTTAAAAGTTTTTCTTGAATAAACGCTGTTAAATATTTAATGTTATAAATATTTTATACTTCCTCTTCAATGGATATAGAGTTAAAAATTATGAATAAATAAATATATCATCACGGCATATATTACCCATTGCAGATTTCATTAATGATGGTGACATATGACCGTATACTCATTGCTGGCATGGAGAGGGATCAAATTTGTGTCATTTAAAATTCGATATATTTGGCGTCAGGCGGGATCGAACCATTATAAAGGAATTAAATTTCATAAAGCAGCCAGTTATGCTATAAATCATGGAAACAGCTATTATATTAAGAAAATTCTAATTGAAAGATGTCAGTGTCAAGTGCAATCGACATAGTATGTTTGTATTATAATTTTACTGGGATTTATAGAATATTTTGCTAGAAATTGTATGGAATTTGCACAAAATTTATAGAATTGGCAGAAGGTAATGAATGTACGGGATAGAAACTTTTGAAAAATAAAAACTTAGACATTAATTGAAAATTAAATATTGGCAAATAGTTAGATGTTATTTTTTGATATTTAATGTTATCATATATATTAAAGAATATTTTATTATCTATTCGATTAAATTATCTTCATATTCAATTTAGAGATAAAAATTTATAAAGAATTTTCATAAATCTTGTAATCTGCGTCATCATGGAAATAGTTTCAATAGTTCAATATTACTAATTGACAGATGTCATTGTCAATAATAGAAATGGCGGAAAGTATTGTGCTGGCCACAACATATTTTTTTATATTCATGATCAGCAAATATAAATATTATGTCCTTGTTAAATTAGGTTAAATACAAGTAAAAGTAACTTTGTAATATGTTGTAATTCCTCCCACAAAAAATGCAAATTTTATACAAAATTCAATGTATTGCGATCGATGATCTAATAGGTTATTAATTTCGATAATAAAATAAATGTTAACCGTTCGTCATTTTTATAAATAGTACGCATTTTTTGTTAAGTATGTTGCCCCGTATGCGCCACCTATGTGCTGGCAAATTTCTATATTGCATCACGATTATTTATAATTTATTTTTAAATAGAACCGGCCGGCCTACTTGTAAATATTTTGATTTAAAGATTTAAGCATCGATTTGAGAATTTAATATGAAATGCATACGTTCTATACTGATTATTTTACGGGTTCTGTTATCGCGAAACTATAAGAGTTACGACTTGGTACCTTCCAGAAGTTAAAAAAATCAAATAATTGTTCTAAGTTAAATGTTTTAGCGATAAGACAATACCTTCCTTACCTAAAGGTTACGGAAGGTAAGAATTGGAATAGCCTATTTGCTAAATGAATATGGATTGATAAAATAAAAAAAAATTAGACGTACCTTCGGTAGTAAGTTTCATGCAGGACGATTCCTGGTTAGCCTGTGTTGAAGGACATTCATTTAAAGGAATGTTTTCCGTTGTAAAAGGATCTCCGCAATTTTTTTTATTTTTTGATTCGCAAGCGTAGCACTTCAGGGAATATCCTGAAAAGTAACAAAGAGTTATTAGTGCCACACCCAAAATTATGTAAATTAAAAGTAAATGTTATGAAATAGTTTTTTAATTTGGTATATTACTGTTGCATAATTTCCATACACCATAGGAAAATTTTCTGTGAAATTGAATTACGTCATAGGGAAGGTGTGTACGTCGACATTTATAAAGATGAGACTATTTTGTATTGTAGTTTAAAAATAGAACAGAAAAATAGGTCAGCAATATATTTGGTAAAATCCTTGTATAAAAAAATATAATTATGTGCATTTTAATTTATATTTAACTATGATTAATCAAGAAAAAAATGTTGAAACATGTTCAGAAAAAAGTCCTTGAAAAGATGAGTATTAGCACAAAACTATATATTCTAATATATATTGGATTTATTAAATTTCGAAATGGTACAATATAAAAAAATATTAAATGTGACATAAATTAAAAGATACATTCGTAATTATTATTAATAATATTAATATTTTGTTAGTATTATCAATATCAAAACTATATAACATTAAAAAAATAATTTAACTACAAACCCTTTTTAAAATCTATTTTTTAGTATTTAAATGCATTGCTTACCAGAGTGCACCAAAGCAATTAATAAAATACACAGAGGAATCAAAAATTTCGCCATCTCTTCTGTTTCGTGTCTTGCCGCGCTAACAGTTGAACATCGAATCAGTGAAAGTCGCAGTTGGCTTAGCCGGCTCCTGAAACAACGTCGAAGCGGTCACGTGATTCCCTGACCTTCCTGTAAAACCCACGGAACGGATTTATTAGAAAATATATTATTTAACATAATTGAACACCTATTTGAGACACATCAGTTAAAAAAGTAAAAAAATTAGGATAGTGGACCAAAAAAAATCTGTTGTGCCTAGCACCCATTCCGTCATTTTTATGTATTTAATATAAATTATAAATAAGTTTCTTGTATTTTCAATAAAATTATTTCACATATGTAAATTTGACACTGACATCTGTCAATAGTAATATTGAATTATTGAAACTATTTCCATGGTGATGTTGAAATAAAAGTCTTTCTGGTTGTTCAATTGTAACCAAAATCAAACCAAATCATCATTTGGATGTAAGAATGACACGTATACAAACAGACATCGTAAAAATAATAAAATCGTAGTGTAGGGACCCCAAAACATGCTTATTCATTGAAAAGTCACCACCGAATTTTTTGACTAAAGACAATACCTTCCTTACCTAAAGGTGACGGGTGGTAAAAACTATCAACCCTATTGAAAGACCCTTACAGCAAATAACCAATAATAATTGCAAATATTGAATAAAAATATTTGATGTGGCCAAAACAATACCTCCCGCCATTTACCTATGGGGTCTCGTTGCCGCGTGCCTGATGTTTGGTCGCGAATTTGGGGAATCCGATTCGATCCCGATCAGCGCCAAATAATTTAAATTTTAAATGGCATAAAATTAACCCTTGTGGTAAACGCCCGCACAATACATCATCATTATCGAAATGTATGTATAAATCAGATTAGCACACCCAGCAATGGATAATATGCCGTGATAATATATTTATTTGTTTCTTTATTTAAATACATACCTGCATATTTACTAATGCTAGAAATTATGTATTTTAAGTTTGCATAAAACTATTGTTCTATTTACAAATTTTCCTATTAAAACGGTACTATTATTATTTTGAAATGATTATTTTTTGACAGACATTTACCTGTCAGTTACATACATTTGAGCTGAACTATGTAACCACGGAGATGTGTTTAAAGCATAAGCTCCGAGATATAGTTTTTATATTACTTTATATAAATTTATCCATAAAATATATAGAAAAAGTATTAAAGCAAACTTGTAGAAAATGGAATAATCTTTAATTTTTATAATAACAAATTGAGAAAAAAATACATTTAAAGGTATTTTTTGAAGTATACTGCCATTTCCGGTTATCCGATTGCCACCAATCTAATGGCTTCTTTCCATATTAGAATACGGTAGAAACACATGGCTCAAAACATTCTGAATGATAGTATTTGAGTTAGACACACACACACATATATATATACATACACACATACATCATCGTGAAATTGTTAAAATTGGATTTTAGGGACATTAAAACGTGGTCATTTACCAAAATCTCGATATGCGATGTTTAGCATGATCTCTATACCTCCCTTACCAAGGGTAGCGGGAGGTAAAAATATATTAACCTAGCTAGACAGATATATCTCTAACAGTTGTTAATTTTTAGTTTCAATTTCATGGTTATCGCTATTTTAGGATGATTATTGACATACCTAATTGCTCCCATCATACACCATGCAAAATGAATTTTGTTTATTGATCCTGATGTATAATTTTATGCTCTACAACTTTTATTTGAAGCTTTTTTAACCAAAATAATTAGGGAAGCAGAAAATTAGGGAACATCTTCCGGTGTCGCGGTCAACCGTATTACCATACACACAATAAGTATTTTTATAAGGATAATAAAAGTTTGGCGTCCTGTATTATCCTAGTTCTTAACGTACGTTCTATTCAGACATCCTGTGACCCAAATATACTATGGCGCCAGGGATTGTTTTCGTTCTGCAGGATCAATAATAATGTCTATCTTTTGAAAAGGACGATACTATAAAATCATTATTACTACATGTTAAATATCAGTTCGAAGTTAAGTTCAAAAATCTCGCCACTTTAATTTTTGGTTACATAAGTATGCCTACATTCTACACCAAAATTTGTACTTATACCTATTTTGTTAATTTTAAATTCATTATATAGAATGCGAGCAGTCATGTGACTTTGTTCGCCTTGACAAGCAGATATGGGGGTCCGTGTCAAAATGATAGCTAGTAATTATGTATATGTCATAATTTTTCATTCAAAATTTCAAGATTTTCTGAGTTCAAGTGGTTAATTTCTCGCCAAGAGTGTGGAATTTACTTGTCGATGAAAACAAGCCATATGTAATTATTGTAAAATTATGAAATTTGCAATGGAAAATTATGAAATACATCTATGTAGCTGTCTTTCTGGCACGGGCCTTCATATCTGTTTGTCAAAGCCAACAGTCACAAGACTGCCCAATTCGGTCGGGATTGACAGTATTTCTGAAGA
This sequence comes from Harpalus rufipes, assembly GCA_951394225.1. NCBI lineage: Eukaryota > Metazoa > Arthropoda > Insecta > Coleoptera > Carabidae > Harpalus > Harpalus rufipes. The sequence goes on from OX596288.1 coordinate 2,002,753, forward strand.
ATAATATAATTTTAAATATTTAACTATTAATACAATAAGAAATAATATAATGTATGTACTTCCCAGAAAAAATCTTCAGTAATGTTTCTGGATTTTTGATACTGGCATTTATGTGTCAGTTACAAATATTTTTATTTCTCAATTGGCTTCCATGACGTTATTTGCGTTGTGAAATTTATTACAACAGATTATTTTATATATTATATTTCTTTATCTCTAAATCTATTAAAAATGTAATAGAATATTTATATGTATCAGATAGAGAATCTAATGTACTTTAATACTTGTAAGAGCAAAAATTTTCAAAAAATATTTAGAAGAATTGTTTTAAGAATCTGCTATTTCCGGTTGTCCAATTGTTACCAAAACCTGTACAGATCTTCCCAGATTGAGAAATACGTAGTTAAACAGATATTAAGTATTATAGTTTTTGAGAAATCGTCCTTCCAACAAACACACACACAGACATCATCGTAAAAATGTTAAAATCGGATTATAGGGACCTTAAAACGTACTTATTCATTATAATCTGGAAGCCATTTCTAAGTTCAAAATTGCTGAGTGTGTCAAGTGACCATGGTACTTTCTCCAAGACAGTTTGAGAGCCTTATCGGCACATATAAATCGTAATTATCTAAGTCTGCGAATACTGAAAGACAGCCACAGCCAAAAATGGGTAATGAGCTGTGATAATATTGTAAAATATTGTACTGTAGTAATTTTTATTTTAATAATATATATTTTTTTATAAAAATACATATACACATATTTACATTACTTGACAGAATAATAAAAATAATATCCACATTTTGTCTCTAGAAACAAAATGGTGTACTTCTCATCAATTTTGATACGATAGAAATTGACTTTTACTTTCGGTTGTGGAAAAAGTATATTTAGAGCACATGCCATATAATAAACATGATTTTTTTTTACACTTGTTACATAAATAAATATAAAATAACATATAATAAAATGATATTAAGAAAAATACACTAAAATAAATTCTAAAAATTCAGGATATTAAGAAGATATTAGTAATTGCCATGATGCAAGTGGCTAATAAAACGTATGTCGATGATTGACTAGTAGACGCAAAGTTACAGGCCTCTTCATTACAGTCGTAGCAGAAATCTGCATCTACTGTACTTTGTTCACATGGTTTTTCGTCCTTAGGGTAGTTAATACACCCTCTTGTAAATGTACCTGAAAAAATGAAAAATATTAAATACATACAATACTATATTATTACGGTAACGGCCATGAAATATGTTATCAAGAATTTTATGATTATGATCTATTTAAAGAACTGAGCTACCATAAAAAAGGATGAATACATTTAATTATTTTTATACTTACTATCTTTAATAACTTTTAGACATGCAGATTCTTCATTCTTTTGACGAGCGGGACAATTATCTAAAATAATATTGTCGTCTACAAACGGATCTATACAATCGTTCGTCTCTGTTGATGAACACATGTAGCATTTTAAAAGATTGATTGGTGGCTTGGTCGGTGGATCAGTTGGTGGCTTGGTCGGTGGATCAGTTGGTGGCTTGGTCGGTGGTTTAGTTGGTGGTTTGGTCGATGGATCGGTCGGTGGATCAGTTGGTGGCTTGGTCGGTGGATCGGTCGGTGGATCAGTTGGTGGCTTGGTCGGTGGTTTAGTTGGTGGTTTGGTCGATGGATCGGTCGGTGGATCAGTTGATGATTCCGCTGTAGTATCGGTTGATGAACTAGGTATACTACTATCTGTTGTAGTTACGATAGGGTTCCCACTTGAGGATTCCTCTGAAGTGTCGGTTGTTGTACTGGGATTACTAGTCACTGTTGGAGTTACGGAAGAGCTCTCACTTGAGGATTCCTCTGAAGTATCGGTTGTTATACTGGGATTACCAGTCACTGTTGGAGTTACGGCAGAGCTCTCACTTGAGGATTCCTCTGAATTGTCGGTTGTTGTACTGGGATTACTAGTCACTGTTGGAGTTACGGAAGAGCTCTCACTTGAGGATTCCTCTGAAGTATCGGTTGTTGTACTGGGATTACTAGTCACTGTTGGAGTTACTGAAGAGCTCTCACTTGAGGATTCCTCTGAAGTATCGGTTGTTGTACTGGGATTACTAGTCACTGTTGGAGTTACTGAAGAGCTCTCACTTGAGGATTCCTCTGAAGTGTCGGTTGTTGTACTGGGATTACTAGTCACTGTTGGACTTACGGAAGAGCTCTCACTTGAGGATTCCTCTGAATTGTCGGTTGTTGTACTGGGATTACTAGTCACTGTTGGAGTTACGGAAGAGCTCTCACTTGAGGATTCCTCTGAAGTGTCGGTTGTTGTACTGGGTTTACTAGTCACCGTTGGAGTTACGGAAGAGCTCTCACTTGAGGATTCCTCTGAATTGTCGGTTGTTGTACTGGGATTACTTGTCACTGTTGGAGTTACGGAAGAGCTCTCACTTGAGGATTCCTCTGAAGTGTCGGTTGTTGTACTGGGTTTACTAGTCACCGTTGGAGTTACGGAAGAGCTCTCACTTGAGGATTCCTCTGAATTGTCGGTTGTTGTACTGGGATTACTAGTCACTGTTGGAGTTACGGAAGAGCTCTCACTTGAGGATTCCTCTGAAGTGTCGGTTGTTGTACTGGGTTTACTAGTCACCGTTGGAGTTACGGAAGAGCTCTCACTTGAGGATTCCTCTGAATTGTCGGTTGTTGTACTGGGATTACTAGTCACTGTTGGAGTTACGGAAGAGCTCTCACTTGAGGATTCCTCTGAAGTGTCGGTTGTTGTACTGGGTTTACTAGTCACCGTTGGAGTTACGGAAGAGCTCTCACTTGAGGATTCCTCTGAATTGTCGGTTGTTGTACTGGGATTACTTGTAACTGTTGGAGTTACGGAAGAGCTCTCACTTGAGGATTCCTCTGAATTGTCGGTTGTTGTACTGGGATTACTAGTCACTGTTGGAGTTACGGAAGAGCTCTCACTTGAGGATTCCTCTGAATTGTCGGTTGTTGTACTGGGATTACTAGTCACTGTTGGAGTTACGGAAGAGCTCTCACTTGAGGATTCCTCTGAATTGTCGGTTGTTGTACTGGGATTACTTGTCACTGTTGGAGTTACGGAAGAGCTCTCACTTGAGGATTCCTCTGAAGTGTCGGTTGTTGTACTGGGTTTACTAGTCACCGTTGGAGTTACGGAAGAGCTCTCACTTGAGGATTCCTCTGAATTGTCGGTTGTTGTACTGGGATTACTAGTCACTGTTGGAGTTACGGAAGAGCTCTCACTTGAGGATTCCTCTGAAGTGTCGGTTGTTGTACTGGGTTTACTAGTCACCGTTGGAGTTACGGAAGAGCTCTCACTTGAGGATTCCTCTGAATTGTCGGTTGTTGTACTGGGATTACTTGTAACTGTTGGAGTTACGGAAGAGCTCTCACTTGAGGATTCCTCTGAAGTATCGGTTGTTGTACTGGGATTACTAGTCACTGTTGGAGTTACTGAAGAGCTCTCACTTGAGGATTCCTCTGAAGTATCGGTTGTTGTACTGGGATTACTAGTCACTGTTGGAGTTACTGAAGAGCTCTCACTTGAGGATTCCTCTGAAGTGTCGGTTGTTGTACTGGGATTACTAGTCACTGTTGGACTTACGGAAGAGCTCTCACTTGAGGATTCCTCTGAATTGTCGGTTGTTGTACTGGGATTACTAGTCACTGTTGGAGTTACGGAAGAGCTCTCACTTGAGGATTCCTCTGAAGTGTCGGTTGTTGTACTGGGTTTACTAGTCACCGTTGGAGTTACGGAAGAGCTCTCACTTGAGGATTCCTCTGAATTGTCGGTTGTTGTACTGGGATTACTTGTAACTGTTGGAGTTACGGAAGAGCTCTCACTTGAGGATTCCTCTGAAGTATCGGTTGTTGTACTGGGATTACTAGTCACTGTTGGAGTTACTGAAGAGCTCTCACTTGAGGATTCCTCTGAAGTATCGGTTGTTGTACTGGGATTACTAGTCACTGTTGGAGTTACTGAAGAGCTCTCACTTGAGGATTCCTCTGAAGTGTCGGTTGTTGTACTGGGATTACTAGTCACTGTTGGACTTACGGAAGAGCTCTCACTTGAGGATTCCTCTGAATTGTCGGTTGTTGTACTGGGATTACTAGTCACTGTTGGAGTTACGGAAGAGCTCTCACTTGAGGATTCCTCTGAAGTGTCGGTTGTTGTACTGGGTTTACTAGTCACCGTTGGAGTTACGGAAGAGCTCTCACTTGAGGATTCCTCTGAATTGTCGGTTGTTGTACTGGGATTACTTGTCACTGTTGGAGTTACGGAAGAGCTCTCACTTGAGGATTCCTCTGAAGTGTCGGTTGTTGTACTGGGTTTACTAGTCACCGTTGGAGTTACGGAAGAGCTCTCACTTGAGGATTCCTCTGAATTGTCGGTTGTTGTACTGGGATTACTAGTCACTGTTGGAGTTACGGAAGAGCTCTCACTTGAGGATTCCTCTGAAGTGTCGGTTGTTGTACTGGGTTTACTAGTCACCGTTGGAGTTACGGAAGAGCTCTCACTTGAGGATTCCTCTGAATTGTCGGTTGTTGTACTGGGATTACTAGTCACTGTTGGAGTTACGGAAGAGCTCTCACTTGAGGATTCCTCTGAAGTGTCGGTTGTTGTACTGGGTTTACTAGTCACCGTTGGAGTTACGGAAGAGCTCTCACTTGAGGATTCCTCTGAATTGTCGGTTGTTGTACTGGGATTACTTGTAACTGTTGGAGTTACGGAAGAGCTCTCACTTGAGGATTCCTCTGAATTGTCGGTTGTTGTACTGGGATTACTAGTCACTGTTGGAGTTACGGAAGAGCTCTCACTTGAGGATTCCTCTGAATTGTCGGTTGTTGTACTGGGATTACTAGTCACTGTTGGAGTTACGGAAGAGCTCTCACTTGAGGATTCCTCTGAATTGTCGGTTGTTGTACTGGGATTACTTGTCACTGTTGGAGTTACGGAAGAGCTCTCACTTGAGGATTCCTCTGAAGTGTCGGTTGTTGTACTGGGTTTACTAGTCACCGTTGGAGTTACGGAAGAGCTCTCACTTGAGGATTCCTCTGAATTGTCGGTTGTTGTACTGGGATTACTAGTCACTGTTGGAGTTACGGAAGAGCTCTCACTTGAGGATTCCTCTGAAGTGTCGGTTGTTGTACTGGGTTTACTAGTCACCGTTGGAGTTACGGAAGAGCTCTCACTTGAGGATTCCTCTGAATTGTCGGTTGTTGTACTGGGATTACTTGTAACTGTTGGAGTTACGGAAGAGCTCTCACTTGAGGATTCCTCTGAATTGTCGGTTGTTGTACTGGGATTACTAGTCACTGTTGGAGTTACGGAAGAGCTCTCACTTGAGGATTCCTCTGAATTGTCGGTTGTTGTACTGGGATTACTAGTCACTGTTGGAGTTACGGAAGAGCTCTCACTTGAGGATTCCTCTGAATTGTCGGTTGTTGTACTGGGATTACTTGTAACTGTTGGAGTTACGGAAGAGCTCTCACTTGAGGATTCCTCTGAATTGTCGGTTGTTGTACTGGGATTACTAGTCACTGTTGGAGTTACGGAAGAGCTCTCACTTGAGGATTCCTCTGAATTGTCGGTTGTTGTACTGGGATTACTTGTAACTGTTGGAGTTACGGAAGAGCTCTCACTTGAGGATTCCTCTGAATTGTCGGTTGTTGTACTGGGATTACTAGTCACTGTTGGAGTTACGGAAGAGCTCTCACTTGAGGATTCCTCTGAATTGTCGGTTGTTGTACTGGGATTACTTGTAATTGTTGGAGTTACGGAAGAGCTCTCACTTGAGGATTCCTCTGAATTGTCGGTTGTTGTACTGGGATTACTTGTAACTGTTGGAGTTACGGAAGAGCTCTCACTTGAGGATTCCTCTGAATTGTCGGTTGTTGTACTGGGATTACTAGTCACTGTTGGAGTTACGGAAGAGCTCTCACTTGAGGATTCCTCTGAATTGTCGGTTGTTGTACTGGGATTACTAGTCACTGTTGGAGTTACGGAAGAGCTCTCACTTGAGGATTCCTCTGAATTGTCGGTTGTTGTACTGGGATTACTAGTCACTGTTGGAGTTACGGAAGAGCTCTCACTTGAGGATTCCTCTGAAGTGTCGGTTGTTGTACTGGGATTACTAGTCACTGTTGGAGTTACGGAAGAGCTCTCACTTGAGGATTCCTCTGAATTGTCGGTTGTTGTACTGGGATTACTAGTCACTGTTGGAGTTACGGAAGAGCTCTCACTTGAGGATTCCTCTGAAGTATCGGTTGTTGTACTGGGATTACTAGTCACTGTTGGAGTTACGGAAGAGCTCTCACTTGAGGATTCCTCTGAATTGTCGGTTGTTGTACTGGGATTACTAGTCACTGTTGGTGTTACGGAAGAGCTCTCACTTGAGGATTCCTCTGAATTGTCGGTTGTTGTACTGGGATTAGTAGTCACTGTTGTAGTTACGGAAGAGCTCTCACTTGAGGATTCCTCTGAATTGTCGGTTGTTGTACTGGGATTACTTGTAACTGTTGGAGTTACGGAAGAGCTCTCACTTGAGGATTCCTCTGAATTGTCGGTTGTTGTACTGGGATTACTAGTCACTGTTGGAGTTACGGAAGAGCTCTCACTTGAGGATTCCTCTGAAGTGTCGGTTGTTGTACTGGGATTACTAGTCACTGTTGGAGTTACGGAAGAGCTCTCACTTGAGGATTCCTCTGAAGTATCGGTTGTTGTACTGGGATTACTAGTCACTGTTGGAGTTACGGAAGAGCTCTCACTTGAGGATTCCTCTGAATTGTCGGTTGTTGTACTGGGATTACTTGTAACTGTTGGAGTTACGGAAGAGCTCTCACTTGAGGATTCCTCTGAATTGTCGGTTGTTGTACTGGGATTACTAGTCACTGTTGGAGTTACGGAAGAGCTCTCACTTGAGGATTCCACTGAAGTATCGGTTGTTGTACTGGGATTACTAGTCACTGTTGGAGTTACGGAAGAACTCTCACTTGAGGATTCCTCTGAATTGTCGGTTGTTGTACTGGGATTACTTGTAACTGTTGGAGTTACGGAAGAGCTCTCACTTGAGGATTCCTCTGAATTGTCGGTTGTTGTACTGGGATTACTTGTAACTGTTGGAGTTACGGAAGAGCTCTCACTTGAGGATTCCTCTGAATTGTCGGTTGTTGTACTGGGATTAATAGTCACTGTTGGAGTTACGGAAGAGCTATCACTTGAGGATTCCTCTGAAGTATCGGTTGTTGTACTGGGATTACTAGTCACTGTTGGAGTTACGGAAGAACTCTCACTTGAGGATTCCTCTGAATTGTCGGTTGTTGTACTGGGATTACTAGTCACTGTTGGAGTTACGGAAGAGCTCTCACTTGAGGATTCCTCTGAATTGTCGGTTGTTGTACTGGGATTACTAGTCACTGTTGGAGTTACGGAAGAGCTCTCACTTGAGGATTCCTCTGAAGTATCGGTTGTTGTACTGGGATTACTAGTCACTGTTGGAGTTACGGAAGAGCTCTCACTTGAGGATTCCTCTGAATTGTCGGTTGTTGTACTGGGATTACTAGTCACTGTTGGTGTTACGGAAGAGCTCTCACTTGAGGATTCCTCTGAATTGTCGGTTGTTGTACTGGGATTACTAGTCACTGTTGTAGTTACGGAAGAGCTCTCACTTGAGGATTCCTCTGAATTGTCGGTTGTTGTACTGGGATTACTTGTAACTGTTGGAGTTACGGAAGAGCTCTCACTTGAGGATTCCTCTGAATTGTCGGTTGTTGTACTGGGATTACTAGTCACTGTTGGAGTTACGGAAGAGCTCTCACTTGAGGATTCCTCTGAAGTGTCGGTTGTTGTACTGGGATTACTAGTCACTGTTGGAGTTACGGAAGAGCTCTCACTTGAGGATTCCTCTGAAGTATCGGTTGTTGTACTGGGATTACTAGTCACTGTTGGAGTTACGGAAGAGCTCTCACTTGAGGATTCCTCTGAATTGTCGGTTGTTGTACTGGGATTACTTGTAACTGTTGGAGTTACGGAAGAGCTCTCACTTGAGGATTCCTCTGAATTGTCGGTTGTTGTACTGGGATTACTAGTCACTGTTGGAGTTACGGAAGAGCTCTCACTTGAGGATTCCTCTGAAGTATCGGTTGTTGTACTGGGATTACTAGTCACTGTTGGAGTTACGGAAGAACTCTCACTTGAGGATTCCTCTGAATTGTCGGTTGTTGTACTGGGATTACTTGTAACTGTTGGAGTTACGGAAGAGCTCTCACTTGAGGATTCCTCTGAATTGTCGGTTGTTGTACTGGGATTACTAGTCACTGTTGGAGTTACGGAAGAGCTCTCACTTGAGGATTCCTCTGAATTGTCGGTTGTTGTACTGGGATTACTAGTCACTGTTGGAGTTACGGAAGAGCTCTCACTTGAGGATTCCTCTGAATTGTCGGTTGTTGTACTGGGATTACTTGTAACTGTTGGAGTTACGGAAGAGCTCTCACTTGAGGATTCCTCTGAATTGTCGGTTGTTGTACTGGGATTACTAGTCACTGTTGGAGTTACGGAAGAGCTCTCACTTGAGGATTCCTCTGAATTGTCGGTTGTTGTACTGGGATTACTAGTCACTGTTGGAGTTACGGAAGAGCTCTCACTTGAGGATTCCTCTGAATTGTCGGTTGTTGTACTGGGATTACTAGTCACTGTTGGAGTTACGGAAGAGCTCTCACTTGAGGATTCCTCTGAATTGTCGGTTGTTGTACTGGGATTACTTGTAACTGTTGGAGTTACGGAAGAGCTCTCACTTGAGGATTCCTCTGAATTGTCGGTTGTTGTACTGGGATTACTAGTCACTGTTGGAGTTACGGAAGAGCTCTCACTTGAGGATTCCTCTGAATTGTCGGTTGTTGTACTGGGATTACTAGTCACTGTTGGAGTTACGGAAGAGCTCTCACTTGAGGATTCCTCTGAATTGTCGGTTGTTGTACTGGGATTACTAGTCACTGTTGGAGTTACGGAAGAGCTCTCACTTGAGGATTCCTCTGAAGTATCGGTTGTTGTACTGGGATTACTAGTCACTGTTGGAGTTACGGAAGAGCTCTCACTTGAGGATTCCTCTGAATTGTCGGTTGTTGTACTGGGATTACTAGTCACTGTTGGTGTTACGGAAGAGCTCTCACTTGAGGATTCCTCTGAATTGTCGGTTGTTGTACTGGGATTACTAGTCACTGTTGTAGTTACGGAAGAGCTCTCACTTGAGGATTCCTCTGAATTGTCGGTTGTTGTACTGGGATTACTTGTAACTGTTGGAGTTACGGAAGAGCTCTCACTTGAGGATTCCTCTGAATTGTCGGTTGTTGTACTGGGATTACTAGTCACTGTTGGAGTTACGGAAGAGCTCTCACTTGAGGATTCCTCTGAAGTGTCGGTTGTTGTACTGGGATTACTAGTCACTGTTGGAGTTACGGAAGAGCTCTCACTTGAGGATTCCTCTGAAGTATCGGTTGTTGTACTGGGATTACTAGTCACTGTTGGAGTTACGGAAGAGCTCTCACTTGAGGATTCTTCTGAATTGTCGGTTGTTGTACTGGGATTACTTGTAACTGTTGGAGTTACGGAAGAGCTCTCACTTGAGGATTCCTCTGAAGTATCGGTTGTTGTACTGGGATTACTAGTCACTGTTGGAGTTACGGAAGAGCTCTCACTTGAGGATTCCTCTGAAGTATCGGTTGTTGTACTGGGATTACTAGTCACTGTTGGAGTTACGGAAGAACTCTCACTTGAGGATTCCTCTGAATTGTCGGTTGTTGTACTGGGATTACTTGTAACTGTTGGAGTTACGGAAGAGCTCTCACTTGAGGATTCCTCTGAATTGTCGGTTGTTGTACTGGGATTACTAGTCACTGTTGGAGTTACGGAAGAGCTCTCACTTGAGGATTCCTCTGAATTGTCGGTTGTTGTACTGGGATTACTAGTCACTGTTGGAGTTACGGAAGAGCTCTCACTTGAGGATTCCTCTGAATTGTCGGTTGTTGTACTGGGATTACTTGTAACTGTTGGAGTTACGGAAGAGCTCTCACTTGAGGATTCCTCTGAATTGTCGGTTGTTGTACTGGGATTACTAGTCACTGTTGGAGTTACGGAAGAGCTGTCACTTGAGGATTCCTCTGAATTGTCGGTTGTTGTACTGGGATTACTTGTAACTGTTGGAGTTACGGAAGAGCTCTCACTTGAGGATTCCTCTGAATTGTCGGTTGTTGTACTGGGATTACTAGTCACTGTTGGAGTTACGGAAGAGCTCTCACTTGAGGATTCCTCTGAATTGTCGGTTGTTGTACTGGGATTACTTGTAACTGTTGGAGTTACGGAAGAGCTCTCACTTGAGGATTCCTCTGAATTGTCGGTTGTTGTACTGGGATTACTAGTCACTGTTGGAGTTACGGAAGAGCTCTCACTTGAGGATTCCTCTGAATTGTCGGTTGTTGTACTGGGATTACTAGTCACTGTTGGAGTTACGGAAGAGCTCTCACTTGAGGATTCCTCTGAATTGTCGGTTATTGTACTGGGATTACTAGTCACTGTTGGAGTTACGGAAGAGCTCTCACTTGAGGATTCCTCTGAAGTTTCGGTTGTTGTACTGGGATTACTTGTAACTGTTGGAGTTACGGAAGAGCTCTCACTTGAGGATTCCGCTGAATTGTCGGTTGTTGTACTGGGATTACTAGTCACTGTTGGAGTTACGGAAGAGCTCTCACTTGAGGATTCCTCTGAATTGTCGGTTGTTGTACTGGGATTACTTGTAACTGTTGGAGTTACGGAAGAGCTCTCACTTGAGGATTCCTCTGAATTGTCGGTTGTTGTACTGGGATTACTAGTCACTGTTGGAGTTACGGAAGAGCTCTCACTTGAGGATTCCTCTGAATTGTCGGTTGTTGTACTGGGATTACTAGTCACTGTTGGAGTTACGGAAGAGCTCTCACTTGAGGATTCCTCTGAATTGTCGGTTGTTGTACTGGGATTACTAGTCACTGTTGGAGTTACGGAAGAGCTCTCACTTGAGGATTCCTCTGAATTGTCGGTTGTTGTACTGGGATTACTAGTCACTGTTGGAGTTACGGAAGAGCTCTCACTTGAGGATTCCTCTGAAGTATCGGTTGTTGTACTGGGATTACTAGTCACTGTTGGAGTTACGGAAGAGCTCTCACTTGAGGATTCCTCTGAATTGTCGGTTGTTGTACTGGGATTACTAGTCACTGTTGGTGTTACGGAAGAGCTCTCACTTGAGGACTCCTCTGAATTGTCGGTTGTTGTACTGGGATTACTAGTCACTGTTGGAGTTACGGAAGAGCTCTCACTTGAGGATTCCTCTGAATTGTCGGTTGTTGTACTGGGATTACTAGTCACTGTTGGAGTTACGGAAGAGCTCTCACTTGAGGATTCCTCTGAAGTGTCGGTTGTTGTACTGGGATTACTAGTCACTGTTGGAGTTACGGAAGAGCTCTCACTTGAGGATTCCTCTGAAGTATCGGTTGTTGTACTGGGATTACTAGTCACTGTTGGAGTTACGGAAGAGCTCTCACTTGAGGATTCCTCTGAATTGTCGGTTGTTGTACTGGGATTACTTGTAACTGTTGGAGTTACGGAAGAGCTCTCACTTGAGGATTCCTCTGAATTGTCGGTTGTTGTACTGGGATTACTAGTCACTGTTGGAGTTACGGAAGAGCTCTCACTTGAGGATTCCTCTGAATTGTCGGTTGTTGTACTGGGATTACTTGTAACTGTTGGAGTTACGGAAGAGCTCTCACTTGAGGATTCCTCTGAAGTATCGGTTGTTGTACTGGGATTACTAGTCACTGTTGGAGTTACGGAAGAGCTCTCACTTGAGGATTCCTCTGAAGTGTCAGTTGTTGTACTGGGATTACTAGTCACTGTTGGAGTTACGGAAGAGCTCTCACTTGAGGATTCCTCTGAATTGTCTGTTGTTGTACTGGGATTACTAGTCACTGTTGGTTTTACGGAAGAGCTCTCACTTGAGGATTCCTCTGAATTGTCGGTTGTTGTACTGGGATTACTAGTCACTGTTGGTGTTACGGAAGAGCTCTCACTTGAGGACTCTGAAGTGTCGGTTGTTGTACTGGGATTACTAGTCACTGTTGGAGTTACGGAAGAGCTCTCACTTGAGGATTCCTCTGCAGTGTCGGTTGTTGTACTGGGATTACTAGTCACTGTTGGAGTTACGGAAGAGCTCTCACTTGAGGATTCCTCTGAATTGTCAGTTGTTGTAGTGGGATTACTAGTCACTGTTGGTGTTACGGAAGAGCTCTCACTTGAGGATTCCTCTGAATTGTCGGTTGTTGTAGTGGGATTACTAGTCACTGTTGGTGTTACGGAAGAGCTCTCACTTGAGGACTCTGAAGTGTCGGTTGTTGTACTGGGATTACTAGTCACTGTTGGAGTTACGGAAGAGCTCTCACTTGAGGATTCCTCTGCAGTGTCGGTTGTTGTACTGGGATTACTAGTCACTGTTGGAGTTACGGAAGAGCTCTCACTTGAGGATTCCTCTGAATTGTCTGTTGTTGTACTGGGATTACTAGTCACTGTTGGTGTTACGGAAGAGCTCTCACTTGAGGACTCTGAAGTGTCGGTTGTTGTACTGGGATTACTAGTCACTGTTGGAGTTACGGAAGAGCTCTCACTTGAGGATTCCTCTGCAGTGTCGGTTGTTGTACTGGGATTACTAGTCACTGTTGGAGTTACGGAAGAGCTCTCACTTGAGGATTCCTCTGAATTGTCGGTTGTTGTAGTGGGATTACTAGTCACTGTTGGTGTTACGGAAGAGCTCTCACTTGAGGATTCCTCTGAATTGTCGGTTGTTGTACTGGGATTACTAGTCACTGTTGGTGTTACGGAAGAGCTCTCACTTGAGGACTCTGAAGTGTCGGTTGTTGTACTGGGATTACTAGTTACTGTTGGAGTTACGGAAGAGCTCTCACTTGAGGATTCCTCTGAATTGTCGGTTGTTGTACTGGGATTACTAGTCACTGTTGGTGTTACGGAAGAGCTCTCACTTGAGGACTCTGAAGTGTCGGTTGTTGTACTGGGATTACTAGTCACTGTTGGAGTTACGGAAGAGCTCTCACTTGAGGATTCCTCTGAATTGTCGGTTGTTGTACTGGGATTACTAGTCACTGTTGGTGTTACGGAGGAGCTCTCACTTGAGGACTCTGAAGTGTCGGTTGTTGTACTGGGATTACTAGTTACTGTTGGAGTTACGGAAGAGCTCTCACTTGAGTATTCCTCTGAATTGTCGGTTGTTGTACTGGGATTACTAGTCACTGTTGGTGTTACGGAAGAGCTCTCACTTGAGGATTCCTCTGAAGTGTCGGTTGTTGTATTGGGATTACTAGTCACTGTTGGAGTTACGGAAGAGCTCTCACTTGAGGATTCCTTTGAATTGACGGTTGTTGTACTGGGATTACTAGTCACTGTTGGAGTTACGGTAGAGCTCTCACTTGAGGATTCCTCTGAATTGTCGGTTTTTGAACTGAGTGTACTACTCTCTGTTGAAATTAGTGCAGACTTCTTGTCTTGTACCGGATCATCTTCGTTGAGGGTTTGGTAAACTTGAAACTTATCATATGTGCCATATGGATAACCACTGCCTATAACATTATCATGTTTAATATTTAATCCAATTTTAATAAATATATTATCAGGGCATATTACCAATTGCTGGGTGTGCCAATCTACATTATACGCAGATAACGTATGTCTCATAAGTTTTGTCACAAAGTTCAACATTTTTTTTTTTTAATAAAAAATGCATTTACTTGAAATTATTGTGATACTTAATAATTAGCTGTTTCATGAGCAATTTAAATTTAATAAGGAAGAGCGTATTCTTTCACAAGCGGAACTTTCTACCCACACTTAGCATCAAATGAAAGCTTTTTTATACGCAATTAGGTTTCGTGATGACGCAAGATATATAAAAAAAAAAATCTGTTGTGGCCAGCACAATACCTCTCGCCACTTCCTTTTTTTGGTTACATAAGTATAGGGCGCGAACAGTAATGTTACATTTTTGGGCTTCACAAGCAGATGTGTGGGCCCGTTTCACAATGATAATTAGTAATTATGTACATAGATGTCAAATGTTAGAATTTTTCATTAAAATTTTTAAGATTTTCTAAATTTACGTCAATTTATCACCAGGAGTTTAAAATTTACTTGTATGCCTTAGATATTTAACATTTAATTCTGCTCCACATGGAATTGGAAAATCACTAAATTTAGAATGAGAAATTTATACATAATTACTAGCTATCATTCTGACATGGGCCTCCATATCTGCTTGTCAAGGCCAACAAAATCATATGACTGCTCGCTCCCTATTGTATTTAACATTTCTTGTATACTCTACACCAAAAATTCTACTTACGCATATATCTATTCCATATATATTTAGATTGTTTAATTTTAAATTCATTTTTGATGAAGAAATTTTGTCCTCTTCTAATTTTTCGAAATGTTTCCAATTCTATTAATACATTAAGAAATAATATAATGTATGTACTTCCCAGAAAAACTCTTCAGTAATGTCTTCGGATTTCTGACACTGACATTTATCTGTCAGTTACAAAAAAATTAAATTTTCAACTATTTTCCATGGCCATTCTTTCGGCTGTAAAATTTATTATAACAAATTATTTTACATATTATATTTCTTTTATCTCTAAATCTATAGAATATATTATAAAATATTTAAATATATCAGAAAGAAAATTTATTTTTCTTTAATATTATCAAGAAAAAATTTCAAAAAATATTATTTAGAAGATTTTTTTTCAAGAATCTTCTACTTCCGGTTGTTCAATTGTTACCAAAACCTTTTCAGATCTTCCCATGAATGTCCGATTGGGAAATACGTAGTTAAACAAATTTAAAGTCTTATAGTTTTTGAGTAATCGTCCTTCCAACATCCTACATACATACACACACACATACATCCACACACACACACACACACACACACACACACACACACACACACACACACACACACACACACACACATAGACATCATCGTAAAAATGTTAAAATCGGATTGTAGGGACCTTAAAACGTGCTTATTCAATAAAATCTGGATATGCGATTTTTAGCATGAATCCAATACCTCTCTTAGCGAGAGGTAAAAACTAGTTAATTTTTGGAAGAATAAAATTTATAGTGTTTTCGCTCACGGAAAAGAAAGAATTAGTTAAATATATGTAAATGTTCAAACAATTCCCAGCCTTCTATATATTTAAATACTGGCAAAAACCCACTAAATCTAATTAAAATTCAAGAAGTAGCTTCAGTTTTTCCAGCAAATATTTCTTTGAAAATGCAGTCCGTGTTTTTTGAATATTGTATATTTTTATTTATTAAATGTTTTTGCTGTATGTGTTTATAATAATTCTCGCTTTATCAAAAGTTATTAAAACCACTATATTCACTTTTATATTCCATTAAATCCTGTACTTGGTTGTAAATATCACTAAGTATCCAGTAATGAAAATTAGTACTTACCTTTATTGATGGCCAAAGAAAGCACTAGTATCAATATAAAAGGTTTCAACATTTTGCTGGTTAACAAATAATGCGAACTTAAATTGTGCTCAAATTTGCGAAACTTATATAGGTGAGATAACTGATGAAAAATCAGATAAAACTATATGATAACATATTTTAATCACTGAAGTACCTAGATGATGAATACTACGAAATATTTTATTTTTTGCTTAGTGTCGAAGAGATAACAAAACTTTTATTTTCTAGTTATATCTATCCCAGAAGATATAAACATATTTGAGATTTAGGGTAATCACAGAAAAATATATCATAGTTCCGTCTTTTAGATGAAAGTAAAGGGGTACTGTCTTTGGTCAAAAATTCGATGGTGGGTTTTCTATGAATAAGCACATTTTGGGGTCCCTACAAGTTTTTACTAATTTTACGATGATGTATGTATGTGTATCCATATGCCAACTTGATTAGATTTTGGTTATAATTGATCAACCGGAAATACCCTCATTTGAAGGTTTTTTCAGTTTTTCTTGAAAAAACGCTGCTAAATATTTTTTCATATTAAATAATATTGTATTCTCTATATGAATTGATTATATTTTATATTTCATATTCAATGGATAGATTTAAAAAATTCCTTTGTGACCAGCACAATACCTTCCGTTTTTTCTGTGTATCTCTATAACTATCTGAATGATAATATATATTCACACACAATCATTATATGTCGATTCCTTTTTATAGATTGGGAAATACGTCATTCTTAACTGCACTGATAATCTCTTGGGTGGGAAATAACAGATTTCACTTCCTTCCAACGGGTTGGAAATGTTTATTTAGGGGTTGTCTAGTTGTCATCCTATAATAAAGTAGGCTAAACAAATTTTATTAGAGTTGTCAAAAAACATTAACAAAATAAAAGGTTATAATTCAATGATTTATTCTGAAAATTACTGATTTAAAAAGAGGATGATTGTGAATAAAATAGTATACATACCTCGGTGGGAGTTTCGTCACAGCCTCGCGGTAATATACATAAACTCTCGGCTGTAATGAAACATTAATACAAGGTATTAATATGTATATCGTTCTTAAAACAATAAATATTGATGCATTAATAAAAGAATTTCAAAAAATAATATTTATTAATAACATCTTCATTTTCTGAGACCTCAAATGTTATGAATCATAACAAAGAAGATTGGCATACCCACAAATGGGTAATAAACTATGGTGATATTGTAAAATATACTATAGTACAGTTTTACGAATATTTATAAATTTTTATTTCTATTTTACAAATATATATTATTTTATAAAACTACCTATATACACACACCGAAAAAAGTAGAGGAAAACCAAAAGAGCTATGTATTTAAATAAAAAGATGAACCCTCTACAACAATTAACAAATGACGATATATCACTTAAATATAGCCACCTAATAATGATTATCATTTGTCGAGGTGTTAAATATTGCTCGCTCTTTAGTTTTGTTAAATATGGGTGTTTGATTCGTGTTCACTATGGATCAAAGGTTAACAATCGTTTCTGCTTTTGTTGTCGTTTCAATTCTAAGTATTTAGAGTAGAAAAATAATTAATAAAAGAAGGGTAATTATTTTAAAGTTATAATTAATGATAATTACTTATTTATGAATAATGGAAAATTTAGTAAATTATCACTTAAAAATAATATTGTTTTTTTGTTATTAAAAATTGTTATTTTACTTTAAATACTTAAATTTGGAACAATAACAAAAGCAGAAATGATTGTTAACCCAAGATCTAGAGTGATCATGAATTAAACACCCATATTGATAAATGATAATCAATATTTAGTAGGTGGCTATATTTAGGTTTTATATCGTAATTTGTTATTTGCTGTAGACAAATATTAAAGACATATAGTACATACTTTTTCAAATACATAGCTTTTTTAGCGTTCCCTAATTTTTGCTTGTGTGTGAGTATTTACATTACTTGTCAAAATAATAAAAACTCCCAAGTAACAAAATTATGTACTTTCTTTCAATTTTGATACCATAGAAATTGACTTTTACCCTCGGTCGTGGAAAAAGTATATTTAGAGCACATGTTATACAATAAAAAATAACTTTTTACACTTGTTACATAAATAAATATAAAATAACATGTGATAATAAAATGTTATTAAAAAAATACAATGAAATACATGTTTAATCTATGCCGTATGTTCAGGATCTTAAGAGGATATTAGCTATTGCCATGATGCAAGTGGCTAATAAAACGTATGTCGATGATTGACTAGTGGACGCAAAGTTACAGGCCTCTTCATTACAGTCGTAGCAGGAATCTGCCTCTATTTCTATGTGTTCACATGGTTTTTCGCCCTCAGGGAAGTTGAAACAGTATCTTGAATATTTATCTGAAAAAAAGAAAACCATTAAATATATAACAATGCTATATTATTACTTACGGTAAATGTCATGAATATGATTGTCATCTATTTAAAGAACAGCGCTACCATAAAAAAGAATGAATGAGCGATACATTTAATTATTTATACTTACTATCTTTGATAACTTTCATACATGCAGATTCTTCGTTGTCTCGAAGACGAGGACAATTATCTAAAATAATATTGTCTTTTACGAACGGATCTGCGCAATCGTCGCACCTGTAGCATTTTAAAGGATTGGGCGGTAGTGTAGTTGGTGGATCAGTTGATGGATTGGTCGATGGCTCGGTAGATGGATCAGTTGATGGATTGGTCGATGGCTCGGTAGATGGTTCAGTTGATGGCTCGGTAGATGGTTCAGTTGATGGCTCGGTAGATGGTTCAGTTGATGGCTCGGTAGATGGTTCAGTTGATGGCTCGGTAGATGGTTCAGTTGATGGTTCAGTTGATGGCTCGGTAGATGGTTCAGTTGATGGCTCGGTAGATGGCTCGGTAGATGGCTCGGTAGATGGTTCAGTTGATGGCTCGGTAGATGGCTCGGTAGATGGCTCGGTAGATGGTTCAGTTGATGGCTCGGTAGATGGCTCGGTAGATGGTTCAGTTGATGGTTCAGTTGATGGCTCGGTAGATGGCTCGGTAGATGGTTCAGTTGATGGTTCAGTTGATGGCTCGGTAGATGGTTCAGTTGATGGCTCGGTAGATGGTTCAGTTGATGGCTCGGTAGATGGTTCAGTTGATGGTTCAGTTGATGGCTCGGTAGATGGTTCAGTTGATGGCTCGGTAGATGGTTCAGTTGATGGTTCAGTTGATGGTTCAGTTGATGGATTGGTCGATGGCTCGGTAGATGGCTCGGTAGATGGTTCAGTTGATGGAATGGTCGATGGCTCGGTAGATGGTTCAGTTGATGGATTGGTCGATGGCTCGGTAGATGGCTCGGTGGATGGTTCAGTTGATGGAATGGTCGATGGCTCGGTAGATGGTTCAGTTGATGGATTGGTCGATGGCTCGGTAGATGGCTCGGTAGATGGTTCAGTTGATGGAATGGTCGATGGCTCGGTAGATGGTTCAGTTGATGGATTGGTCGATGGCTCGGTAGATGGTTCAGTGGATGGCTCGGTAGATGATTCAGTTGATGGCTCAGTTGATGGATTGGTCGATGGTTCGGTAGATGGCTCGGTAGATGGTTCAGTTGATGGAATCGTCGATGGCTCGGTAGATGGTTCAGTTGATGCATTGGTCGATGGCTCGGTAGATGGCTCGGTAGATGGTTCAGTTGATGGAATGGTAGATGGCTCGGTAGATGGTTCAGTTGATGGAATGGTCGATGGCTCGGTTGATGGTTTAGTTGATGGAATGGTCGATGGTTCGGTAGATGGTTCAGTTGATGGATTGGTCGATGGCTCGGTAGATGGTTCAGTTGATGGAATGGTCGATGGCTCGGTTGATGATTCAGTTGATGGCTCGGTAGATGGTTCAGTTGATGGAATGGTCGATGGCTCGGTAAGTGTGTCAGGTGATGGCTTGGCCAGTTGCTCAGCTAATAGCTCAAATGATGAGTCGTCTTTTACTGAATAATCATTTTCGTTGAACTTTGCATAATCTTCAAATATGCCATACGGATAACCACAACCTACAACATATCTTGTTTAAGTTTTATTCTATTTTTAATAAATCTATTATTTATTTTAAAGGGGCCTATAATCTCGCAATTTTAAAACTATATAAATATAAAATAGAATTTATCATCATATTACCCATTGCTGGGTGTGCTAATTTGTTTTATACGGATATATCGGTAATGATAAATGAAATATTCGTTTCGTGCGGCGTCTCCACATGGGCACTCATTTCTGCGCGGAGAGTGCAACATAGGGTCACTTTTGTGCCATTTAAAATTCGAAATAATGTCGGATATACTTTGGCGTCTGTCGAGATCGAACTCGAGTCATCATATTCGGATCCAAACAAATAAAAAAGTTTTATATTATGGGATTCATTCATTAAGTTTGAAACTCAACAACTTGCTTAAACATAAATCTAAAATTATGACACACCCTTTTAATTATGGACTAAACATTTCTACGTAATAATAACAACTTTTAAATTTTTTTATATGAAAATTAGTATATTTACCTACAATTGTACAGTTCATAATTGAAAATAAGTTTCATAATTTTTGAATTTTTTTTAAGTTATTGTATTTCAAATTCAACGGACTATAATTGTGAATTCGATAGTAGTCAATTTGTAGAACAATAATTATAGTGAACATTGTCATTATATTACCACCTTTAGTTTCTGCAGAAGGAAGGACGATTTCTCAAAAATTATATGAATTAATATTTGTTTAACTACATATTTCTCAATTAATAGAAAGAGTTGAAAAGGTTTTGGCAACAATTGGACAACCGTATAAATAGCAGATTCTTAAAAAAATTCTTCCAAATATTTTATTTTGAATTTTTTTGCAAAAATTCAAGATTAAATTCTCTATCTGATATATTTAAGTATTTTATTATATCTTTTATAGATTTAGAGATTAAAAAATATAATATATAAAATAATCTGTTGTAATAAATCTCACAGCCCAAATAATGCCATTGAAACCAATTGAAAGATTAAAAAAATAAATGACAAATAAATGTTAGTGACATTAACGAAGACTTTTTCTAGGAAGTACTCACATATTATTATTGTATTAATAGTTAAATATTTAAAATTATAGGTATATTACATATACCCTTCAGAAATACTGTCAATCCCGACAATGAATTGGAAACATCTCGAAAAATTAGAAGTGTAGGTCAAAATTTCTTCATGGAATGAATTTAATATTAAAAAATATAAAGAATAGATATAAATAGATTTTTTTGTGCTGTGTAGATGTACAACAATTTATTTTATTTGAATTTTTCCACTTCATATATAATTTCTCTCCCGTTCTATATATTTAATGGCAAAAACCCACTAAATCCGTTTTAAAATTCAAAAAATTTCATTGAAAATGCTGTCTATGTTTTTTGAATATTGTTTTTTTCTGTACCGTATTTATAATAATTTTTACTTTGTCAAAAGCTATTAAGTCCACTATATTCACTTTTTATATTCCATTAAATCCTGTACTTGGTTGGAAACGGCACTAAGTATCCAGTATTTCAAAAGTAATGAAAGTTAGTACTTACCTTTATTGATGGCCAAAGAGAGCACCAGTAACAATACGAAAGGTTTCAACATTTTGCTGGTTAACAAACAATGCGAAATCAATTTGAGCTCAAATTTGCGAAACTTATATAGGTGAGATAACAGGTGGAAAATCAGATAAATCGATACGATAACATTTTAATCGCAGAAGTGCCTGGATGAATGCTGCAATAAATATATTTTTTCTGCGTATTGTAAAAGAGATAACAAAAACTTCTATTTTCTAGTTATATCTATTCCAGAAAACATAAATATGTTTAATGTCTAGGGTAATCACAGTGAAATATAATAATTTGGAAAGATTGTCAGATGATGGATAGAAAAAGGATTATAATTCTACATCTTCTCTGCGCAAACGTTTCGGTAGATTTATTGTACCTGCCCCCGTGAAAATGACTACTAATAATTATGTACATAGATGTCAAATGTCAGAATTTTTCATTAAAAATTTCAACATTTTCTAAATTCACGTAGTTAATTTGAAAACAAACCATATGGAATTGGAAAATCACGAAATTTAGAATGAAAAATTATAATATTTGAAATCTATGTACATAATTACTAGCTACCATTCTGACACAGACCCCCAAATCTGCTTGTCAAGGCCAACAAAGTCACATGACTGCTCGCGCCTTATTGTATTTAACATTTCTTGTATACCTACACTCTACACAATCTATTATATAGATTCTTTAATTTTAAATTCATTCTATGAAGAAATTTTGTCCTCTTCTAATTTTTCGAAATGTTTCCAATTCATTGTCGGGATTGACAGTATTTTTGAAGGGTATATGTAATATACTTATAATTTTAAATATTTAACTACTAATACAATAAATAATATAGTGTATGTGCTTCCCAGAAACATCTTCAGTAATGTCTCTGGATTTTTGACACTGACATTTATCTGTCACTTACAAACATTTTAATTTTGAATTGGATACCATGACATTATTTGGGCTGTGAGATTTATTACAATAGATTATTATATATCTTATATTTCTTTATCTCTAAATCTATAAAAGATATAATAAAATATTTATATGTATTAGATAGAGAATTTACTCTTTTTAAATAGTAACAAGAATAAATAATGCTAAATTGGCTTATGGCTATAATCTATTGTATTACCTTATGTGATTTGTTTTTGCCAGCTTAAATTATTTTACATTTTTATATTTCCAGTAAAATCATTTCACACTGACATCTGTCAATTAGTAATATTTGAATATTCTGTTTCCATAGTGCAGCTTTTAGCAGCATTAGGTTACAAGATATTTCTAATTCTTTATCTCTAAATTCATTGAATATGAGGAAAAATATATAATTAAATCGAATAAAGAATAACCTTTCTTTTATTTATCAAATTAGAGTACTTTCGGTTAACCAATCATAACCAAAATCTAATCAACTCTTCATATGGACATACGAAAGAGGAATATGAAAGAATTATAATTTTTGGAATTGTAGTATTGGAGAAATTTTAAAAACTCATCATCGAATTTTTTGACCAAAGACAATACCTTCCTTACCTATAGGTGACGGAAGGTAAAAATAGGATAACTCGATTTAGAAAGATGAAAAGCATGATTATTTTTTTAATAAACTTTAATCATAAAGTACCTACATACATTTATATCAAATTGGTAGAAGCCTTATATAGAATAGACGATAAGTAAGTACAACATTAGCTCACATTATATTAGAGAAATAACGTGTTATATATGTTAGAAACAAATAGGAAATTACAAAATTATTCTACTGTAAGTGAAGCATGTTTTAGTTGTAAAATAGCGAATAGCAAAATATTTTATTATCATTTGTGAGGCACGTATTTTTTAAGTACCTATATCTTATCATCGCATCGAATGGTAACAGTATTTATTGCTCAAATGAAATCTAGATTTAGAAATTATGATACAAAGAGCAAATATTAAAGTTTAATGTTTTACAATATGTTAGTTGGTCAATCGAACTCAAAACGCATGGTAATTTCCTGCTTCCCTAATTATTTTAGGTAAAATATCTTCAAATAAAAGTTGTGGAGTGTAAAATTCTACACATTATTTTGTGATTAGTTGTACCGCGACACAATGTATTCATTTTAAAACTGAGCCGAAGCCGCAAGATAAGTGCGGCCCTACAGCGCTTATGCTGGTGATACAACAGTCGGTACGTTGTCATAGCAACACGGGCCGCAGAACGCTGAGCGGCCACGGCGTCAGTGCGGTGGCAATAGTACAGCTTTATCCTTTACAAATAAATATATCATCACGGCATATTACCCATTGCTGGGTGTGCCAATCTGCTTTGTACACAGATATCGGTAATGATGAAATATTTGTACCGTGCGGGCGCTTACCAGGCATCACCTCACCCTGAATCACAGGGGTCAATTTTGTGCCATTAAAATTCGAAGTAATTTTTGGCGTCGGTCGGGATCGAACCCGGGTCCCCAAGATTCGCGACCAGACACTCAGGCACTTGGCCACTATATAATTAAATTATATTAATATATTATAAGAAGTTATTTTTACCGTTTTTTGGAAGGGGGGGGGGGGGCATGCGACCCTGCTTGAACAGACGTTACAGATAATATTAAACAAAGATAAATAATTGGAGTGGCAGTCTTGGTGAAAAATGTTTATTAAGATATCATCTACTTAACATTCCGTCGTTTCGATTCCAAATCTGGATCTTTTTTTTGTAATACACATAATACAAAATTCAAGAAAATATTTTACAAAAATTTGCTGAAATTACTTAGTTAATTTATTGTTGAGAAACAATTCATACATTAACTGTAAGTAACTTCAGAAAAATTTTGTAAAATATTTTCTTAAATTTTGTATTATGTGTATGATGATGATGATGATTCATTTAGAATCGAAACGTCAGAATTTTAAGTAGGTGAAATCTTAATAAACATTTTTCACCAAGACTGCAACTCCAATTATTTATCTTTAACCTTAATATCATACCAACAGTCAAGAAATACCAAGAAATTAAGGCATGGTTGTCGTTGCATACTCGCCATCAAATAACACCCTGTCCCTTGTTCTGTGGTGTTGCGGCTTCTTCATAACCTAACATTGTCATCCACTAAATTGGCAATAGTATATAAACCTCCAGTTTATACTTATTTGACGGCAAATATAATAAATAATAAAAATGTGCCAGATCGTTAGTCATTTGTTTGTGTACATAACATGTAAAATTAATTTTGCTTATTGATTCATATACAGAATTTTATGCTGTACAACTTTTATTTGAAGCTTTTTTATCTAAAATAATTAGGGAAGCAGGAAATTTTGAAAGTCTGATGTTCCATAAAAAATATTCGGAAACATTCGACATTTTTTTATTTACATTTATGCTGTGATTGGTTCCAGAATAAATGTTGGGTTTTGTGGTCACTTAAACAGTATAACAAAATATTTGGTAAAATTTATTAAAAATAAATATAAACAACTAGGGCGCGGCGCCATATGGTGCGATGTGTTAGAACATATAATATTCACAGTAACAAACAAAAGAGTGTTTAAATCCGCAACTATTCGTTTCCTGATATTAGGACTTTTTCTTGTATTATATAAAACTGCGATTTACCATTTCATCCAAAATTTTAAATAGGGGGGGACAAGATTAGCATTGGCACACGGCGCGCCCCTGAAAACAATATATACAACTGATAATACTGAAATCTGCACGTTATTTCCCATCAACTTATCAAAAATAGACTTAGAAACAAAAAGCTTTCAGAATACATTAAGTAGGTAACTATATCTTTACTAAAACATCGCTCTTAAAGCGAACGCAGGAACTAAAATGGCGGCGAATGACAGTGGCGCCATCCAATGGCCGGAATTGCAACCATCTGTCTCGCACAGAGAACAATGGGATACTGCATTATTTTTTTGCCCCACAACATGGCAGGGATCTGTATTGGCTGAGCCTTTTATTTGACAGGTGCGAACGATGACTTCTTCATTATTAACTAGAAATAAAAACATGATTAATATTCTTTCAGTCAAAAAGAATTTATTCTTACTATACCAAGGTTTCGGGTAGTAAGATCTTACAAATTGTTACATGTACACAAACTTCATACAAAACATTCAATTAATTTATTAAACATCGTACAAAAAAATCATAGATGTTTAACAAATTAACTGAATGTATTTTGTGTACATGAATTGTAACAATTTGTAAGATCTTACTGTAAGTGTGATAATGTCTATGTATTACATTTTTGTTCTATAATGGGGTCAAACCGTGAAATCCATCTCATTTAATAAATAATCTTTCGCGGCTGTAAAATTCGTGACGTCACGGTTTGTTACCCACACAAAGACATTCCTCTCTCTCTCTCACACACACAACGGTCCATGTAGTTTCCGTTTGCTGTTGTAAACAAACTAACCTAAAATTATGACAGGGGACAGCAGAGTTAAGAGTAAAGGTATGTAAATAAAACATTTATTAAAATAAATACCAAAAGTTGTATGAAATATGTTTTTCATTAACAATATGTTGCTGTCGCAAAATTAAACTGACAAATGATAACCCAAACAATCATAGTTCCAAACATAACCGGTAGAGAGCTACTGCCGCATCCACCAAGCCGTGACGTCAGCGTCCAAATATTTGAAATTAAAGACAACTTTTAAAAAATCATATCTCTGATTCTAAAGACTTGTAAGGTGTAAAATATACACCTACATATTTAATTTGACCTATTTTTTCAAGAAAAAAATAAATGAAGAAGGTGCAAGAGTGCACCAATAGTAAGAATAAATGCTGTTTGACTGAACTTTCAAGTAATTGTTAACACCTAATCCACATCACAGTCGAGAAATTACCCACAATTGTTTATTTAACTTACATTTAAAATATCAATTCATTTTTTCTATGCATGGCACTCTTATTATTGCCATATTTTAATCATTTTGTATGAACAAATAAAAATACAAAAGTTAGGTCCTGCATTTTGAGAACTGGTCGATAAAAAAGTTTCTTCTCTTTAAATTTGTCTTGTCGAGATAGCAATAGTGGCTCATTTAAAATGGACACCCTGTATGGACATTTTTAAAAAAAATGATGTGGTCCGCCCATCAACACCCGTGTTTAATTAAAATATGGGCTTTAAAATATGGCTACAACATATATAATAATTCAAGACCAATTTACAGTTATAGCCTCCTATAAAGTATTTTAAGATATCCATATGTTTTCAAATCGCCAAATATTTATAGGAACTCAAAAATATATTTTGTGATTATACTATTCTTAAATTAGTGCAACAGCTAAGTTCAGAAGTACCTTAAAACTTTATCGAGCAAACAAATATTTAAATGGCATAAGGGCATAAATGCTTTTATCTGTCGTCAATGTATACATAAAAAAAATTGTAAAAATTTGCGATCTTATTGTACATGGTCTGCGACTAACAAAAATTGAAATCAGTAGATAAACCTAGATAAGCCATATCATATTAGAATTATTTTATTAATAATTTCGCATCGGCCAGTGGTACTAAAAATGTACACTTTAAGAAGCTTTTTTTCTGGAAGGACAGAAAAACGTTCTCCAAGGTATTTAAAGTGAACACCAATAATTCAGTTTACCATGAATTAATTTTTATAATCTTTCACATACATAAAATCACGCGTGTCCCACTTAGTGGGTTCGCACAAACCCGATAACAATAAGAACAACATCAACATCATACAACAAATCCTTACTCTTAAACATATTAAAGTGACCGATTTTCGGTAGCGAAATACCGCATCCGGATCACAATAATAGTTAGAAAACAATCATCCTTCGCCACACATTCCTATCTAAGCAGACTTCCTTCGCCTCGGTCACACTCATAATCCCTACTCTTAAACATATTAAAGTGACCGAGTTTCGGTAGCGAAATACCGCATCCGGTTCACAATAATAGTTGGGAAACAATCATCCTTCGCCACACATTCCTATCTAAACAGACTTCTTTCGCCTCGGCCACACTCATAATCGCATTCATACATGCTCTTCTTCTCTTCATACTTGAAAATTCTTTCTCTTTAAGCACCCTACCAACCACATCCATCCACTTACACACTGGTCGGCCACGCAATCGAAAACCCTCAACTTCACCAAGATATATACCCTTAACAAGCCGTTCACTCGCCATTCTCTCCGCCTAAACTCTAAACATCTCAACTGACTTACACCAACTCTCTTAACAACATTGTTCCCAACCATACACTAAATTATTCCTCACGCGATCCCGTCTGACATATCCACATACACCACGTAAATACCTCATTTCACAGTCACTCTCTTTTTATGCTTTCCCGTCCATGCCCAGCATTCGCTTCCATACATCAAAGCAGGCACTAGCACGCCATTATATACACTTAACCGAGCATCCCTTGATACGTTAACGTTTCGTGCAAACGTACCCAGAGCACCCATTACCTTACATCCCGCACTCACTCTCCTTTCTATGTCTCGATCAATTCGAGATCATGCTACCCAAATATACAAACTCATTTACCTGCTCCAGTTTCACTCCATCTACCAACAGGTTGCACTCAGTCACCAATTTACTCCTTTGGATTTATCAACATTCAACACCAGATTCATACTTCTTCCAACTACATGTATTCTCTGAGTTGCTCTTCATTTTCTCCTAAAACAACTACAAAATCACATAAAATAATAAAAAAGTGCAACCACCCTATTATTTATGAGCTTGGGTTGGTACATTCATTTATGCTTACCCATGCTAACGACTTTTTGGCAAGCCATATTCTGTTCAAGATGTGGTGTGTTCTTGTCAATATCCATTCCCAAAATGGCGCCTAAGCTTTGGGCGTAATCTTTAGCCTGGGAACCTAATTTGTTGATCAGGGTTGCGCTGCATTCTTGGGGCGTCAGTTTTTCTGTAGGGTTCGTACAATCCTTTGTAAGGGTAGACAAACAGTTGTAACATTTTATGCATGTTCCTAAAAAAGAAAAAATAAATTAGTTAATTCTTTAAGTCTTAATAGGTTATATACAGGCTGGTGACCGGCACAGTATTTAGAATAAAAAGTTATATTTGACATCTATGTATATAATAACTAGCTATTATTCTGACACGGGTCCCCATATCTGATTGTCAAGGCCAACAAAGTTACATAACTGCTCGCGCCCTATTGTATTTAACATTTATTGTATACCTACACTCTACACCAAAAATTCTATTCTTTATATTTAGATTTTTAAATTCATTCTATGAAGAAATTTTGTCCTCGAATTTTTCGAAATGTTTTCAATTGATTGTCGGGATTGACAGTATTTTTGACGGGTATTTATGTAATATAGGGACCTATAATTTTAAATATTAAACTATTAATATAATATATATAGTTTCCTGCAAAAATCTTCAGTAATGTCTGGATTTTTGACACTGACATTAATCTGTCAGTTACATTTTCATTTATCAATTGATTTCCATTACATTATTTGGGCTGTGAGATTTATTACAACAGATTATTATATACCTTATATTTCTTTATCTCTAAATCTATAAAAGATATAATACAATATGTATACGTATCAGATAGATAATTTACTCTTCTTTAATACTAAAGAACAAAAATTTTCAAAAAATAATATTTAGAAGATTTTTTTAAGAATCTGTTTCGTCTGGTTATCTAATTATTACCAAAACCTTTTTAGCTCTTCCCAGTAATGTCCGATTGAGAAATACGTAGTTAAACAGATATTAAGTATTATAGTTTTTGAGAAATCGTCAATCCAACCTCCCCACAGACATACATACACAAACACACACAGACATCATCGTAAAACTATTAAAATCGGATTGTAGGGACCTTAAAACATGCTTAATCATTAAAATCTTGATATGCGATTTTTAGCATGAATCCAATATCTCTCTTATGCAAAGGGTTAAGTATTACAGGGATGATTTTACTTGTATTTTAATGAATATATGTCAGACTACAGTTATTGGATAAATACACACTATAAATGTCGACTTTCGTAATTTAGATAAACTGTATGTATATTATCAAGGACATATTCATAAAAAATTGTTGTCAATTGGAATTTTTTTGATACCATATATGATTTCAAAAGTCTACAAACTAATATAAAAGCAAAACACTTTATAATTTATCAAATTTAGGCAGATAGTCTCAAAATATTTTTTCAATAAAAGATTAAAAAAACGCGTATGATTTTAAGATTAATATGCTATTTACGTTCTTTATACAATCAAGGTTACAAATTGCAAAAACTTGATTGAAAGATAGGGATTTGAATAAATAAAAGTGTTAACAAAAGATGTATCCATCGTTTTAATAACTTCTATAATTTAAACTAATAGTTATTTAACCTACAAGAAATGAAAGGATGTAAGTTGGACTAGTAACTTTCCAGGATGTTAAGATGTGCGTGTGTATTCTGTGTTGCTGATTATAATTTTCGCGCTACCGACGAATTAATTAAGCTTAAGTACTCATAAATTACGAACTATTTGACATCTGCTAAAAGAATTATTCATTTTCTTTCAATCTAAATTATTTATGATTGTTGCCCTGTTATTGAAAAGTAATAACAGGTGTTAAAAATATAACCAAATAAATACTATTAACATTTATCATTTATTGAGTATTCCCTAATATTTATCTTGAATTTTGTGCTTGACTTGTGCGTTGTATAAAACCAAAAAATCTGATGTGGACACCACATGACTTCCTTGTACGATTATTAAACTACACATATAATAATTAAATTACAAAATATTAACAGGCTTAAGCCAAGCCCGAGAAATTCTTTTTAAAGAGAGTTTTGATTACAACAAAGAAATATTTGATTACAACAATGAATATGACTAATTTCACAATAAAAATATAATATTTGTTATTGTACGAATCGTAAAATTGCACGTATTTAACGTAATTTGACATGATCTTTTTTTTTATTCTTTTGTCCTAATCCATAGCAAGCTTTATTACAAAAACAAAAAGTATATAATTTTTAAATTTACATATCTCGCTTATACAAAGGGCTAATTTAATAATACTTAATGTGTTAGATGCAGAAATTAATTCTCTAAAACTTTTATTTGAAGCATTTATTTCTAAAATCAAAATAAAATCATTTTATTCAAGAAAAACTGTTAACAACTTCAACTAATGTACCACTTCCGGTTAACCTATTTTAACCAAAATCTATTATGTTTTTTCGATTGACATAAAAGTCTTGTATACCAAATTTGAAAAGTTTTGGATTATATTTTAAAACAGTTTTTCATTAAAATCTATTATAAGCTTCAAGTAAAGTGCCACTTCTGGAAATTGTATAATACCCAGAAAGGGAGGTGCACAACTAGATGTTATAGGAGTCCTAAATACAAAATTTCAACTTTCTACGGCTTGCCGTTTTTGAGTTATGCGAGATACGTACGTACGGACGTACGTACGGACGTACGTACGGACGTACGTACGGACGTACGTACGGACGTACGTACGTACGTACAGACGTCACGACGAAATTAGTCAAAATGGATTCAGGGATGATCAAAATGGATATTTCCGTTGAAATCTGAAAACCGAAATTTTTCGCGATTACAATACTTCCTTTACTTACGTACAAGGAAGTAATAGATATTGATTAAGCTGCAAAGGTTGCTGTGTCGAATTTTTTTTATTAATTCTGGGTTTATTTCACAAAGTATACAAAAACATTTTTTGCATAATCCCCGGCCTAGAAACGCATTTTTCCCAACAGATTGGGAGCTTTTTAATCCCTTCATTGTAGAAACTAGCGGGACCTTCACATAGCCATTGGAGCACAAATTCCTCCACCGCACGGTCATCGTCCTCCCATCGCTTCTTTGAGGGGCCCAAGTCACATGGTGACAAGTCGGGATTGTAGCGTGGGTGTTCCGTTTCCTAGCCAGTTCTGTTCAATTTTTGCCTCGTAGTGTTTGCGTTTTTCTTTTCCTTCGATAGGATAATTTTGCGACAGTAAGTTGCAATAATATAGCGCATTAAATGTGCGTTGATCATTATGCGTTTATTAGTCTTCATGAGATTCCGAACCGCCGCGATGTTGACTTTGGTAACGCTTATCCTTTGGCGGCAATCATAGCTCTGATTCTCACCCTTCAGAGAACTTATGCCAAGCAAAGACACGGGTCCTTAAAAACGTGTTGGGGCTTCAACCTCCGCAAAATTTCGGTTGGACTTACGCCTTCATTGGCCAAAAACTTGATAATAATCCGTTGCTCCACGGAGACATGCCCTTCTTGTTCGCTCATGGTTTTTTTAATACTAAAGAGACCTAAGCGAATTGGGGTCATGTCTACCCCTTTCCTAACAGCCCAAGCTACCTGCTAATAATTCTAAGATGATTTTGTCCTTTGATGATTTTTGAAAAGCCGCTTTGTTTCGAAGATACAGGGCGAAAAAAATTTTCGACAATAACAACATTTAATACCAAAAATTACATGTAAAGTTTCTTAATGTACAAGTACTGTTGAAAATGACTACCTCCAGCTAAGATGCAAGAATCCGCCTAGCTTGTAATGAATTGCCATCAGCAAGTCCATAAATGAAATGCATGTCAGTCATGTCGGCGTTCGTATAGCTATTCATGTAAGAGGACTTCACTAACAAAAGTTTAAGTATTATAGACACGTCAAACAGCCAAACGTCTCAACAAATTTGACACATAACTTGCTTGCTTTTACTAGATTAATAATTTGAAAAATATCAAAATTGGTTTTGTCGAATTTTTGTTTCGGCCTGTATTTTCGAAACAAAGCGGCTTTTCAAAAATCATCTTAAAATGGTCCAGGGAATAATCCTTTCAATTTTTGCACTATGTTTAATAAACATCCTGTATACTCATTCACTATTGGTAATTTTTTATTTGAAGAGGTACTATAGTCAAATTTTTTGACTCTGTCGGGTACAGTAATAAAACTATAAATGAACTATAAATATCGCAATTATGATAAAGCGGCATATCCTTTACTTTCTGTAGAATAATACTGTTTGGCTTGGGCCCATATTTTTGAGCCGCTCTATTCATTTATGTTAAAGGACTGTAAGGCTATTTTCCTATACATACCTGGTAGACGTTTGATTCAATGCATGAATAGAGCGGCTCAAAAATATGGGCCGATGCCAAACAGTATTATACTACAGAAAGTAAAGGATATGCCGCTTTATCATAATTGCGATATTTATAGTTCATTTATAGTTTTATTACTGTACCCGACAGAGTCAAAAAATTTGACTATAGGTATTTTTAAAAGTGAAAAATACTTTCCAATAAAAGAATAAAAAATGTACGATTCCATTTGAAAAATATTTATTTTGCCCCATATTTTGGAGACACCTGTATTGTTTATAGGTATAGACATAAGTACAAAAAATCACAAGATAAAAAATTACTTTTAAATTGTTGTTTTTTTGCAATGAAGTAACCTTGAAATAGTAAAGGACGCTTACAGCATTTTAATCTTAAAATCATACTCACTTTCCTCGTTTCTTGGAAAAATATTTTCATTCCTTGACACAAATCATTTATTTTATCTGTTTTAATAGTGTCTTAGCAAATATAAATAATATGACTTCAAAAACGTTCAAAATGACAACGTTTTATGAATTTTTTTAAAGTTATTCAACAAAAAGTTTTTTACACGTAACATTAACGATAGATGCTTTTTTAAATATTAAACAATTATGACCTTTAGGTCTAGGATATGAGTCAAAATATTTAATACGTGTACTTGTTTGTTTATAATATTATTATCTTTGGTCTCATATATCTGGAATTTTATGACACTTGTATCATATCAAACATTGGGCTTGGCTCATAGAATTTTTTCATATAAAAATATCATTTTTCATTTCAATTTTTTACCTCTCGCTAAGAGAGGTATTGGATTCATGCTAAAAATCGCATATCCAGATTTTATTGAATAAACACGTTTTAAGGTCCCTACAATCCGATTTTAACATTTTTACGATGATGTCTGTGTGTGTGTGTGTGTGTGTGGATGTGTGTGTGTGTGTGTATGTGTGTGTGTGGGATGTTGGAAGGACGGTTACTCAAAAACTATAAGACTTAAAAAAAAATTAACAACGTATTTCCCAATCGGACATTCATGGGAAGATCTGAAAAGGTTTTGGTAATAATTGGACAACCGGAAGTAGAAGATTCTTGAAAAAAATTCTTCTACATAATATTTTTTGAAAATTTTTCGTGGTAATATTAAAGAAAATTAAATTCTCTCTCTGATACATTTAAATATTTTATTATATATTCTATAGATTTAGAGATAAAAGAAGTATAATATATAAAATAATCTGTTGTAATAAATTTGACAGCTGAAAGAATGCCATGAAAAATAGTTGATAATTTAAATTATTTGTAACTGACAGATAAATGTCAGTGTCAGAAATAATGAGTAATTTTGAAAGTAATGAATTAAAAATGTACTTGGAGAATCCCTTAGTTCTTGATCTGTGACTATTATGGAGATGACAAGTCTAGGTTGAAGGACTTAAATTTGTTTCAAACATTATGGGACAATGTACACCAGTACTGTAGACTAGAGTAACTTTGAATTGCGAAAAAGCTATCAAATTCTTCTCAAGTAAGTTGTAAATATTGACAAAATCGGAGTGCAATCTATCCGTCACTTTATTAAAGGGAATTAAGGTTATTTAGATATAACAAGTATGAAAAAATAAAATGTAAAAGAAGATATATAAGAATAGATGCACAATCCAGATATATACATTTTAGACCGCCCAAAATTAATGTTTTTACTAGAAGAATATGAAGAGAAAGTAAACAAAGTTGTTCGAATTGAAAATTGCAGTTACCAGCCTAATATTTATATATGGTAAACTCTACTTTGTAATTTATTGTAACATAATTTATGGTAAAATATCTTCATGTTGAGACATGCTATTATTGAATAATAAAGAAGTTTATACGTCATAGATTTATATGAATATATTATTTGTATTTATAAAAATAATCTTTGCTTTATGCATACAGCCAGGTAAAATATACGGCGAGAGGTTATGTGCTGGCCACATCAGATTTTTTTAAATAATATTTTAGTGGATCCAGCAAATATCTCGCTTATTTATTAAGTTAGTAATTTCTTTCATATAACATGATTTATACAGCAACATGTAAGCTACTTGATGACGGATGTACATTCATTATACCACTTCCGGTTTATTAGTAATTAATGTCAACTTTGAAATTTCAAATGGAACATACCATATTTTTTTACAAATTTGAAAAGTACATCAAATCATGTAGAATAATCCATATGTTACATTATTAAAAAATAAATGGCGGGCACTTTTTTATACACCTAGTCGAAAAGAGAATAGTGAGCCATGACTATCATTTTGTGTTTCTTATTCTTGTTTTCTGTATTATTATGACAAAAGAAAATATTTCGTTTAATAATAATAGTTACATTGTTTTATTTCAAGCCACAGTCATGGCTCACTATTCTATTGTGTTAAATACATTTTATTTCACCTAACTAATAGTACGCTTTCAAGCAAATCTTCCTTTATGTTAGTTCTCTTATATAAGTACTCAACATAACGAACACCGCCAGTGTGGGCAAATAAAAATTATCGTAGTCAGTGTTCAATAGATGAAACTACGAGTATACCGTTTAACCTAACACGTAACAGGGTTTGCAACTCAAATATCTGAAAATTCAATAATATTTACGGGTAAAATATTTGCTGTAAATAAAATATTAAATAAAATAACGGTTAAAACCGGTAACCGATATTAATTATTTTGTTTTCAATCATGAACGAAAAAAAATATTGCGTTTCCGTTTTCGTTTTTACAAAAAATTCGGTTTATTTCGTTTTTAGTCCCTGAGTAATAGTCTTCAAGGTTCAAATACACCCATTTTCCTTAAAAGGGTTACCATCAAATATTTGTTTCTAGATATAAACTTTATTATTTATATTGTACATAATATTCTTGTCATTTATTGATTCATGAACTTATATATTTGCCACACCTCATAATGGCAATAATTTCTTTATCGGATTGTTATGCTGTTAAAGTGTTGATATTATGATTGCAGTTGCCTTGAATTTTTTGTGAATAACAAGTTGTATTAATTAATAGTTTTAGTATCACAAAAACAAAATCATTTATTCATATACACTTTATATCTCTGAGTTGATTCCAGCTTCATCAATTTCTTTTATCTAGCATCTTTGACCTACACACATGACAATTTTTGCTTATCCTACCAACCGGTAAGACAATTTCCTGATAAAATGGGGCTTACTTCATCAATGAAGTCACGTCACTTCACTTTAAGTTGAGACACCTATAATGTAAAAAGGGATCGATAAAGTCTCGTGAAATTCTTGAGGGGTCGACGACCGAAAAAGTTTGAGGACCTCTGCTCTAGACGAACTAAATACGCACAAGTTTTTATATTTTTAATTATTTATTTATTCAGGTACTTGTATTTCTGTTGCCCCAGCTAAAACCGGATATGATATTTGCAGACAGTACACAAAGTTAAACTTTAAATGAAAAATTGTATATTCAGTGGCGTAACAAAAAAATTTAGTAATCAATAAATATTTTCATTTATGCGCCTTTAAATAAAATATGCTTGTATTTTATCGGTTATTTTGTCTCTAAATAAAAACCTTAGATATCGTTTCTTAAATTTATTATTATATATATACAAATCCAACCCCAAATGTATTCGTACCCTCTGCAAGAAATATATTAACAGCAAGAGGAAATAAATTTTTAGTTTACAATAGTTAAGATTATATTTGGGCAATTTTCTATTTTATGTATTAATAAAGTGTACTGGGTTTAAATATAATGTTATCTAAATTTATCTTTAACAATAATCTACCGGCAAATATATGACAAAAGACACGTGCTAATTTTTTTAGTTCCAACAGTAAATAATACAATATTTATGTTAGTATTATTTATAAAACTAACAATATGTTTAATGAATACTATATTATTTTTTGTGATATTTATTTATTAAAGTACCAACTACAATTATATTAAAAACAAAAATAAATAAACTTGTGGATGCTATGATTATTACTCCAATTCTACAAATTTTGATATGGTGTATTAATAGAGTGTATAGAACTTGAATACATTGCTTATAATAAAATTTCTTTGGTTTAATAATAATTTATTTGCAAATAATACATTGTCTGCATGTGACAAATGTTTCGTCTTTAATAATTCGCAAATAATTTATTAAAGTAATAAAATTTAAGATGGCAATTAATTGAGTATATTGTCAATACGAATACATTTGGGGTTGTTGTCTCGCTAAGAGAGGTATTGGATTCATGCTAAAAATCGCATATCCAGATTTTAGTGGATAAGCACGTTTAAGGTCTCTAGAATCCGATAATAACATTTTTACGATGATGTCTGTGTGTGTGTGGGGGGGGGGTTGTTGGAGGTACGATTTCTCTAATTCTATAAGATTTAAGACCTATGTAATTACGGATTCCTCAATCTAACAGTAATGGGAAGAGTTGAATAGGTTCTGGTAACAATTGAATAACCGACAATAGTAGTATTTTAACAAAAATCTAAATATTATTTTTTGAAAATTTATGTTACTACAAATATTAAAAAAGAAAAATCTCTATCCGACACATTTGATATAGCCTCATAATGAACGCTAAAGCAAATTGTATCCTTAATATTTGTAAACGACTTCGTATCTCTTTTAGTTCTTGAGATCCCTGAGGACAAGTTATTCTGGGCATCTGTATAGAGCCCCATAAGAATTGCTTGCACAGGGACCCCGTTATCCTGGTCACGCCACATATAGTAAATAAAGTAAATATTATTAAATAGTAAAGGAAAATTTAGGTTGCTTCAAATAGGAAAAAAACATTATTTAATATTGTATGTGGTTTATATTTCCCATAATTTGGTGACGTCATTGGAAATGCTATGACGTATTAAAGTAATCAAAATTATATTGACATGCATGTATAAAATACAAATATGAATTATACTAATAATAATTTAATATATATGCAAATATGAAAAATATATAAATAATGATAATAATGTCATCAGTAGGTGTGCCAAATTCTTTTATTCGCAAATTTCGATAATAACAACATACCACAAAATATATATTATAAATTATAATCATATATTATTTCTATGTATTTTGTAAATAGAAAGTCCAACAAAAAAAAGCAATTAATTTTTATCGCTTTCTAATACAAATAACCATGACAACATTAAACAATTACTATCGCATAATACACAATAACGAAACCCACCCACCACGTGTCTAGCTCAACAGATTCCAATCAATAATCTATAATAACATACCTGTGGTGATAAGACCACTTAGAACCACTAAACACAGTAAATATCCCATTGGTTTCATTGCAAAATATACAACGGTGTGGTCTGCCCGTGTATTTAGTTACGCGCTTAGCAAAAGACTGTCGGCTCTTTGAATTGACCTCAATGGTAGGAAAAGAGAAAGACTTATTTTCGATGTGTTATCCTTGTTTAGCGAGCGATGTTTGTATATAGACGAAGGAGGGGCTATTGTACATAGAGCAGACTGAAAAATGAAGCAGGGATCCACAGCAAAAAAATCTGTTGTGGCCAGCACAATACCTCTCGCCACTTCCTTTTTTTGGTTAAGTATAGGGCGCGAACAGTCATGTTACATTGTTGGTCTTGACAAGCAGATGTGGGGGCCCGTTTCAGAATGATAATTAGTAATTATGTACATAAATGTCAGAATTTTTCATTAAAAATTTCAGGATTTTCTAAATTCACGTAGTTAATTTGTCACCAGGAGTGTGGAATTGACTTGTCGAGGAAAATAAATCACATGAAATTGGAAAATCACTAAATTTAGAATGAGAAATTATGATATATGACATCTATATACATAATTACTAGCTATAATTCTGACATTGGCCCCCATATCTGCTTGTCAAGGCCAAAAAGTCACATAACTACTCGCGCCTTAATGTATTTAACATTTCTTGTATACTTACACTCTACACCAAAAATTCTACTTATATCTATTCCATATATTTAGATTTTTTAAATTTAAATTCATTCTATGAAGAAATTTTTCGTGATGTTTCCAATTCATTGTCGGAAGTAACAGCATATATGAAGGGTATGTGTAATATACCTATAATATTAAATATTAAACTATTAATGCAATAAGAAATAATATAATGTATATACTTCCCAGAAAAAATCTTCAATAATGTCTCCGGATTTCTGACACTGACATTTTTTGACAATTTAAATCCATGGCATTCTTTCGGCTGTAAGATTTATTACAACAGATTATTTTATATATTATATTTATTTTATCTCTAAATCTATAGAATATATAATAAAATATTTAAATGTATCAGATAGAGAATTTAATTTTCTATAATATTGCCACGTAAAATTTTCAAAAAATAATATTTATAAGATTTTTTTTCAAGAATCTTCTACTTCCGGTTGTCCAATTGTTACCAAAACCTTTTCAAATCTTCCCGGGAATGTCCGATTGGGAAATACGTTGTTAAACAAATTTTAAGTCTTATAGTTTTTGAGTAACCGTCCTTCCAACATCCCACACACACACACACACACACACACACATCCACACACACACACACACACACACACAGACATCATCGTAAAAATGTTAAAATCGGATTGTAAGGACCTTAAAACGTGCTTATTCAATAAAATCTGGATATGCGATTTTTAGCATGAATGCAATACCTCTCTTAGCGAGAGGTAAAAATGTTGTTTACATATTATGTAAATTACTTCTGGGTAATTTCTCGACTGTGATGTAGATTAGGTGTTAACAATTACACCTTCTTCAGGGTCAAACACAATTATACAACAAAAATGTAACAAACTGTAACGTGCGCACCTGACTTAAGAGTATACGGGCGCCGCTTCTGGTAGAATATTTCCGAGCGACGACGTAAACCCGGCAGCGGAACGGCTAGACGTGGTAATTACACCTGTGATCTAAATCTATTGTATTCAGTATCATGTGGCGTCAGAAAGTTCCAGAAGGACACTAGGTTGTATAAATACCGTCCGAACGACAACGGAGAAATAGTCTGACATATACATTGTTTAAAATTATTTAATCATAGTGTTAGTTATTCTTATCTTTTTAATATTTATCCTAATTATTTATCATTTAATAAACGTATTATTTTAATTAATAATAATACTTTTAGTAAGATCTTACAGATTGTTACAATTCATGGACACAAAATATATTTGTACAAAACATTCAGTTAAATTTATTAAACATCGTACAAAAAATTCAAAGAGCATTCACACATCCATTTGCTCTAAAAAACGACAACCGAATAATATGGAAAATAGCCGGAAATATCCTGTAAGAGGATTCTGCTGATTGATACGGACTCCTATTGGTCGTCTGTACACCAATAATAATGTAGCAAGTTGTAGGTATTTAAATAAAATGTAAGGAATTTAATTTGCCTTTTCCTTTTTGAACTTT
This sequence comes from Harpalus rufipes, assembly GCA_951394225.1. NCBI lineage: Eukaryota > Metazoa > Arthropoda > Insecta > Coleoptera > Carabidae > Harpalus > Harpalus rufipes. Next base: position 2,042,604 of record OX596288.1, read on the forward strand.
TCCAATACACCAAAATATACGCTGTTAAGTCCTAGCATATCAGTTCTTGCATTGATGTTATTTGTAATTTTTTTGTAATAATTATCAGGTACTTCAAAATTTTTAAGCCATATATTTAAGAATTCAATAAATCAATTGATATATCAGTATGTTTTCATTACATATAAGGTGTATTTGTTTCATATTCGTCAGGACATATTTATATAAACAAAATAATCATAGAAATACATTGCACAATGATAAAATTTTGAGAACTCCTTTATTAGCGTAGCAAATATTTTATGGGAAAAAAACTGGACTGAAATTCATGTACACATAAATTTGAAACACATTTCAGGATTAGCTTGGAAGCTTTCAGGAATAGCATTTGTTAAATATAAGTTATTTACTATTCCGAAAACTTTTGTAATTATATTAGTCTTTTATTAATTAGATCGTAGTTATTATGTTTTCAGTAGTTTAGTAATTAAAATATAATAATAATTGGAAATAATGAATTACTAGATTACAGTCAAAATATTTATTTGAATTTCAGGCCCCTACCAGTTTCAGCATCTTTTATGCCTTCTTCAGGTGATTTTTTTTTTATATTTGTATTTACACATTAAAATAACACATTTAAAAAAATAACAAAAAACATAACAACACACGTAGGACGTCAAAACAGTTAAAAATATACAGGGTGTCCCTTAACTTGGTGCACAAACTTTAAGGGCATATAATACTGATCAAAATGAGTAAAAAAAGCTTAGTCAAAATGTGTCCGATCTTTAATAGTTTCCCAGATATAACGCAGTGAAAAATGAGTTTTTACGAGATTTACCTTTGCTATCTCAAAAACTATAAGAATTACGATTTTGATTAATTGAGACTTTTTGTTTACCTTTGAGAGGTAATCTTAGATGGCCTTTTGTTATTTTATAAAAATCAAAAGTGAAATGTTGTGGCGACCTTGGTCAATATTTAATTTTCATATAACTACGTAACTATAAGAAATTGAGAAAAATGTTTCATATAAAATTTTATTGTTTTTTATAGTCTTTTTACTGACATAGACAAAATTTTATTCGATCGTTATCTTTGTCAGTTTTTCTTAGATTTTTCGCTTTTCTCGGAAACAGTTGAAGATCATTCCTATGTTGATGAAGCTTTTTTATTCATTTTGGGCAGTACTATATGCCCTTAAAGTTTTTGCTCGAAGTTAAGGGACACCCTGTATATATAATAAAATACTCAAATAGTCATCAAAATCTTGTAAAAATAAAATAAATATATGTGAATTTTCGGCACCCTTATGGAAGATATATAATTTGGTTTAACAAAAACTAATAAAATGTACACTTTGTACTTACAATACTACTCAATCAATAAGGATTAATATAAAGAAAAAATGTATTTTATATTTAATTTTAATTTGTCGTTATTTCCCATTCTTCTTGACCTATTGCTTCTATCTAAACATTTTATATTTTCGTTTTTGTAAGTGAATGCCCTATTTTATTTTCACAATAGTGCGGCATTTTTTTTTTTGTTATGTAATATACCGACAGAGCAGTTATATGTCAGATTGATTTGTAAAGGTGGTAAATGTGTCACTACAGTGCCATTAGTTCCTGACTAAACGTTTCCATTAAGAATGTAGACAAGTGACATTTCTCAACATTGTATGTTAGAAATTTGGACAGCGAGCGTTTTTTCGACTTTGTCGCGCTAGAGCGACAAAGTGACATTTTGCGTTGACAAAAGAGAGCGCAAATGACTACTTTCTATGTAGACTGTAGAAAAATATATATATCACATATAGAATTTACTCTTCTTTAATACTAGCAAGAACATTTTTTTTACGTCCGGTTGTCTAATTATTTTCATCTTTTCCCAGTAATGTCCGATTGAGAAATACGTAGTTAAACAGATATTAAATATTGTAGTTTTTGAGAAATCGTCCTTCCAACCTCCCCACACACACATACATACACACACACGCAGACATCATCCTAAAAATATTAAAATCGAATTTAGGGCGTAAAAAGTTCTTATTGAAAATCCTATTTGTCGACTTCAGAGCACATTATATTGTATTGCGTTTCGTTCCTGCTGCCAACATTTTGACTACCACTGCCTTCATTACCGGCACACTTTCCGGTAGTAATAATTTCTTTCCTGCCCCTGGTTGCGTGTGTAACAGGACCACTCGACCTGCTCTTTCGTTCCTGTTGATTATTTACCAGTTCCTGCTTATAATAACTGTCCACAGGATTCATTATTATCCTGCCCTCTAAATTGCAGGAATCGTGAAATAGTAAGCAGGAATTTATAAAGATATTAACTATGCTAATAAGATGGGAATAGATGTTTATTATTGTTGGGTGTCGTCCTTCCTTTATGATTTATTCATGTTTCCAGTAATGATTTTTTTTTGAGAGTAGTACATGTTGTTTCACAGGCATTTATAATTAAATTAGCGTACAGGGTGATTCAAAAGTTAAAAGCCTAATTGACTGTGCATATGTCATATAAGTTTTCAGAAACTTCTTGAACGGTTTTTGTACTGGGACTTTAAAAAATCTATAGAAAACTGTACAATGTACAAATGCGACACTAGGTGAACTGCTCTAAATAACATTTAAATTACACTCGGCAAAGTTCACAAAATATCAGTCTCTGAATCAACCTCTCGGTCATTTATCAGAGACTGGCCCACTCAACCAGAACCACAGACGCGTTTCGTTGTATTTGCACTCAACTAGTCTCAGTGCCTCGGAAGAAGCGTCAGTACATCACACTGATGAGCTGCAAATACAGCGAAACGCGTCTGTGGTTCTGGTTGAGTAGGCCAGTCTCTGATAAATGACCGAGAGGTTGATTCAAAGACTGAAATTTTGTGAACTTTGCCGAGTGTAATTTAAATATTATTTAAAAAAATCTGTTGTGGCCAGCACAATACCTCTCGCCACTTCCTTTTTTGGTTACAAAAGTATAGGGTCAGAACATTCATGTTACATTATTGGTCTTGACAAGCAGATGTGGGGGCTCGTTTCAGAATGATAATTAGTAATTAGGTCAGAATTTTTCATTAAAAATTTCAAGATTTTCTAAATTCACGGTAGTTAATATGTTACCAGGAGTGTGGAATTTACTTGTCGAGGAAAATAAACCACATGGAATTGGAAAATCACTAAATTTAGAATGAGAAATTATGATATTTGACATCTGTATACATAATTACTAGCTATCATTCTGACATGGGCCCCCATATCTGCTTGTCAAGGCTAACAAAGTCACATGACTGCTCGCGCCCTAATGTATTTAACATTTTTTGTATACCTACACTCTACACCAAAAATTCTAGTTATATCTATACTTTATATTTAGATATAACTAGAATTTTTGGTGATGTTCTTCTTCTAATTTTTCGAGATGTTTCCAATTCATTGTCGGGGGTAACAGTATTTCTGAACGGTATGTGTAATATACCTATAATATTAAATATTTAACTATTAATACATTAAGAAATAATATAATGTATGTACTTCCCAGAAAAAGTCTTCAGTAATGTCATTTTAAATTTTCAACTATTTTCCATGGCATTCTTTCGGCTGTAAAATTTATTACAACAGATTTCTTTTATCTTTAAATATTTAGAATATATAAAAAAATATTTAAATGTATCAGATAGAGAATTTAATTTTTTTTCAAGAATCTTCTACTTCTGCTTGTCCAATTGTTACCAAAACCTTTTCAGATCTTCCCATGAATGTCCGATTGGTAAATACGTTAAACAAATATAAAGTCTTATAGTTTTTGAGTAATCGTCCTTCCAACATCCCACACACATACACACACACAAACATCATCGTAAAAACGTTAAAATCGGATTGTAGGGACCATAAAACGTGCTTCTGGATATGCGATTTTTAGCAGGAATCCAATACCTCTCTTAGCGAGAGGTAAAAAGGGAGAGTTTCTATTACACGCGAGTTCATTATAGGTGGATTTCACTGTATTTCAGAGGACCGTGACAAAGTATAGATACCTGTTTCACTGAGAGCTAATAACATCGTATTCGCCTAAAACTTAAAAAGCATCAATATTGCGCAGAATCAACATAATGTAAGAGAGATATTTCTTTGTGAATAGCTATTATAATGCTCCTCAAAATATCTTGTTTACATCTTGAACAAAATAATGATTTATTCATATATTTCCACCTTAAAAAAACAAACTTTCGCCTAGCTAACAAGCATCATTTTCTCTATCGATTCTGAGATAAATATTACTTCTATTTCTTTCGTCTGACATGAATTTATTCCAAGAGATATCGAAACGTCTACGCACAAAACTGTTGGAAGCTGCCCAAAACTAAAGCGATAGAGAGAAGACAAATAAAACGGAGTAAAAACTACAATTGGACGGTAGTCCAAAAGAATAAATTACTTCAATAAATTTATAGATCAAGTGCTGGACCAGTGGGTGTTGAACTCGTTTAGTTCGCAATATTGCGTGGGTTCAACATCCCCAAAAATAACTACGGCGTGAATGAAAAAATATATTTTTTTGCGATCGGGTTTTTGTTAAGGGTCGCGAAGAAATATATTGAAGGAAAGGATAGTCGTACTAATACATCGTTATGAAATACATGGTTATGAAATACATGGAAATAGAAATGAAAATCTGTTGTGGCCAGCACAATACCTTCCGTCATTCTCGTGTATAATGTATAGTATAAATTACATAATTTTTCTTACAAAAGATTCTAAATTTCCAGTAAAATTATTTCATAAAAAAAACTATTCAAATTGCACTTGACACTGGCATCATCTTCTTCTTCAGCTTTTCCCATTCGTTAGGGGTCGCTATTTTTGCATGTCGTTCTCATTCAGTTCCTTTTCTCTCAAATCTTCCGCAATACAGTCCTTCCATCTTATCTTTGGTCTTCCTCTGTTTCTTTAAACGTCCTATTACTAAACTATTCATTCTTGTTCCAATATATTCTTCATTTCTCCTCATGACATGTTCAAACCAATGTAATCGTCTTTCTTGTATCTTTCTAAAAACACTAGAGTTATTTTCTTACCGTATCTTTCCGTGTATTCCCCAATATCTACTTCAACATCCTCATATCTGCCACATTAATTTACTTTTTATTGATACTGATATCTGTCAATTTGAATTATATGAATATATTACTAGTTCCCAAGTTTGGCATAGCTGGCTGAATTATAAAATTGAATTTCTTTAAAATTCTTTAACTCTGTATCTATTGAATATGAAGTATAAATTGTAATCAAATCGTATAGAGAATAATATATTCTTTAAGTTATAATAACGTTAAATGTCAATCAATCAAATTTAATTGTTAAATCTTCAAATGAGACTACTTCCGGTTGACCAATTATAAACAAAATCTAATCAGTTGTTCTTCTGGATGTAAACTTGAGGAATAAGAAATAAATATAATTTTTGGAATCGTGGTATTGAAGTTATGGAATCCGGAACTTTTGTCACACACACACACACACAGACACACATACGAGTACATACAGACATCACCGTAAAAATGGTAAAATCGTATTATATGGACCCTGAAACGTGCTTATTCAGTAAAAACTCATCATTTTGGCTATTCATAACTGCAGAAATAAAATTTTAAAATCACGGAATTACAATTTAATAGTATTAGCCATAGAATTAGAAACAAGAGACGAACGAAATCGTAACGTTTTGTACGTCAAATTATTTTTCTACAGTCTACATAAAAATTAGCCATTTGCTTTTGTCAGCGCAAAATGTCACTTTGCCGCTCTAGCGCGACAAAGTAGAAAAAACGTTCGCTGTCCAAATTTCTATACAATGTTGAGAAATGTCACTTGTCTACATTCTTAATGGAAACGTTTAGTCAGGAACTAATGGCGTAGTGACACATTTACCACCTTTACAAATCAATCTGACATATAACTGCTCTGTCGGTATATTACATATAGGGCATTCTTTTACAAAAACGAAAGTATAAAATGTTTAGATTAGATTGAAGCAATAGGTCAAGAAGAATGGGAAATAACGATAAATAAAATTAAATATAAAAGACGTTTTTTCTTTATATTAATCCTTATTAATTGAGTAGTAGTGTAAGTACAAAGTGTACATTTTATTTTATTTTTTATGGTGGAGCACCCCACTGTGGCGACTGTAGAAAAAATCTTGTGTGTGTTTCGAGCGCAAGTAGACATTGTCGATCGACAATGTCCTATTTTGCGCTCTTAATACACAAATAGCTATTTCATCGTATTGGCGCTTAAATTTTGATTTTAACACTGGCATCTAGTGAGAAATGCTCGAACTGGACTATATATATCTCTATCTCTAGTTGTCTCTTTCTGGCTAGCCGAAATCAAAACATTCAGCGAGGAGGAATTTGTCTAGTTATATTTTGTCGTTGATAATTGCCTTTAACAAAACAACTATTTGAAAAATATGTATCGTTTTATGTTTTGCAGCAAAGTTTAAAAGCAAAGAATACATTTTGTTTTCCGTAATAAGCTAAGTAGTTAAATGGCTGTTCTGGAAGATTTCCAGTTTACATATGTGCACTTATTGTAATTGTGGTCTCACAAATGAACTGGAAAATGAGTTGTTCATTTATCATGCTATTGACGATTCTATATTAAGCCACTTATTAAATTACGGTAAAACAAACATTCGTCTATTGATTTTCTCGTGTTTAACTTTTAATTATAAGATAAAAGGTCATTGCTTTTAAAATTTAATATTTACGAGTTAATTCAACATATGTAGGAATATAGGTAAATAAATAAAATAAATATATCGTCACGGCATATTACCCATTGCTGAGTGTGCCAATCTGCTCACAGATTTCGGTAACGATGATGACATATCGTACCGTGTGAGCGTTTACTAGGCGTGGAGAGTGCAACACACGGGTCATTTTTGTGCCGTATTTAAATTTAATTTTAAGTATTTACATGAATTCAAATTTAATTATACTGGAGGTATTGCGTCTAATCAGTGGCTACGCACCTTAATATTATGAGCAATTATTGAACTTTGTTTTATAAGTACCTATGTAATTGAAGAAATTAAAATTTCTGAGAATTGATAGTAGAGATTAGAAGTAGATATATATATTTATAAATTACCTAGAAGAATATACAGAATTCTTGTAATACTAAAATATTCTATAAGTATAAAATTTAATAGTAATACTACATATACATACGAATACATATGTTACGAACTATAATACTTTAAACATACATGCTTAAAAATATCAATAACTATATTAAAATATATTTCATCTTCATATTACTGGCTCATAATAGTTCGGCTGGTTTACATTTTCGACAAATAAATTATAAAACCCACGCAAATGGGGACAAATTTCTACAAATTCGCCTAGTTACAAATATATAATTTAATTTTAAATTTACAAGTGAATATGTTATTAAAGTATTCCGCCATTTAATATTAAGTTACAGTTGGTCCACTCACACCTAATAGTTAGGTTATGATGCGTAAAGGTTCATAGACTGTGGTGGGGGGTGAAATAAGGAACGGAGCTCATTATGTCCTAACTCTGCAGTTAAAAAAGTATAAACCAGGGTGTAAACCATGAAAGCATTTAAAAGTTCCATCATCTCAGACATAAATAATATTTATTATTGTCACACAGTATTTATTTTTACTATAACAACGTTTTGGTGCATCTTCTTCAGGGTTGTAAGGTCTTACAAATTGTTACAATTCATGTACACAAAATTCGTACAAAACTCTTTGAATTTTTTGTACTATGTTTAATAAATTAATTGAATGTTTTGTGCGAATGTATTTTGTGTACATGAATTGTAACAATTTGTTAGACCTTAAAAAAAATTGTAGAAATTTCTAATCATTTGTGTAAGTTTTATAATTTGTTGAAAATGTAAAATGGTTGAATTATTATGACATCTTGTTGAACAACTATTTTCAAGTATTAAATAATTGATCTAACGTCATTTCCAAGAAAACCTATTTAATTTTTAATTTTCCTTGTGCATTATCTTATCAGTATATTAAAGTTATCAATAATTATCTTATTGTATTAGTAACCGTAAGCACACTATACATATTTAGAATAATGTCGTATACTCTGTTGTGAAATTTCTAAATAATATCTATATAATTGATAAATATTTTCCTAGTACATATTTGGAAATTTAGAAAGTTAATTATAATATTGGTTTTTTCTGTGGTATTTATAAACCTCAAATGACAAAATAATCATTATATTTATCAAGGAAAAAAATGAGTATAATATATAGGATGTTTCTCAACTGCATAATAAAATTTAATTGGCAGACACTGTGTACTGATCATCAATCAAAAAGATTTTTTCCTGCAATCGTGCGTAAAGTCCATACTTTACACAATTCTTGCGGGAAAATATTGTATGCAACACGTGTGTAAAATAGTGTTTTTTGTCTCGTGCTATAATTTACGTAAAACATCGCACTCGACCAAAAAATACTTTACATACTTGTTGAATAAATAACTATTTCCGAAATTCGCAAAATTAATGGTATGGTTGTTGAAGTATACATTTTTAGTACCACTGGCTGACACGAATTTTTTAATTAAAATAATGAAATCTAATTACGTAATTATTGTTGAAAAGAAATTAATTAGTAATTATTTTTATTAATATTTTATGTCAGCCAATGATGCTAAAAATGTGCACATCAAGGAACCATGGCTTTAATTTTGTAAATTTTGGATTTTTTTAAATATTTTATTAGTACATCACATAGCATGTCATTTAATTTTTACCCTAAAGTACTGTAACACCCTGTAACCATCTTACTCGAAAACAAGTAAATTTTGGACAACAACTTTAGTCAATTATTTATGCATATATTACAGGCACATAATACTAATTTGGAGAATGTACCTAGTTAAAAATAACAAATATAAAAACAAAACTGCATAAATAATTAAAATATGTTTAAAAATATGTTTTAAAAAAGATACTCAACAAACTCTAATTTTTTAAATTTCATTCCTGGAAGAAGGCCAAAAAACTAAACAATAACTATTTTTGTCACAATTAAATCCCTTTTTTTGTTCACCCCTTCCTGGCAAGCCTTTTAAAAATCCCTATAATTTTATTACCCCATACAACTCCTATAACTACGCCCATGGTCAACATTACAAGTTTGGGCGTTGCCCTCAAAACCCTGGCGTCATTACAAGCGTCGCTATTACATGTAACACAGTGACGTACGTTTCCGGGGGCTGACAAACGTACGGCGTCACAAGGGTGCATTCCGGAGACAGTCATAGGCGCACACCCTCTCCCTGTTATACTGTCGTTACCCACTGGAACAAAAAAGGGTGTAGAAATATTTAAATTATTTCATCTAATTGTATTGATAATTTACCAATGACAACAATTTTTTGGCAGACCATTTTCAAATCATCAATAGGTTTATCCCCTTTTTCTGGGGGTTGGGACGCTTGTCCATCACCCCCCGCTTGCATTATAATATCAACGACATCTAGAAGTTTCCCTCCCCCTCCAAAACGGTCTCCGGAATGATTACATTCTTGCACGGTTTCGGAAATATTAAATGGATCAAGACATGAAGAAGACAATTGAGAGTTGCACACATGACATTTTAAAGATGAACCTAAAACAAACAAAAAATGACTCTCGCTGCACCTCCCGCCAATACCAGTAAAAATATTCTCTAGATCTTTGGGTAATAAAATTCTTTGAAAGTAGTTGAAAAGTTCGTGGTATATTGATTCCTGAAAGAAATGAAAGAGCGGACTTGTTTGAACAGGTGGGGTAAGGGGAACAAATGACAGGCACTTCATTGTTTCGAGACGGCCATTAAAGCACAAAGAACAGGATGAAAAGCATTCGACAAGCCAGAATTTGTTTACTGTTGTGGTGTCATAAAATACTAGAAAATAGAAAATGCAATGATAGATTTATTCAAGTAAATAATAGTATATTATGCAATAAGTTTTGTAAACGATTGTGTAAAGAATTTATAAAACTAGTCACATGCTATACTTTTTCTACGACGAACCCAAATAATAATTCACAAGGGGTTAGACATTTCTACAAAATTATTTCGGTTACTTTAAATGTATTGGGTGTTATATTTTGTCCATTATTGCTATCTCGAGAACTATAGGGTGGTGACCGGCACAGCCGAACATAGGACTTTAACATGTATAATCATACTTTCCTGCTTTCCTAATTATTTTAGATAAAAAAACTTCAAATAAAAGTTGTAGAGCATAAAATTCTGCATCTCAATAATCAAAATTAATTTTTTAACGACAGAAATTAGGTATGAAAATGTCGACAATCACCCCAAAAATAGTTATAGCCATGGAATTGAAACAAAAAATTAACGAATGTTTATTTATTTAAATTAACAGATAATTGTTAACTTAAAATAATACCTAAAAAAAATAAATTACCCTAACATGACAGATAAACCGTTAGACATTTGTTATTTATTTTGTTTCAATTCCATGGCCATTGCTATTTTTGAAGTGATTTTCGATATTTTCATACCTAATTTCTGCCGTTACAAGGCATACAAAATACATAATTTTGCTTATTGATTCAAATGCAGAATTTTATGCTCTACAACTTTTATTTGAAGCTTTTTTACCTAAAATAATTAGGGAAGCAGGAAATTAGGAATATCTGATTTTACATGTATATATTTTTTTTCAGCCAGTGATTCACAGACATTTATTTGTCATTTACAAACTTTTTAATTTTTCAATTGGTTTCCATGGCATTATTTGAACTGTGAGATTTATTACAATAGATTTTATTATATATTATATTTTTTACCTCTAAATCTATAGAAGATATAATAAAATATTTAAATATATCAGATAGAGAATACAATCTTTAATATTTGCAAGAATTTTTTTTCGATAAATAATATTAAAAAGATTTTGTTTAAGAATCTGCTACTTCCAGTTGTCCAATTGCTACCAAAACCGTTTCAACTCTTCCTATTAATGGCCGATTGAGAAATGCGTACTTAAACAAATATTAAGTTTCATAGTTTTTGAGAAATCGGCCGTTCAACATCCACATACACACATACATCCACACACACACAGACATCTTCGTAAATTAAAATCTGGATATGAGATTTTTAGCATGAATCCAATTAGCGAGAGGTTAAAAGGAAATACCGTCTACATACTATATATCTTATTTCTTGCGCGTAACAGGGGTAGATACAAAAACGTCAAATTTTTTCTAGGATTTTTCCTTTCTTTAATATTCTTCTATTTAAAATTATTGGCAATAGTACACAGCGTCTTCTCTCCATGGTCGTTCACAACATAGTATGGCGAATTTTCATACGTAATATAACAAGGACGAGTGAAATGTGCTGCTTCGGTTTGACGAGCAATATCTTCGATATTAATCATATCACATGGTACTTACGAGTTTTATTTAATATATCGGAGTTTGAATTATTATTTTTAATTATTTTATTGAGATCTGAATGTTGATTGGCGGAAAACATGTCACGTGACTAATGAATTATACTCTCGTTTTAATAGCAGAATTTTATGGTAGATAATTATATCGTTCTATGTGAAAATATATTTACGCAATGTGATATTTCCAAAATTACGAAATGTTGACGTTAGTTGATATTGAATTGATCTCAGATACAATTACTCAAAATACAATTAATTGTAATTGATGTTAAATAATAACTTTATTAATTATAGGTCCCTTTTCAATACACGTGCAATCACAACGTGAATTTCAAATCAATAAAACAATTGGTGCACGTTTTGCAGTAAACATGCATAGGAGGCATTTTCTTGACAGCAAAATAAGAACGCGATCGTCAATTCTTTGGAAATCAATTGCGTAATGCACTTTTTTCTTTTGTTTCCTTATGAATTTTTCTAGTCAGTGACAGCCTGATTAGCAAATATCAATTATTTTATGACACATTGTTTCATAAAGCCGCTATCAATAGTACAAATGATTAGTTGTAGTGACGTATTTTGTTTTACATATTTTCAATGATTTTGTATTGTCAGAATTCAGATAAAGTATTATATATTTTTTTTTTGTAATAACAATTACGCAAAATTATAGTCATTTGTGTAATATTACTATTTCATATGCACTTTGGAAAAAAAACTATTGTGGCTACACATTTTATGTTGCATAGGGCGCGAACAGTCATGTGACTTTGTTGGCCTTGGCAAGCAGAACCGTGTATCATAATTTTTCATTTAAAACATCATGAATTTTCAAATCCATCCTCGACGAAAAATTATGACAATTGTGACATCTATGTAAATAACTACTAGCCTAACAAAGTCACATGACTGCTTGCGCCCTATAAGTAACGAACTTAACATTTCTTGTACGCACAAATAATTGAAATTGTATCTCTTCTTTCGTTCTATGAGGGATTTTGTCCTACGATTGTAATATGTTCAAAATTCTTCAAATTCATTCGCCTTCTGTAACTTATATTTTATTATACTATTTGATTATGACATTTGTTTGACAGTATAGGCAATATATTTTCGAATTTTGAATATTTTTGTTGAATCAGTCGTGCAACACATGTATAAAGCCTGTAATACACTCGCCTGCAGCTCGCATGGTGAACATTGGTTGTTCTTGCATTAAGCCACAAATGTTATCAATTTAATTTGTGTCTATTAAAAAAACATTAAATTACCTATTTAACTGATTTGATAAGGATAATACAATGTTAACAGTTAATCAATCAAATTGCGTATTAAATTAATTTGAAACACACTTATTTAAGTGCTACTTAATTAAAGCCAGTTTTACAATATCTGTTCATAATTTTAAATGTAAGTTAAGTAAACAATATTGAATCAGATTATTGACAAACTGACAACAATGATTAATTTATCATTTGACAGTTTATTTCGTTTCAATTTTGTTTATTTAACACTTAAAATTTTAACCAGAGATTGTAAAACTGGCCCGTACAAATATCAATAATTGAATTGATAAAATCTACAAATTATATTCATAGATATAGAAAGGAAAGCAGCAATAAATTCGAAGGGAACAAGGTATGATTTTTATCTCGCCACCTTAGATAAGATATTAAAAATAGCGTAACGAAATTATTGAAATTAATACTCATGTAAAATAAAATGGAAAATTTTAGCAAGAATACCTTTTTGCGTATTTCTGTATGAAACTGGATCGTTTTATGTTGTAATTGTTCCCTATAATGCAAGTCAAAGTAAAATAATATGCTTGATTACAACAAAGAAAATTTGATTACAATAATAAAAGACTAATTATGCAAAGAGATTATAATTATTGTACAATATATTGTATACAATTATGGCCTATAAAAATTACTTCATATTTATTTATTTTATTTAACTACATCGCTAAGGTCCCTACAATCCGATTTTAAAATTTTTATGATGTCTATGTGCGTGTAGATGTATGTGTGTGTGTGGGAAGGACGATTTCACAAAAACTATAATACTTAATATCTGTTTAACTACATATTTCTCAGTGGGACATTATTGGAAAGAGCAGAAAAGGTTTTGGTAATAATTGGTCAACCGGAAGTAGCAGAATCTTAAAAAAATCTTCTATATATTATTTTTTAAAAATCTGAAAAAATCTATAGTCCCAACAACACCTTACAATCCGATTTTAATATTTTTACGATGTTGTCTGAGTCTGTGTGTGTGTGTGTGTGTGTGTGTGTGTGTGTGTGTAGAGATGTACGTGTGTGTGAGGATGTTGGAAGGACGATTTCTCAAAAACTATAATACTTAATATCTGTTTAACTACGTATTTCTCAATCGGACATTACTGGAAAGAGCAGAAAAGGTTTTGGTAATAATTGGTCAACTGAAAGTAGTAGAATCTTAAAAAAATTCTTCTAAATATTATTTTTTGAAAATCGGAACAAATCTTTAGTCCCAACAACCCCTTACATTTAGAAGTACGGATTAAATAAGGGTCTTTACTGTATATAGATGGTAGACTCAAAATACCCAAATCTTTAAAACCTTGTTTAAATATTTTTATGGCACTTAGATCCTTTGAATTTAAATAAACTGTATGTGGTGTATATATATATATGTTTGTATGTGTAATACAAATAGACATACACAAAAACTTACCATATTTAAGTAGTACACTTAAAATTAAAATAAAAAATTGTTTCATTTTTAAATTCCAAATTTTAAAACCATTCCCCAAAAATATTATATTTATTATAAATTATTGTTGATTTGTGATCTTAAATACAATATTAAATGAATTATAATTCGTATGAACCAAGTTTTATATAAATATTACTAGTAGGCAAATATCGGAAAAAAACTTATAACTTATAAAAGAATGAAAATCTCTGGAAACTGGAAAGGATATTCTGGATAGTCTATATAGGCATGTCGGCAGCAGACTGGCTGGCGCTCTGGAGTCCCGAAGGATAAAAGGAGTATCCAGAAATCAGGACTGTAATGGAAAAATTTACATATTTTTCATTTTTCAAATATTGATGTTGGAAATAAACATATCTTTATGGAAAATGTATAATTGCACGTTAAAATAGGTAACTGTTATGCTAAGCAAATGAACAATAAAAAAAGAAATATCCTTAGCATTCGCTCTAATTATATGTCCGAACAAATGAATGTTTTTAATTAGCGCAGTTAAATATCATTTATTGACATATAATGTTTATAAATTTTAAAGAATACGTAATTATCTATGCGATGTGATTGCATTTTATATTTCATATTCAATATACGAGTATATAGAGTTAAAGAATTTTAAAGAAATTAAATATCAAATAAAATAAATATTTTATCTATATTTTTTTCGTACTAAATTTAAATATTCCTCCTCTTCCTGATGATCAAAGTGCTTAGTTTGAAAAGCTCTTAAAAGCTGAGCTTTTTTGTTCTTCAATCCTGAGATCAGGACCCGCTACGTAACTACGTAGCTTACTCCTTCCAAATTATTATTTCGCATATATTAACCTTTTTATCCCAAGCATAAATTAAATTTAAATTATTATAATTTTATTTAACCTTACAATCGCGTGCTTTATACTGACATGATTATTCATTCTTCTTCCAATATATTCTTCATCTCTCCTCATGACATGTTCAAAATGTAATCGTCTCTCTTGTATCTTTCTAGATACTTGTAACACTAGAGTTATTTCCTTACCGTATTACCACATTAATTTACTTTTTATTTATACTAACATCTGTCAATTTGAATTATATGAATATATTAGTAGTTTCCATGTTTAGCATAGCTGGCTGATTTATAAAATTTCTTTATAATTCTTTAACTCTATATCTATTGAATATGAAGTATAAAATGCAATCAAATCGTATAGAGAATAATATATTCTTTAAGTTATAATAACGTTAAATGTCAATAAATCATATTTAACTGTTAAAATCTTCAAATGAGGCTACTTTCGGTTGACCAATTATAACCAAAATCTAATCACTTGTTCTGCCGGATATAAACTTGAAGAATACGATAAAATTATAATTTTTGGAATCGTGGTATTGAAGTTATGCGATCCGAAACACACACATACATACAGCCGTCATCGTAAAAATGGTAAAATCGTATTATAGGGACCCTAAAACATGCTTATTCACTAAAAACTCATCATTGATTTTTTTGACTAAAGACAATAACTTCCTTACCTTAAAGGTGAGGGAAGGTAAAAATGAAAATCATGTACCTACATTATCATAATTGTTTTTTTGTATCTTATCATATTTTAGGTTAATTAAAAAGATAATCTTGAGATAAAAGATCAAAAAAATTAACGATTTGTTATCAGTGGCATAAATAAATAAATAAATTCCTCAATTAATTTATCTTGCTGATATGCAAATGATTTTATTGTTACTCATTATATTGTTTAAAACTTATCATATTAATTATTCATAGATCTAAACTTTTAATCATAAATTTTATATTATATTGTACAGACAATATTTCTTTCATTTCTTTATTCTTTTCGAGGTAATTTTCTCTGAAGCTCTCATTAAGCACAACTTTTCAAGGAAATAATGAGAAGAAAAAAGTTTAATTTTTTCACGATTCAAGAATTGTACATTTGTGTTGTATTGTTAAATTCTTGTACTAAATGAAATGTTATTTCTATTGTATTATTGTATGAGAAGGTTTATTGGACCCTCTCATAGGCACTCTCAACTATAGTGGAGGAAACACCACAAAAATTATTTTAAAAACAACACCATTTATAAGTTATATTATTATATTTAAACATTCTATGAGCCTAGTAGTATAAATTTTTGTTGCTTGGTGGCAGCACCAGCCTGTTGAAATTTGCTATTTTTACAAATAAATTCAGTAAATGGGGAGATTCGAAAGAGAATTTCTGGCTTTCCTCTCATTTTGTCGGTGAGTGTAAAATTTAAAAAAATATGAACTTTGTGTCGTCCCAATAATTATTGTGTGAACCTCGTACGTTGCGAAATATATTTCAAGTACAAATTAAAAATCCACTTGATCAAAGATAAATAGTTATTATTTTTGCGAAACATCTTGAACGAAAACAAAACATGTGGTTCCCTGAATTTTATCGCATTGTGTAAACACTAAATCGATAAAATGACCTTATTAAATATGATAACATTATTGATTTATAAACAAATCAGATAAATAACCTTTAGAACAACATTACGTTACGTAGGTGCTCAAAATGAGGATACGGAATGAAAGAATAAGAGAAATGGCTCAAATTTTACTGGAAATATAGGATCTTTTGCAAGAAAATTTTACCTAACCTCTTTGCCATATGTACTAATACGGTCAACATTACTGTATTCATATTTAAAATAAAAATTGAAATATTTTCAACCCCCTCCCGAGATATTAAATAGTAATTTCAGGTTTGAACCCTAGTTTGTTTATTTTTTGAACAACTATTTAACCTCCTTCCCCTATATACAAATACGGTCACCATTACTGTATTAATATTTAAAATAAAAATTGAAATATTTTCAACCCCCTCCCGAGATATTGAATAGTAATTTCAGATTTGAACCCTAGTTTGTTTATTTTTTGAACAACTATTTAACCTCCTTCCCCTATATACAAATACGGTCACCATTACTGTATTCATATTTAAAATAAAAATTGAAATATTTTCAACCCCCTCCCGAGATTTAAATAGTAATTTCAGATTTGAACCCTAGTTTGTTTATTTTTTGAAGAACTATTTAACCTTTTTTCCCTATATACAAATACGGTCACCATTACTGTATTCATATTTAAAATAAAAATTAAAATAATTTCAACCCCCTCCCGAGATATTAAATAGTAATTTCAGTTTTGAACCCTAGTTTGTTTATTTTTTAACAACTATTTAACCTCCTTCCCCTATATACAAATACGGTCACCATTACTGTATTCATATTTAAAATAAAAATTGAAATATTTTCAACCCCTTCCCGAGATATCAAATAGTAATTTCAGATTTGAACCCTACTTTGTTTATTTTTTGAACAACTATTTAACCTCCTTCCCCTATATACAAATACGGTCACCATTACTGTATTAATATTTAAAATAAAAATTGAAATATTTTCAACCCCCTCCCGAGATATTAAATAGTAATTTCAGATTTGAACCCTAGTTTGTTTATTTTTTGAACAACTATTTAACCTCCTTCCCCTATATACAAATACGGTCACCATTACTGTATTCATATTTAAAATAAAAATTGAAATATTTTCAACCCCCTCCCGAGATATTAAATAGTAATTTCAGATTTGAACCCTAGTTTGTTTATGTTTTGAACAACTATTTAACCTCCTTCCCCTATATACAAATACGGTCACCATTACTGTATTCATATTTAAAATTAAAATTGAAATATTTTCAACCCCCTCCCGAGATATTAAATAGTAATTTCAGATTTGAACCCTAGTTTGTTTATGTTTTGAACAACTATTTAACCTCCTTCCCCTATATACAAATACGGTCACCATGACTGTATTCATATTTAAAATAAAAATTGAAATATTTTCAACCCCCTCCCGAGATATTGAATAGTAATTTCAGATTTGAACCCTAGTTTGTTTATTTTTTGAACAACTATTTAACCTCCTTCCCCTATATACAAATACGGTCACCATTACTGTATTCATATTTAAAATAAAAATTGAAATATTTTCAACCCGCTCCCGAGATATTAAATTGTTTTTATACTTATGTTTTCCTACAAAAATACTCTATATCGTTAACTACATATATAATACATCGTGTTGTTACCGAGATATGCTAAGGACTTTACACCATATTTTCCAAAAAAAATTACAATAAAAAGAAGAATTCAATAGAATGAAATAATTATATATTTGTCTCTCTGTCTTACAAAAATCATTATTTGTTGAGTGAGTGTTCCATCCTGTATTGTATTACTCTATGGTTCCATAGATATGTAGACGTACAGACTTGACACTTCGTTTCCCAAAAAAAATTACAGTAAAAAGAAGAATTAATTAGAATGAAATAGTTATATATTCCCATCTCTGTCTTACAAAAAAAAAATTTTTTGCGAGTAAGTGTACATTCCTGTCTTTGTTATTCTATGACGTGTTTGGCCTTGGTCTTACAATAATATAGTGTAAAGGGACACTAGATTTTTATTTAACAACAATACCTCGCTTATTACAAATGATAGAACAACAGTACCCGCCAACTAAATCAAGTGGAAAGATGATATTAGTTTTTTTACCAACAATACCTCCCGCTAATTACAAATGGAAATAGAGCAGCAGTACCTCCCGTCTGCTATGCCCTATAAAGTTATTACATTTTATTGAATGGAGCGGCAAATAAAATAAAACAACCAATCACAGGCTGGTTAAGGTAATATTTAATATTTTACAATACCTCCCGCCGACTAAATCAAAGTGTAAAGATGCCAGTAGATTTTTATTTAACAATACCTCTCGCTAATTACAAATGAGGATAGAACAGTATCTCCCGCAAATAAATCAAAGTGTAAAGATGGCATTAGATTTTTAACAACAATATCTCGCTAATTACAAATAGAAATAGAGAAATAGTACCTCCCGCCAATTGAACCTCCCCTCTGCTATACCTGTATAGTTAATACATTTTATCGATTGGAGAGGTATACTTTTAAATAAAAAAATCTGTTGTGGCCAGCACAATACCTCTCGCCACTTCCTTTTTTGGTTACATAAGTATAGGGCGCGAACAGTCATGTTACATTGTTGGCCTTGACAAGCAGATGTGGGGGCCCGTTTCAGAATGATAATTAGTCAGTATGTTTCATTCAGAATTTCAAGATTTTCTAAATACACGTAGTTAATTTGTCACCAGGAGTGTGGAATTTACTTGTCGAGGAAAATAAACCATATGGAATTGGAAAATCACTAAATTTAGAATGAGAAATTATGATACATCTATATACATAATTACTAGCTATCATTCTGACATGAGTCCCCATATCTGCTTGTCAAGGCGCCCTATTGTATTTAACATTTCTTGTATACCTACATTCTACACCAAAAATTGTACTTACATATATCTATTCCTTATATTTAGATTGTTTAATTTTAAATTCATTATATGAAGAAATTTTGTCCTCTTCTAATTTTTCGAAATGTTTCCAATTCATTGTCAGGATTGACTGAATTTTTGAAGGATATATGTAATAGACCTATAATCTTAAATATTTAACTACTAATACATTAAGAAATAATATAATGTATATGTACTTCCCAGAAAAACTCTTTAGTAATATCTATGAATTTCTGACACTGACATTTATCTGTCAGTTACAAACAGTTCAACTGGTCAACTATTTTCCATGGCATCCTTTCGGCTGTCAAATTTATTACAACAGATTATTTTATATATTATACTTCTTTTATCTCTAAATCTATGGAATATATAATAAAATATTTAAATGTATCAGATAGAGAATTTAATTTTCTTTAATATTACCACGAAAAATTTTCAAAAAATAATATTTAGAAGATTTTTTTTCAAGAATCTTCTACTTCCGGTTGTCCAATTATTACCAAAACCTTTTCAGATCTTCCCATGAATGTCCGATTGGGAAATACGTTGTTAAACAAATTTTAAGTCTTATAGTTTTTGAGTAACCGTCCTTCCAACATCCCACACACACACATACACACACACACACACATCCACACACACACACACACACACAGACATCATCGTAAAAATGTTAAAATCGGATTGTAGGGACCTTAAAACGTGCTTATTCAATAAAATCTGGATATGCGATTTTTAGCATGAATGCAATACCTCTCTTAGCGAGAGGTAAAAATCTAATGTGGCCAGCACAGTACCTCCCGTCAATCCTGTGTATTATGTATAAATCCCATACATAAATTTTCTTGCAAGAGATTCTAAATTTCCAGTAAAATTATTTAATAAACTATATAAATTGCACTTGACACTTATATCTTCTTTTCATTTTTTTGCGTGTCGTTCTCATTCAGGTCCTTTTTTCTCAAGTCTGCCGCAATACAGGCCTTCCATCTTATCTTTGGTGTATCTCTCTTTTTTCAACCTTCTATTACTAAACTATTCATTCTTCCAATATATTCTTCATCTCTCCTTATGACATATTCAAATCAATGTAATCGTCTTTTTGTATCTTTCTACAAACTTCTAACACTAGAGTTTATTTCCCTTATTCTTTCATTCCTTTCCGTGTCTTCCCTAACATCTTTTTCAATATCCTCATCTCAGCCACATTCATTTACTTTTCATTGATGTTCACATCTGTCAATTTGAATTATCTGAATATATTAGTAGTTTCCATGTTTAGCATAGCTGGCTGATTTATGAAATTTAATATCTTTATAATTGTTTAACTCTCTACATATATAGAATATGAAGTATAAAACTCATCAATGAATTTTTTAACCAAAGACAATACCGTTCTTTCCTAAAGGTGACGGGAGGTAAAAACAACCAATCGCAGGCTGGCTAAAGTGATATTTAATATTTTTACAATATCTCCCGCCAACTGAATCAAAGTATAAAGGTGATAGTAGATTTTTATTTAACAACAATACCTCTCGCTAATTACAAATCAGGATAAAACAACAGTACCTCCCGCTGATTACAAATGGAAATTTAAAAACTGTGTATTTATATAAATTAATTGAGAAAAACATTACTTTTCTCAAATATCTTGTGTAATGAAGACACGTTTATCATACGAAATTTTATCCTAATATTTCTTCTCGATTAAATTCCAAAATAATATCAGTAGTTTTATCAATCGATCAATTGTTATTTCGCTAATGCATCGCTATTTAATATGACAATTTCTTACAGCGTCACTTCTCCAAAATTTTCTTCTCGATTAAATCCGAAACAATATTGGTAGTGACATCTGTTGATGTATTATTAATTATTGTATCGCTCTTTGAAATTAATCAATAGATGGAACTACTGATATTGTTTTGGATTTAATCGAGAAGAAACATTTTTAGGAGCGACGCGGTAACAAATTGACATTTTAAAGAGTGATGCGTTAGGGAAATTACAGTTCAATAATTGGTCGATAGATGTAACTACTAATATTGTTTTGGATTTAATCGAGAAGAAACAATTTAAACTGATAATTCGTAATGATTAAATTGAAAATCTGGGAAAATAAAACAACAAATTTTAATAAAAATGAATATAAATATCTTTATTAATATATAAAAAATACATTTCATGCTTCAACTTCCATGGCGCCTTCCCTCGGCCCCCGATCATCGCTTTTTAAATTCGGATACAATTTGGCCGCCGTTCCATCGGTCGGTCTTCCGCAAAAATCCGGCCGTTTTGTAACTTTTTCATTAGACATAAAAATATCTAACAATGATCTAGACCCGGAATAAATTCCGCTAGATCTCAGCGAATTTCTGGATAATGGCGACGCTATTGTTGCTAATGGCGGGGGGGACATCGGGGAGTCGGTTGTTGCTCGAATGACAGATGCACGTTGGTTTGAATCGTCTAAACACACAATAATTATGTTCATACGAGGTCTGGATATTAAATAACGAGACTGCGCGCGCAGAAGGCGTCCTAGAGGGGCAGGGGGGGAAACGAATGCAGCGTTGGATAGCTGGAAGTGTCTACTATTCCGGTACGAAAACACGTTTTTGTTGCTGTAGTAGTATTTTTCCTATAGAGGTTAGAAACGAAAGTGTTTTTTTCTTACAATGTGTGACGAAAAACACGAGCAACGAATCAATGTGAAATTTCTCGTTAAATTAAAAAAAACTCCGACTGAGTGCTATAAGTTGTTGAAAGAGGCCTATGGTGAGAATTCTCTATCTCGTGCGCGTGGTATAAACGATTTTCTGAATGCCGAGAGAGCACCGAAGATTTAAAGCCATGCTAATCGTTTTTTCGACATCAACGGCATCGTGATGACTGAATGGATTCCCGAGGGTCAAACTGTAAACCAAACTTACTATTTGAAAGTTTTGGCAACACTGCAAGAACGAGTTTGTAAGAAACGGCCGGAGTTGTGGAAAAACAAGTCTGTGAAGCGTTATTTAGCCGCTAGAGGCACTCCAGTGCTCGAACACGCGCCGTACTCGCCTGATTTAGAACCCTGTAACTTTTTCCTGTTTCCGAAGATCAAGTCTGCCTTAAAAGGAACCCGGTTCGAGTCGATGGAAGATGTGAAGCGAAAATCGGCGGAGCTCCTAAACGCTCTTACAAAAGAAGACTTCCAACATTGCTTTGACCAATGGAATAAACGAATGGAACGGTGTGTGGCGAGGGGAGGGGAGTACATTGAAGAGGAGTCTCGTTATTTAATAGCCAGACCTCGTATAATAAACAAAAATGAAAAAACTCACCAATTTGATCTAATTCTCGTATAGCTTGATCTAATTCGACTTTTTCGGGTTCAGTGCTGAATTTATGACACTCAACCAGACAATTGTAAATTTGAGTATGATTTTCGGTATGACAATTGTTTTTTAATAGGGTTTCGAGTTCGTTCCAAACTATTTTATATTGTTCTTCACGTTTTTGGCCCTTAGAACGATTCACATTTGGAAGATGTAACGGTTCGTGTTTTGATTCTAAACTTATTAAATTAAAAATGATTTGTTTACATTTTACAACTTCTTCAGAGGTGATTTGGTCTTTAGTTATTATAGCCGGAAGAGGATCTATGTACTAAAAATTATATCATATGTAATTTAAAATATTTTATTCTGTATCTCTTTATTGTCGGTACGAGCCCAACCCCAAATGTATTCGTACCCTCTGAAATAAATATATTAACAATAAAAAATATTTTTTTAGGTTACAATAGGACTATATTTGGGCACATTTTTATTTTATGTATTAATGAAGTGTACCGGATTTAAATACAATGTCATTTTAACAATAATATATGATAACAGACACGTGCTAATTTTTTTAGTTCCAACAGTAAATAATACAATATTTATGTTAGTATCATTTATAAAACTAAGGGTAAAGTTTGGCTCACGAAAGATGACTATTCAAGGTCGTTTATAAACCGTGTAATATAATATTACTTGCACATAACTTCACTGCATTTTGTATGCATACACTTTATTAATACATAAAATAAAAAAATCTGATGTGGACAACACACGACTTCCTTGTACGATTATTAAACTATACATATTTTTTTAATAAATAAATTACAAAATATTAATTTTAACTTCAAAACAGTAAGATATATAGCGACCATAATCTAATCCGGTTCTTTTTAAGAGAGTTTTGATTACAACAAAGAAATATTTGATTACAACAATGAATATGACTAATTTCACAATAAAAATATAATATTTGTTATTGTACGAATCATAAAATTGCACGTATTTAACGTAATTTGACATGAATATTTTTTTTATGTTTTTGTCCTAATCCATAGCAAGCTTTATTACAAAAACAAAAAAGTATATAATTTTTAAATTTACATATCTCGCTTATACAAAGGGCTAATTTAATAATACTTGATGTGCTAGACGCAGAAATTAATTATCTAAAATTATTTGAAGCATTTATTTCTAAAATCAAAATAAAATCATTTTATTCAAGAAAAACTGTTAACAACTTCAAGTAATGTACCACTTCCGGTTAGCCTATTTTAACCAAAATCTATTATGTTATTTCGATTGACATAAAAGTCTTGTAACCAAATTTGAAAAGTATGGATTATATTTTAAAACAGTTTTTCATTAAAATCTATTATAGGCTTCAAGTAAAGTGCCACTTCTGGAAATTGTGTAATAACCAGAAAGGGAGGTGCACAACTAGATGTTATAAGAGTCCTAAATACAAAATTTCAACTTTCTACGGCTTACCGTTTTTGAGTTATGCGAGATACGTACGTACGTACAGACGTCACGACGAAATTAGTCAAAATGGATTCAGGGATGATCAAAATGGATATTTCCGCTGAAATCTGAAAACCGAAATTTTTCGCGATTACAATACTTCCTTTACTTACGTACAAGGAAGTAAAAATAACTTGTAATTTATTTCTTCTTGCTGTTAATATATTTTTTCAGAAAGTACGAATACATTTGGGTTCGTAAAATATTTACATTTTTTAAGTTAAACAATAAAGTCGAATTTATCGTCATGGGCCAATATTTTGTTTGTCGTTCCAGGCGTAACCGCATCTTTTGTACTGGAATTAAATCATCATTTTTTCTTTTTAACGGTATTAATTTATTATTTTGTATTAACAATCCAAAATCTGTTATTCTATAATCGGTTACGCGACCCCCACAGCCCTCCGAAATGGACGGCGGGTCTTCTAAAACAGACCTACTACAAAATTAAAACATTCTCAAAAATATTTTCCATGTTTTACCTCGCAGTACAAAGTGTATGAATGAATATTTCACCTCCGTGTGCAGCAAGCATATGGCTGGTGATTTTACCTCCTAATTTTCTGGGCATTTCAAGCATTACTGATCGCCCGTTTAAAAGAAAATTAATAAGGCAGGAACTCGGTCGGGAATTAACGTCTACCGGAGTTATTCGATGCATACATGAACATAAATGGTTATCAGCTGACGACCCGCGCGGCGTACACCATTTTAAAGTTACCTACATTGTTTATAAGTCACGTGATGACGCTACTAACAACAAGTCACTTACCGTTTCGTACTCGGCGCCGTCGCGTAAGTTTTTTATTAAAGCGGAATCGTCCGCGTTACCTTTTAAAATCGCTGTGTGTGCAGTACTCGCGTGATATATTTCTACATCGTAATTAGCGGAAGAACTTGCGTTTTGTTCTTCTTTCATAGGAATTCCAGTTACTGTAGTGCTAGCTAAATCATAATGTGATAAAATTAAATGTGACAGTTTGTTAGAGATTGTTGGTGCTTTGATAGAATGAACTTCCGTGGATAAAATCGACGATAGAACTTTTAAAGGATGGTTTGATACTTGCGATTCGACATTGTTTGGGAAGAGATTGATGATTACCAGATGGCAGTGGTTGATGGTGAGTAAACTGTAATTTTTTTTTTGTAATAGTTATCAACATAACCTGTAAAACTTACTGATCGGAACTGGCAGCGACTTTATTTTGCTGTTGTAATACGTTCAAAAATATATCTTCTAGTCGTTTCATACTGTTATTATCCCGAGTAGAAGTTATACAAATCACCCTACATCTGTTTAACAATTTCGTCTGTACCTCATTTAAATTTTGAGATGTTTTTCGCTCATGTTGCATCTCCGAACATTCGCTCAACGCTTCAATCGCAGCCCTTAATCCGTGTATTACTGAGAATTCCACACCCGGTTGTACATTTCGGGGTGGAATGCCCATTATAGACATGGCATTCATAAGCTACGATTCAAAAACTATATTACATTCATTTCCTTAAAATATGAGTCTTACATGCGTTAAATTTTGTTGTTGACAACTCCATGTGTTTAAAATATGAGCCGCTGTATCACTCACAACAAATCTAACCTAAAACATATGATAATCATAAATAAATCATGTAAAATCACATAAAAACATACTAGTTTGCC
This sequence comes from Harpalus rufipes, assembly GCA_951394225.1. Lineage (NCBI taxonomy): Eukaryota > Metazoa > Arthropoda > Insecta > Coleoptera > Carabidae > Harpalus > Harpalus rufipes. The sequence continues at coordinate 2,068,753 of OX596288.1, forward strand.
TTGAGGAAACAAATCCCAGACAATTCGGCAATATTCGATTGAAGATTCAACACTACAAGTCCATAAAGATTTAGAAATAGGGGTTAAAGGGATGAATCCAGGTGTACGTATCTTGAGAAAATCGAATTCTATTGGATTTTCGCAAGAAATTCCGAAATATGGTGTGTGATCTAAAACAAAGACTGTTTTGTGGTTCGACGGAAACATATTTCTACATTCGTAGGTCATTTTTATTGTATTATACACTTAAACTATAAAAACACATATCTTTGTACTACTACAAACTCAAGCTGTCAGTTTAAGCCGCATTTTCGACTCATTTTAAATCGATTTATGGTGAGAAACCTTGAAATAAATCTAAACGGCAAACATAAACGTAGTATGAACATGAACAATATGATTTTATTTTGTTTATATACATATAAATAGTTGTACAACAATATATTTATTGTAATAATATATTAAACAACATGAATTTGCAATATACCAACATATAAATGGCTGAAAATATATACAATTTTATGTTCATACCAGGTCTGGCTATTAAATAACGAGACTGCTTATGAAAAAGAGTTTTATTTTAAAAATTATTTTATAATTGAATACTCCCTTCAATGTACTCCCCCCCTCGCCACACACCGTTCCATTCGTTTTTTCCATTGGTCAAAGCAATGTTGGAAGTCTTCTTTTGTAAGAGCGTTTAGGAGCTGCGCCGATTTCCGCTTCACCTCTTCCATCGACTCGAACCGGGTTCCTTTTAAGGCAGACTTGATCTTCGGAAACAGAAAAAAGTCACAGGGTTCTAAATCAGGCGAGTACAGCGCGTGTTCGAGCACTGGAGTGCCTCTAGCGGCTAAATAACGCTTCACAGACAGCGCGTTATGAGCAGGTTTTTTGGAACCAACTTTCTTCATGTGTAATTCGCCATGTAAAATTTTTCGGCGTTTAGAGTCTCAGCAATCATTCGAATGTTCATACGACAATCTCCGCGCACAATTTCATTAATTTTGGTCACTGTTTGCGGAGTTGAAACAGAGACAGGTCGACCTGGACGTTGGTCATCTTCGGTGCTCTCTCGGCCTTCAGAAAATCGTTGCTCGTGTTTTTCGTCACACATTGTTATCGGCACGAGAAAAAAACATGTTCGTTTCTAACCTCTATAGGAAAAATACTACTACAGCAACAAAAACGTGTTTTTGTACCGGAATAGTAGATACTTCCAGCTATCCAACGCTGCATTCGTTTTGCCCCCCCCCCCCCTTAATAGCCAGACCTCGTATAATACAGTGTATCATTTCTTGCCACAATTGAACAAAAACAAGATATCTATATTTTTGTTGTCCATTTGAAAACGTATTAATGTTTAAAGTATATTATTTTAAGCCGATTTTAAGTAGTAATAAGAATAAGAATTCAGATAAACGTTGTATGTCAGTATTGGAAATATTTGGTATAATCCACCCAATGTTTTGAGTTCATTATTTATTATTTAATAATGAAACAATGAATTCAAAACTTGATATTGAATTGTTACATTTTTACATATTTAATTCTTCATTTGGACCAAAAGAAGATGAGGTATTAAAACATGTATAACCTTCTGACATATTTCTGACGTTATGTATTGTAGGAATATAAAAAAATACTGTATTATTTTCCTTTAGATACAGATAATGATACACAAATAAAACAAGTAGGTTTTACGGAAGCAATAATACAATTTACAAGGTATATATTTCACTATTTTAAAGGCTTGATTAGTAATGTATTTTGCTTCTAGTTCATTTAAACCAAGTACAGAATGTACTTCCTTGCATACACAAAAAACTAGACATCTTTACTTTCAGCCCGAGAAAGATTTTTGGGTTGTAATGGTAAGGACCTCGAAAATATCAATAAAACATATTTTAAGGAATTGTGATTGTAGACTGTTGATGTTCCGTATGTAAGTAAAAATAAAGATAATGCGGATTATTTGGAATATCAAGGAGACGATGTACAAGATGTCGTGTACCAATCAATTTTACAACAAGCATATTATATGTTTCGACTGTTTTCCGGCACTTTTAAATCTGTAATTAACAACAATGATATACAGACTTTAAAAGTGAAATTAGAGAATTTTTTTAATGCTGTATGTATGACTTAAACACATAAAAATAAGCGTTAATTTATTGTGTTTTAGTATTTGAAAACATTAAAACTGACCCATTGCGACATATTAAATGTTTTCAATGGAATTCAATTTCTTCCGTTGGACAAATTAAAATTTCTAAACGTTCAATGTTTTATCAATTTATTGGAATGTAATTTTCCATATGTTCACCATACTTCGTTTTTATACAACGACAGACTTATATGGTAATACAATATACATATTTATAATATTTAAATATTAAAAACATTTTGTTAGGAGTGGAATAGAACCGAATGATATGCAAATAGTTTATCATTATTTGGTAGGAACATTACTCCCAGCTCATATGGAAACAGAGCTACATGGCGGATCAATGCCGCGTCATAATGCATCCCCATTTTCAGCTTTACATTATGGTAGATTTATTACAGGTCCTAGTAACTTAAAAGATGCTGCAAATTTAGGAAAAGTGCCAAAAGTTTATATTAATAATGAAACAAATGCTAGTTGTTATCATTTGGTTGTTTATCGGTCATTGAGTGCGTCTGTTTGTTTGTTTATTGATGGTAAGATTTAAAATTTGGTATAAATTTAGGTTAAAATGCAAAATGCGGTACGCGTTTGGCAAGGACAAGAATTTGGAATGAGGTATGTGCTTTAATATTTTGACTATAGGTGGAAGTAGTTGTGCGAAATCATGGCAAACCATTGAATTGCGTTAGCGTTATTATGGTTGTCTCAAATGCTCGTTGTTAACAATACTTTCGCTGTAACGAGAGTTTATTTATTAATTCAGATATATTACCTTGATTCATAGCCGCACGAATAACGTTATTTTCTGTTAGGGTCACTGACACTGGGTCAGTATCTTATTTTTCACAAATTCTGTTTTATATTTGCTAATAAACTTACCAGTTGACTTATTTTTGAATTTTGAATGCTTTACATACATAAAATCACGCGTGACCCACTTAGTGGGTTCGCACAAACCCGATAACAATAAGAACAACATCATACAACAAATCCTTACTCTTAAACATATTAAAGTGATCGATTTTCGGTAGCGAGATACCGCATCCGGATCACAATAATAGTTAGGAAACAATCATCCTTCGCCACACATTCCTATCTAAGCACACTTCTTTCGCCTCGGCCACACTCATAATCGCATTCATACATGCTCTTCTTCTCTTCATACTTGGAAACTCTCTCTCTTTAAGCACCCTACCAACCACATCCATCCACTTACACACTGGTCGGCCACGCAATCGAAAACCCTCAACTTCACCAAGATATATACTCTCCGCCTAAACCATCTCAACTGACTCACACCAACTCTCTTAATCACATTGTTCCTAACCATACACTCTTCATACACTAAATTATTCCTCACGCGATCCCGTCTGACACCCATATACACCACGTAAATACCTCATTTCCACGGCAGTCACTCTCTTTTTATGCTTCCCCGTCCATGCCCAGCATTCGCTTCCATACATCAAAGCAGGCACTAGCACACCATTATATACACTTATGAATGCTTTTACTGTAACAAATATTTTTATACTAATAAAATAACAGTAGTATTTTATGTACCCTCATAAAAACTAAGTAAACGACATTACTGAATTTGTCAGAATGGGCGGAGCTAAAATCTGAATTCATACAATTCGTAGATGACCTTGATCGGACATCTAAACAATTTTACTGTTTGTGTTGTTACTAAACTCGTACCGTAATTTGCATTGTAAACAAAAATTACATTTCATTATTTCACATATTTTTCAAAACAGGCTCTAAAGAATTAACTATCGATACATTCAGAGAGCTAGACTATTTTATGGGCGCTCAACTAATAAACGTAGTCTCTGGCATCGCTGAATACTGTGCTCAACAAGGCAATACTACCCCGAATTCTTTTGATGGAAACAATCCTAAATTCATATACTTCAATAAACTCAATCTAGCTTATAAAAGTACTGTACATTTAGACAATAGGCAAACTGGAAATGTGTCTGTGCCTCAAGAAGTCTTGAAAATTATGGCAGACATGCATACTAATCGACCTGGAATGACTTTTACTGGAGAAACGATTGTTAAGACAATGAATGATTATTGGGTTGTTAGGAAATTGTCGAATTTGAGGGAGTTTTATATTGCTATTCAACAGAAAAATGCTAGTTTGGGCGACATAAGCGGTAAAAATTTATACATACAGTATGTTTCACAATTTCGCGTACAATCAATGACTAGTTACCCCATATGTTATAATTTAATGAAATTCTTATTTGCTTACAATACGAGATCTGGCTATTAAATAACGAGACTGCTTATGAAAAAGTTTTATTTTACAAGTTATTTTATAATCGATTTTCGCTTCACCTCTTCCATCGACTCGAACCGGGTTCCTTTTAAGGCAGACTTGATCTTCGGAAACAGAAAAAAGTCACAGGGTTCTAAATCAGGCGAATACGGCGCGTGTTTGAGCACTGGAGTGCCTCTAGCGGCTAAATAACGCTTCATAGACAGCGCGTTATGGGCAGGTGCAAAATCCACGACTTGTTTTTCCACAACTCCGGCCGTTTCTTACGAACTCGTTCTCGTAGTGTTGCCAAAACTTTCAAATAATAAGTTTGGTTTACAGTTTGACCCTCGGGAACCCATTCAGTCATCACGATGCCGTTGATGTCGAAAAAAACTATTAGTACAGCTTTAAATCTTCGGTACTCTCTCGGCGTACAGAAAACCGTTTATACCATTGGAAAACACGCGCAAAAGATAGAGAATTCTCACCATAAGCCTCTTTCAACAACTTATAGCACTCAGTCGGGAGTTTTTTTTTTAATTTAACGAGAAATTTCACATTGATCCGTTGCTCGTGTTTTTCGTCACACATTGTTATTGGCACGAGAAAAAAACACGTTCGTTTCTAACCTCTATAGGAAAAATACTACTACAGCGAGAGAAACGCGTTTTCGTACCTGAATAGTAGACACTTCCAGCTATCCAACGCTGCATTCGTTTCCCCCCTTAACCCTCTAGGACGCCTTCTGTGCGCGCAGTCTCGTTTTAAGAGCCAGACCTCGTATACCCTTAAAGGTTGTACTCGAAATTGTGAAACATTATTTATTGAATGATAAATGATTGATTCGATGTATATTTTGCAGAAGAAGTGAAGAAACTATGTGAAAATGAACTGAAAGGAATATTTTTCCATCCTTCCTAAATATAATTTAATTGTACATTTATTAATTATCCTATATTTCAGACAGTAGGGCTGTGACAGTTTTTAATAATACTGTAAAATGTTTTGAGTTCTGTATCAATAAAAATGTATATAGAAGTTGTATATATTTATTAAATATTTCAACAATGAATAAATAACATGTATATATTTAACGGAAGTACCCTCATTAGCAACTTTTTTTTTGAAAAAACGCAGTTAAATATCATTATTATATAATATTAATAGGTATATGGTATTGTGGAAGACTTGAGAGAAAAGGAAGATTCTTTTATATATATTTATTTATTAAAATATTTCAACAATACATAGTATATAAATATTTAAACAATACTTCTTAAATTAAACCTAAAATTGCATTGGTATAATCAATATTGCATTAAATGAATGAAAATGAACTTATTAATAATTTATCTACAAAATAATCGAATGGAATGCAATACAAACTCTACAATACCGATCTTTTTATCACATTCGGGCTGCCTTATTATCGTTTCGACAGTTATAGATCAGTAAAAAATAATTTACAAGGGATGGAATTCTAATTCTGTGTGAGTTCTTGCGAATAAGAGATTCAGTTGTGAATCAAGCCCAACATTTTCTAATCGTACGATTTTGGCTTCGGATCTTCCGGGATCTTTTCGGACGATAGCGAGACCATAAACACGCATTAAGTGGTCTTCGTTGTCGACAGCACCGCCGCCTGTGGTGGCTAAACGAACGTGGCATGTGACGTCGACATGGATGTATTTTACGACTGCATGGCGGCCATTTTGTAGTTGCACCTTTAAAGAGGAATTAGGTTAATGACTTACATACATAAAATCCTTACTCTTAAACATATTAAAGTGACCGATTTTCGGTAGCGAAATACCGCATCCGGATCACAATAATTGTTAGGAAACAATCATCCTTCGCCACACATTTCTATCTAAACAGACTTCTTTCGCCTCGGCCACACTCATAATCCTTACTCTTAAACATATTAAAGTGACCGATTTTCGGTAGAGAAATACCGCAACCGGATCACAATAATAGTTAGGAAACAATCATCCTTCGCCACACATTTCTATCTAAGCAGACTTCTTTCGCCTCGGCCACACTCATAATCCTTACTCTTAAACATATTAAAGTGACCGATTTTCGGTAGCGAAATACCGCATCCGGATCACAATAATAGTTAGGAAACAATCATCCTTCGCCACACATTCCTATCTAAGCAGACTTCTTTCGCCTTGGCCACACTCATAATCCTTACTCTTAAACATATTAAAGTGACCGATTTTCGGTAGCGAAATACCGCATCCGGATCACAATAATAGTTAGGAAACAATCATACTTCGCCACACATTTCTATCTAAGCACTTTTCTTTCGCCTCGGCCAATCATTCATACATTCTTCTCTTCTTACTTGGAAACTGGTCGGCCACGCAATCGAAAACCCTCAACTTTACCAAGATATATACGCTTAACAAGCCGTTCACTCGCCATTCTCTCCACATGACTAAATTATTCTTCACGCGATCCCGTCTTACATACCCACATACACCACGTAAATACTTCATTTTCACGGCAGTCACTCTCTTTTTATGCTTTCCCGTCCATGCCCAACATTCGCTGCCATACATCAAAGCAGGCACTAGCACACATAACCGGGCATCCCTTGATACGTTAACGTTTCGTGCAAACGTACCCAGAGCACCCATTATCTTACATCCCGCACTCACTCGCCCTCTGCTCCAGTTTAACTTCATCCACCGACACTCTCAGTCACCAATTCTTTCAAATACTTAACACCTTGGATTTATCAACAAACCACATATATTCTCTCTATCATTCTCCTGAGTTGCTCTTCATTTTCTCCTACATCAAAAATGAATACTTACAAATTCTTGTTTTTCTTCTTTCTGGGGCATATCGGCCCTAAAAACTTTAGCTTCTCCAAGTCTTTGTCCATCAGCAATAATGGAAAATTTCATTCCGGTATGTACGGCCCTTGGTTCTAATCCAACGCCGTCTGGATGTGTGTCACTCCAGAAATAATTATTAGGGTCTATTTTAGAATCTGGGGTAAAAGTCAACCTTTTGGCGTAACCCATCCCTATGCTTTGCAATTTCAATGAACGCCCTTCGAAAAGATGATCCTTCCTTTCATTAGGGCGTATTCTATAATAAAATCCAGGTACTATACGTGGGTCTACGTATGTTCCAACAACTGGTAATTCATAATCTTGAAGTCCAGTCATTGTGTATTTAGTTGGAATATCGCCTATATCGCTGCCCCGGACTGTGACGCGTCTGGCATTTCGTTGGATGCCAGGTTTCAAATAAAATCCTTTTCTGAATGAGCCTATGTTGACATTGGTTATTTTTGTTATTAAAGCTTTGGGGCTTCCCCTACGTTTGGCGATGGCAACAGTGCCAGTTATTGGGTATGGTTTTGCTACACCAGTTTCGTAGAATTCTACTTTGCCGGTTATGACTATTTTGACAGTTTTTTCAATTCCGGCTTTAATTGGTTGGGAATCTACTTCAATTTGAGGGCCCTGAAAAAAGAATAAAATATTTTTTATAGTTGTACGGTATTACAGTAAAGTAACAATAAAAGTAAAACAATTTCGATAACAATTAGGTATGAAACTAAATTAAATTAACTAGAACACACGAATCAAAATAGTTTAGCCACTATTTTGGGGTCATATATTGTTGTAATAATTAATAAAAACAATATTAATAATTTGTATTGAGATAGGTAAAACATCTAAATATAACCGTGAGGTTTATAAATATTTTTTGGAAGTACGCAAAAACTACGTCAAAAATTGGCACAACCATACATACCTCAATGCTAAGTACTTCCATCGTTCCTTGTGCGAGATGATTAGCATCAAACACTGTAAATTTATCTCCAACCGACACCACCTCTAATTCAAAAACAAATCCTTCTGGTCTGCTATCGCTCCAAAAATAGTTCTCATGTCCTTCGAATGTGAATCGTCTCGCGTACCCCCTTCCGATTGATGTTAGCGTCAATGCTTTGCCATCAAACAAGGGCATAATACAGAAATCTTGTTTTTCATAGACATTATTGAGTGGTTTTACGCGGTATTTAAATCCGGTTACGACTTTCGGATCGATATAAACGCCGACAACAGGTAGTTGATGGTTTTCAATTGGGGGGATTGTGTATCTAGCTGGGATATCACCGATTTTGGAAGCGTCGAGAATTATTGGTTCTTTGCTTCTTGATGACGAATCGGATTGTTGTTCCTAAAATTTTCAAGTAGATTAGTAAACAGTGGAGAATGGTTGCGTATAAGATGCAATTTGTTTATTTAATTGATTTAAAAATGGTGGAAACCAAAATTATTTTAATAAAGACGGGATATTTGGAGGACAGGATATTTTATGTCTATACCGTATTTGGATGTGTATATTATAAATATTAAATAATAACAATAACCCAACGTTTTCAACCAGAAAGACATGGCATTATTTCTTCGAATGTTTTAAACTGCAGCGTTCTAATTTTTTGTAATAACGTATATCTTAACAGTTTTAGCATAAATTTCAACAATTTTTACCTTCCGTCACCTTTAGATAAGGCCCTTAGAATACTATTTTACTACAGTGTGTTAAAAAAATCCTAAAATGTTATGTAAAGAAATCAAAGATTTTCTTCTTTTTTTAAATTTGCTGAAAGTATCACTAAATATGGCTACATTCCTGTTACAGTCTTGAATTAAGTAATTAAATATTCTACAAAAATTGTCGTAATGGAGACTTTATTTCATAAATGGTCGTTGCATACCGTCACCTTTAGGTAAGGAAGGTATTGTCTTTAGTCAAAAATTCAATGAATTAGTGAATAAGCATGTTTTAGGGTCCCTATAATACGATTTTACCATTTTTACGATGATGTCTGTATGTATGTGTGTGACGAAAGTTTCGGATTGCATATCTTCAATACCACGATTCCAAAAATTATAATTTTTTCGTATTCCTCAAGTTTACACCCAGAAGAACAGGTGATTAGATTTTGGTTATAATTGGTCAACCGAAAGTAGCCTCATTTGAAGATTTTAACAGTTAAATATGATTTATTAACATTTAACGTTATTATAACTTAAAGAATATGATTGCATTTTATACTTCATATTCAATAGATATAGAGTTAAAGAATTATAAATATATTAAATTTAATAAATCAGCCAACTATGCAAACCATGGAAACTGCTAATATATTCAGATAATTCAAATTGACTGATGTCAGTATCAATAAAAAGTAAATGAATGTGGCAGAGATAAGAATGTTGAATAAAATACGGTAAGGAAATAACTCTAGTGTTAGAAGTTTCTACAAAGATACAAGAGAGACGATTACAAAAGTAATTGAATGAGAACGACACGCAAAACAGAAATGAGTGGAATAAGAAAATAAAAAATAGCGACCCCTAACGAATGGGAAAAGCCAGAGAAGAAGTCAGTGTCAAGTACAATTTGAATAGTTTGTTTATGAAATAATTTTACTGGAAATCTTTTGTAAGAAAATTATGTATGGAATTTATACATAATACACAGGATTGACGGAAGGTATTGTGCTGGCCACATCAGATATTTTCCTACTGGTAACGCGCGGAACATTTATTGGTATTAACCAAGAGAAACAGGATCGTGTATTAGACCATTTAGTAATTTATGTAGGTGCAGACAACATTAGAGTTTTCGACGGGAGACTAAACTCAGAATATTAATCTCACACAATATGTCATTATTATATTAATAAGTTCATAATTTTGTAGTGTATAAAACAGTTAATTATTAAGTATTACAAATTTTTAAGTAAATGCATTTTATATTACAAAAAAAAATGTTGAAATTTGTGCCAATACTTTTAAGACATAATTTGTTTGTTTATATTATAAATTAATTGTTATTAATTTAGTCAATATTTTACGCACCACTACAATAAAAGTATTGTTGTCATCATCGTCTTTCTTATTTTGATTGTTGCCAATAATTTTCCTCGGCAAAAACACATAATTCATATAATTTGCACTTAAATTCACAAAACAAAAACAATGTTGAAATATTTGATTCACTGTACGACTTTTTCGCGTATACATCCTCTCAAGATTTATTTCGAAATGATCTCCGAACTCAAACTATGCGAAGTTAAGATCAAGGTGTAATTTTGGAATCAGGAAAGTTCGTCAATACTTATGTAAGCTAATGCGCTGAGCCTAAAAGTTTGGCAGTAAAAATAGGCTGGCACCAGAACGCAATCATGACGAAAAGTTTGTTGACAATTGTATCAAAGTTTAGGATGGTTTGCGTTTTTTGAATCATATTTTTAGAAATAATTGCGGACAGATGCCAAAAGAACGTTAAAATATTGTTTATTTCACGAAAAAGGTATCATTTTTATAATAATGTTCTTTATAACCGAGGTGTATACATTTTTAAACGAAGTCGTAAAGGTAAAATCATTTTTCACTGCCTATCTCAGAAACTATTGAAGATCGGACCGAACATAAGACTATAACATGTAATTTCGTAATTTACTGCTTCCCTAATTATTTTAGGTAAAAAAGCTTCAAATAAAAGTTGTAGGGCATAAAATTCTGCATCAGAATCAATAATCAAAATTAATTTTGTGTGCCTTGTAACGGCAGAAATTAGATATGAAAATGTTGAACCCCAAAAATAGCTATAGCCATGGAATTGAAACAATTAACAAATGTTAACAATTTATCTGTCAAACTAGGTTAATTTATTTTTATTATTATTTGTAATTTCTGTTCAAGTGAACAAATATCAATTTAAATTAACAGATAAAATATTACTTCGAATTTTAATGGCATACAATTAACCCCTGTGGTGCACTCTCCACGCCAGCATTGATTGCCCGTCAGGTGACGTCTGGTAAGCGCCCGCACGGTACAAATATTTCATTACCGATATCTGTGTACAAAGGGGTGCAAAGCTAGTTCGCCTCCTCGTGGTGCACCCTGGGTAACGCTAAAGAACTAGCCCAAATGGGCGACCAGACAATCCTCGAGATCTTGTCATTAACATTCATCACAATAGCTCAAACACAGTGGTAGCGACTAGACCTTTTGACGATCCACTTGGGCAATTTTGCTTATTGATTCAGATACAGAATTTTATGCTCTACAACTTTTATTTGAACCTTTTTACCTAAAATAATTAGGGAAGCAATATTTTAAATAAATTTGTAACAATACTAGAAAATTTTGATTAACTTATTTATATCCCAGATATATCAACCATTTATTTCTAGTGCTCTGATTGGGTACATTGCGCAAACTTATAAATTACACGGAATTTTTAATGTAGTTAAGAATTGTTTCTTGATCATAATAGAAGTATTGTTGTTATCAATATGAATTTGCGATACTTTAAAATTAGTATGAAAAATGTTTGCAAGCACAACATAGCAACAAAATAGAAATATATGAATGTTATGTATTAATGATTTTTAAAAAATGAAATGATATCTGTCATTCGATAAATTGTTGGTAAAAATACAACAATGGATAGATACAGGAATAAGATGGATTTACAAAATATAATATTCTAATTTCTTTTACAATGATAGGTACATGGTAAAAGGTTTTTTGGTGGGTTTATAGGCTTCGAAGTAAAATTTCTTATATTTACGTGTGGCAATCGATCTCAGAGCACAAATCAATTGATTTCTGTCTGGACCAACGCTGCTGGACTGATGGTGAAGATGCATCGGCTTCTGTATGAATCTATATGGAATGTCATCTCGATATGAACTGAAAATAACACGAGTGATGTTTTTGTTCAAACAACCGGTCACCTACAAGACCGTAGACCCATGACAGATGATAAAGTCACCATATAGTTTTGGATATTTTGATTTCATTGTTGTTATTATAATTTTCAGTGGCGGCTTGTCAGGTGAGGCAGTGCCTCACCAGAAAAGAAACAAAACTGCAAGTAAAGTAGTATGTAAATTAAATTTTAACTTGCAGTTCAGTACACCTAATTTACACCCTATATAGTGCTTCTCGAAATGAATAGTATAACTGCCTAATGTTTTTGATAAAGCATTCACTCCGGTAAGAAATACGTGCGCTAGACAAAGAGCTGTTTGAGGCACTGCTTCAAATGCTAAATGCGATGAATGCGTAAAGGATAAAAGATAGTCGCTTTACCTTCCACGCGGCCCTATAGACATATATATGATAAATTTTGTAAGTAGGTTCCACAATATTACTGCATATTTTTGCAAGCAAGATTAAATAAAATTAGCTGCAAATTGCATTCGACAATAAACATAACATAACTAGCATTTTTATTATAATAGGCTCTGGTTTGCGACTGATACGTATTGCAGTAAATATTTAATTATTTTATTTTTTTCGTTTTTGTAATTTGAATTTGAAAACAATGGCTTCGACTTCAACTTTAAAAGAATTGAGTGACAATATAAGGAATTCTGAAGATATTGTTAATTTTATAAACTATTTGTCAAAGAATTTCCTAAAATGTTCTGCGATCTGGCTATTTATTTTTGTACATGGAAAAATATGCATTTGCACATCCCTTGAAAAAATATAACTTTCAATTATAAGGCATTTTTTTTCTGGATACCTTGCCTCACCAAAGTTTTAGTGCACGAACCGCCACTGATAATTTCATTGTTGTAATCAAAAAAATTTGTCCAAAACTTAGGTACACTTTTCAAGACAAACACTATTATTACAAAGCGATGAAACATTTACCCTTTTGTTTGATAAAGCCGAATTACAGTCTAATTCTTTACCTGAATGTCTAGTTCGATTTCATAGTCGCTTTCGGGGTCGCTGGGAATATATCCAGGACACGCTTGTTGACAATTTGAAGGTGTAGTCTTTAAGATGGACCCCTGGGTTTCCTAAGAAGAAAATGACACATTAATAATTGCACGTGCTTGTGTACATGTTTTGAAAATATTAAATGATAAACTCAAAGAAATTGTTAAGTAATAATATACGTCAGCGACCTATAAGTGATAACATTCTTATATGACGTTTTATTGAATTAACATTACATATTTTTATCTTTAGTTTGTAGTAATTTGTTCTCATTCATTTATCAATGATTATTTATTTATATAGGTTAAAAATTGAGTACAAATAATCATCTATTAAAAAATATAATTGTTGCTAGGCGAATTGATTTATTTGCAAGATTTGTAAATCATATTTTAAATTAAGTGATAAACGATTAATTCTTGCCATAGAAAAATAAATACTTTAAACCAAAATATATTAACAAATATATAATAAATATAAAAACAATTTTTTTATTGACAGATAAATTACAAGGCTAAAATTATAATTTTTTTAACTAATATATTGCAAATACTTCTTTACGTAGAGACTAAGAGATAGGCATATCATTGCTGCATAAGTCTATCTTACTCAATTACCCAAGTTTTGATTATGCGCTTGCACCTAATATTTGAATTCTATTGGCTAATACTGATAGCGGCCGCCAGCTGATGCAGCAAGCACATGGTTTAGTTTTATTTTCTGTTTGCACTTTGAATCGTTGGGAGTGCTTTGTGTGCGTACAATACTTATTAAAACGAACATAAGTAATGCAAAATGTCAATTGCTTAGTGGACGACATTAACATATTACAGGTCTCTTCAAAAATCCCGTTTGTGGAGATATGTTCTAAGTAAAATTTAAAAAATATGATCATACCCCTCAAAAGATATATTTATTTTTAAAAAGGCGAAAGGGTATTCATTCAACAATGTTTTGTATGTGATTAATACGAAAGAATTTTTAAACCACGTCAAAGAACGAACTATTTTAGATAATCATAGAACGCAAATTATAAAAATTATAATTGATACATTTTTAAAAGACGATTATATTAGAAATAAGTTTAACAAAATTGTTTTATATAGAAATCTATAAATATTTTATAAATTATTTTTTTTACTCTTTACCTTCACCAAAATAAATAAATCTTGACCAGATTGAATTCCTATTATTTTTACAGAACAACAAAGTAAATTATTTAATTCAAATTTAGTACTAGAATATTTTATTGTTATTTATTATTACTAATATTTACGTTCAGGAATTTACACACAAAATAAATAGTAGGTATAGTTGAAGGAAGAAATATTTGGAACTGACTTATGCAGGGTTTACAATCTTTTATGGACAGTTGGGTTTGTTTGCGGTCAGGACTCATAAATTATTCGAACTTGAAGGCATCAATTTTAGAGTAAGAAATGGACCGTATTAAAAAAAATCATACTCAATGTTTGTATAAATTGTTATTTGAATACAGAGTTAAAAGTACATAATTAGGAAACATCGTATAATATTTTAATCTCTTTTTACTTTACAAATTGACGTTAGAAGATATACATTTAAAACGAATTATTATTTTAATACAGATTTAAAAGTACATCTTGAATGCAAATTTCGGGTACGGCCCAGGACAGAAAACTACCTGGCTCCGAGTAGCATTACCGCAAAGTCCATAAAACTTTATAACGACCAATTGGCAGAATCTATAATGAGTTCCAAATATTTCTTCCTCCAACTATACATTACTTAATTTCTCAAATTTAAAGTTTTAAAAAAAAACCAATGTTTTTAACACTTATATGTTATATCTTAGATAAAATATATAGTTTTTATGTGTAACAATAGCAAATATATATGAATCAATGAGGTGTTTTAGTTATTAAATAATTCATCGCCAATTAACGCCACAGTAATATACGTATAAGTGTAGTAATGTAATATAACATTTTTCCTTGAAATACACATAAATACTAAAAGTTATTTGAGAAAATCACAACAATAGCAACTTTAAGCTTTATATTTCATTCTTTAAACACCTGCATTCATTTATGTCTTCTAAGAAAAGAAACCATTTTTATTATCAATGCCAAGGTCAAAGCTTATACCTTCCGAAAGAAATATTTTCGTTCTAGGTTTGGTATGTGTATTTATCTCTGTCTATTCCTACCTGCTCTGTATGAAAGACATCATCTGTAGCCGGCATCTCGTCCTCGAAAAGGGACACAGAAGGGGCAGGCACCCTTCGCCCCAAGGACCATAGGCGGTGAAGGGCTAGGGCGGAGGGCCCTTCTTCGCTAGCCATGGAGAGCGATGAACGAGACATTGTCGATAGTAGAATCAGAGAAAGATAAAAATACTGAAAAGAAAAAATATTTGAAGGTCTACACAAATACGTTTGATATAATAATTTATTTTGTGTGTTAATTGTATATATTTTGGCTTTATTTCAAAACTAACTAATGTAAAAATAATTTGCAGAATTTCAGCTATCATGAAACAACTCTTGGACAAGTAATACAAGTATACACACACACATAGATCTTGTAGGAAACCTTTAAAGTATACTTGTTGATTGTATTTTTATTTTCATTTATTATTCATTCGTTTTATGTTATTGTAGTAGTACAGTGAACAGTTATAGTTGTCCTTATATTCAATATAAACTTTCAAATTTACGGAAATATAGTATGTACCTACGTATTTTCAAACGAAATGTGATCTATTTTTATTTAACATTGGTTTAGAGGACAGCAAATAAATTGTATTGCATTGTATTTTATTTTTGATTCGGTTCTAATGACGTAATTGTTGGTGAAACTATATAGAAACTATGCATTCTAAATCGATCAATAAAATAATTATAATAATTGCGTTATGAATCAAAATTTTAAACAAACATTTTTACCTCTAGCTAAGAGAGGTATTGGAATCATGCTAAAAATCGCATGTCCAAATTTTAGTGAATAAACACGTTTTAAGGTCCCCAGAATCTGATAATAACATTTTTACGGTAATGTCTGTGTGTGTATCTATAAGATTAAAGATCTGAGTTGAGTAGTAGTATTTTAACAAAAATCTTCTAAATATTATTTTTTGAAAATTTATTTTATTACAAATATTAAAAAATAAAATTCTCTATCCAACACATTTAAATTTTTTATTATATCTTCTATAGATTTAAAAATATAGAAATATAATCTATAAAATAATCTGTTGTAGTAAATATCACAGTTGTAAAAGGAATTGTGCGTCTTATATGTAAATAATATAATTTTTCGCAGATAATACTACGTTTATTCAGAATGCTGATAACATAATCGTAATATTTGATAACTTAAATAATAGTACGTCTTATTTTATAATCTAGGTCTAGACTGTTGTAACTACAGACGATATATGTTTGAATAGATTACAATAATGAACTTTGATTTAATTAACAATGTATGAAATAAATGAATCGTTGATTTTTGCATTATACAGGGTGATTCATCGCTCTTTCATAATCCTGTCTCGTGCAACCATATGAAGAGTTTATTAAATTTTGGTTATGATTGGTTAACCGGAAGTACCCTAATTTGAAGATTTTAACAGTTCTTCTTGAAAAAACGCTGTTAAATATCGTTTTTTGACCTTTTATATTATTATAAATAAAATATGTTATTCTCTATTCGATTTAGTTATATTTTTCTCTTCATATTCAAAGAATTTAGAGATAAAGAATTAACTTGCAACCTAATGCTGCTTAAAGCTGCACCATGGAAACAGAATATTCAAATATTACTAATTGGGTTAGTGTCAAATAAAATTTATATAATATCTTTGTAATTTTTTTTTACTGGAAATATAAAAATGTAATATAATTTAAGGTGGCAAAAACAAATCACATAAAAATTTTATGTGCTTTTCAAATTTTAATAAATATATATGGTGTTCCATTTGAAAATATAAAGTATAATATTTAAAATCGAGTTATTATTGGTTTTTTGGAATAAAATATACTTGGATTATTATTCGATTGCAACAATTAATACATTTTTTATGGAATTACAATAACTATGTTCATTTTATTAATAATGTTATATGTGTACCATTAAAGATATTGTTAAAATAGAGTATATATTTTTTTGTACATAAGAAACCGGTACATACCATGCTGTTACTATTATAAAATGGAATTTTGTTCATGGGCCAAAAACAGTAGTACCAAACATTTATTTATAGAGATACATAAATAATAATTTTATTTATTTTAAATAACAATAATATTAATTACAAAAAAAATGATTCCCTTATTAATATGTATAACTGGACTATATAAAAAACTTTCTTTTTATATATGCTAACAATTTCTCTAAATTTCATACAGTATGCTTACAAAACCGACGTTTCAATATACAGCTATACCTTTTTTTAGGGTAGACCTTACAAAACCGTCTGTTTATGTTTAAGAATCTGTAAGATCTTACATACCCTGAAACAGGTATAAATGTATACCGAAACGTCGGTAAAAATAAATACAAGCCAATATAACTACCTTAACTGAAGAAACGAAACAATTCACACACTATTCACTTGTTTTAACAATTGCCGATCGATTGCTAAGCACCCTATCGCTGTAGCAAACGAACTATACCTCCCATGGAGCTCTGTTAACTATATACCCGTCTTCTCTCTCTTCTGATTGGATGAAATCGCTGTAGTCTACTCAACCATTGGCTGAAAGGGCAGACGAGCACGCGAGCATCACGTGAACATTCAAATTTGTTTGTAAATATAATGCAGAAATTGTGGACGTTGACTCGGAGATGTTTCAGGATATTTTAAGAGCTGAAAGGTATTTTCAGGAGATGAAATGCATAATATGTGATGGGGACATTCTAAGGATTGAATTTTTGAACGGACTGTACTTCTAGGAATATATATAGTATGTACAATTTTTTATTGAACTGTTGGAAATTTTCAAATAAGACAAATCTTCAAATGATAATTTGTTATTGGAATTTAGCAGGAAATTTTCCTGCATTTAAAAGTTTCCTTATAATTTTCTTTATTTTTATTTTAAAAATATATTTTGCGGTTTATAAACAAAATCTAATTTGTTAAAAAGTCTGTAATACATTTTGGATTATATTTTATTATGTTTTTCCTCGAAAATATGTTGACAGCCCCAAATTAAGTACCACTTCCGGTTTATCAATTTAAAAAACATCTAATATGTCGTTTTCATTAATACAAAAATCTTAAATATCAAATTTGAAAAGTTTTTCACGAAAATCTGTTCAGAGCTTCAAGTAAAGTATCACTTCTGGTTTATCAATTTTAATCAAAATATAATATGTTGTTCCCCTTGATATAAAAGTCTTAACTACTACAATTAAAAAGTTTTGGATTATATTTTAATACAGTTCTTCATTAAAAACTGTTATGGGTTTCAAGTAAAGTATCTGGTCGTCCAATATTACCCAAAATCTAATCAACTCTTTATATGAATGCAGAAAGCTTAAATACGAAAAATAAAATTGTTTGGAAGTTTGATATAAGAGTTATCGTGAAAGAAAAAATCGTCACACACACACACACACACACACACACACACACACACACACACACACACACACACACACACACACACACACACACACACACACATACAGCCATAATTTGTGCTTATTTACTGCACATGCTTTATATTGTTGATAATAATACTCGTTTACAACTACATATTTAAAATATTTACATAATTAAAGGAGTCTAAGTGCCCTAAATATTATAAATGTTTGGGCTTATATTTTGGCCTTCAAGATCATAATTGTTGAAAGTATATTTGAACAAAATGGATAACAATAGTAGTAAAAGAATAAACAATTAATAATTGATAATTTCTAGACATGTAAACAATAAATTTTTCCAGAATTGTTGTTGAAATAATATCCTGTACTTACATTGATTACAAATAATTTTTGTTTATTATTTTATCTGTAGTTCATTGAATTAATATTTGAAATGTTATTTACAATAAAATATACGTTATCAATTAATGAAAAGTGCATATAGTATAGTTTTACGCCCAATAATGGATGTAAACATTTATTTACACTTAAAAATTTGCAACAAGATTTTTTTACCCTTGACCTACTTAAGTATGTATTACAAAATCAAACAAACTGTGAATTTAAAAACTAAAAACGTTAAGTTTTATATTTATAGCATTTTAAAATACTCATATATTTTTATCGCAATTATAATATAGTAAGGTGAAGTTTATAACACAATGCAATAAACGTACAGAAAATTGTTTTTCTTATATTTAATTGCATTTTTTAAAATTACAAATATTTTTATAACTTTCATAATATGATTTCATCTTACAAAGTTCTAGATAATTCCTAACTGTTTCTAGTGATTTTTTTGTCCAACAGAGACTCTCAACTATACAGCTGACCTACCTCATAAAATATGTGTCCGTATGTGTGTGTGTGCGTGTGTGTGTGTGTGTGCGTGTGCGAAGAAACGCATATGTCTCACACCAAAAGAATGCGTGCGAGACATCTATACAGCTTAGGTTTCAATGCCATGGTTAGAAAAACACTCACAAGATTTTTATTTATTTATTTTCAAATTCAAAAACAACCAATAATAATTTAACAAGTCTAAAGCCACATTGTTGTTGATTTTGATTCATCTATTTCCAAAATTACTGGATGTAGACATTGGCTGTTCTTTCATAAGCCACATATATAATACAATATATATCTAATATATTTTAATAATTATTTAATATAAAATATACAGGGCAGAATTTTATGCCCTACAACTTTTATTTGAAGCTTTTTTATCTAAAATAATTAGGAAGCAGAAATTTTACATGTTAAAATTCTTTGCTCGGCTGTCTCGCACATTTATAGACATTTTAATATTACATAAACTCGTTTGAATTTTTTTTCCATGATATTTGAAATAATCAAGTTATTAAAACAGACCAGATCGATGCATGACCCTGTATAGAGAAAATTTCTGTAGGCTTCTAGAAGAATTCTGTCGTGTCTATATATACTTTCTCTCGTTAGAATTTATCTGCCTAGATAAAAATAGAATCTCAACCATTTTAAATCGTTGTGCGTAGATACATCCTTACATTTTTATCTATGGCAAATATTTTATCTTCAACTAATTAAAACTAATTGCAAAACGTCTGCAAAATATGTATAAATATTTCATACGAACGTCAAATGTTATCAATACTGAAAAATAGTTTCAGAATTCATCACAAATTTGTTATTACGTTAAATACTTCATAGAATGCATAGGCATAAAGGAAAATCCTATGTTTACAAACAATTATCAATAAATTTTATTGTTTAAATATAAAAATGGAAATATCCTGTTCACAATATATGATATGGAAAATTTTTAGAAGAATCAAATCTTGTATGTAAATGTCCTTGAAATTGGTCTGGTATATTTCCAAGGTTAAAAAATATAATCTTCCACAAGATATATCTATTCAGTAATATACACATTTATGGGTGAAATATAAATAAATAAATAAATAGGTGTCACTGCCCAAACAATTACTTTTTTATATAATTGCATCAGTCTGCTTCTTTCGCAGACTTCAGTATTGACACCGTTAAGGGTATTTACTAGGCGTCACCTCACAGGCTCATACATTCTTTACGTATTTAATAAATCAATGAAACCTAAACCCGATATTTTCATCTTAGGCTAAACTGTCTGACTGTATAAGTAAATATTAATTAATACTTTTTTACCTCCCGCTACCCTTGGTAAGGGAGGTATAGGGATCGTGCTAAAAATCGCATATCGAGATTTTGGTAAATGACCACTTTTAAGGTCCCTACAATCTAATTTTAACATTTATGTGTGTGTGTGTGTGTGGATCCTCTTTACGCTCTAACTCAAATACTATCATTCAGAAAGTTTTGAAACCATGTATTTCTACCTTATTCTAATATGAAAAGAACTGATTAGATTTTGGTGGCAATCGGATAACCGGAAATGGCAGTTTACTTAAAGCTCAAGATAGTTTTTCTTCAAAAAATTCCTTTTCTATATATTGTCTGGATAAATTTATAAAGTAATATAAAAATTATATACATAGGTAAATGGCGGGAGGTACTGTGTTGGTCACATCAGATTTTTTATTTCAAGTTCACGGTATACGTCAAATTGTCATTGAAAAGAAACGGTTAGGTATTGTACTAAAAATCAAAAAAGACGGAAATATATATATTTCCTTGAAATTGTACTTTGAACCAACAAAATCAATTCAATTATTTTAAAAACCAATTAAAGAATGAAGGACACCAATTTTTATATTATATTGTAGTGCATATATACAGCAAATATATTCTCAAAGTAAAATAAGAAAAATATATTGTTTAGTATTTTTTTTTTGGATTTTTGCAGGAAGAATAAAAAATCTGATGTGGCCATTACAGTACCTTATGTATAAATTTCCAGTAACAATATTTCATAAACAAACTATTCAAATTGCACTTGACACTGACATCATCTTCTTCGTCGCTATTTTTTATTTTCTTCATTCTTCCAATATATTCTTCATCTCTCCTTATGACATGTTCAGACCAATGTAACCGTCTCTCTTGTATCTTTCTATAATTATTTAACTCTATATCTATTGATTATGAAGTATAAAATGCAATCACATCCTATAGAGAATAACATATTCTTTAAAATTTATAATAATATCACTGTTAAAATATGCAAATGAGGCTACTTCCAGTTCACCAATTATAACCAAAATCTAATCAGTTGTTCTTCTGGATGTAAACTTGAGGAATACGAAACAATTATAATTTTTGGAATCGTGGTATTGAAGTTACGCGATTCGAAACTTTCGTCACACACATACATACAGACATCATCGTAAAAATGGTAAAATCGTATTATATGGATCCTAAAACATGCTTATTCACTAAAAACTCATCATTGAATTTTTTGACCAAAGACAATACCTTCCTTACCTAATGGTGACGGAAGGTAAAAAAATATGGACAGCCGTCTTAAAAGAATATATTAAATCACAATATTATTGATATGGCATAGGGATCATATTAGAATCACATACCGATATTTTGATAAATAAACTCATCAAAGATCCATGGATTTCTTCAGAAATCCAGGATCTCGTCAAAGATCCATGTATCTCTTCAGAAATTCAGGATATCATCAAAGATCCGTGGATCTTTTTAGAATTACAGGATTTGTAGGATATATTTATATCTGCCGTATTCAAAATATATAATTTTTTGTAGGGATTTGTTCAAACAACTAATTTACTCATTATATGCCAATATATTCTCGAAACAAAATACAAAAAAGATATTGTTTAGTATTCTTTTATCACGTGATTGATGCATGATGAATGTAATCATTTTTTTGGGCACACGTTTTAAAACTTAGTATAAAAATCACAACTTTATTAATGATTGTCAGTATTGTTAATTTTTTTAAATAAGTTATTAATACAATATGATAAGAATTTTTTATACTACTCTTGAGATATATATCTGTAGATATTATCATTAAATTATATAAATTATCAATCAAAATTTTTGCTGTAGACTGTACAAGTTTATTCAAAAAGCATGCCTGCATATATTAACATACAGATTTGTATATTTTATTATAAAGAATTCCGCATATCACATTCTTATTTGTAAAGATTTTTTGCGCCGTTGATAAGTTATCAATATATTTAAATAAAAGTTATTATTCGTCAAAAAATGTGTTAATTGAAATATAAGCGACGATTTTGCAAAAATTTCCATATTTTTTCAGCGCTGAATGCACATTTGATGAAAAATGACCTTGAGTTGTCCTGAAATGTTTATACACACTACATTATTTCATTTTTCATGTGGAATACACGTGTATACATTGTATATTATTCATATCACATTATGTAATATTATGCATTAAATTTAAATATGTTATCTTGTAAAAATTAAACTTTAAGCATTGCAGTTTCATTCAGACATATAACAAACGTATTTGTTTATTTGTTAAGTTGTAAAATAGTACGTAAATATTATATATCAAGGCTATAAAGAGTTTAAAATCTTATATGCAACTCGATAGGGAAATATCTTTCACAAGTCTCAGACTTAATTGTCAGCGCTCGCTTCGCTCGCGTGGCAAGCATGTCCTCGACTGGTAAACACATTTACCTTTCTTGTAGCATAAATAACTAATGTACACAGTTCATATTTCAAATACATGTAACTGACAGATAAATGTCACTGTCAAAAGATAATCATTTCGAATTAATAATAGTAACGTTTTAAAAAGCAATCATTGCTGGGTGTGTTAATTTCCTTTGTACACAGATTTTGGTAATGATGATGATATATCGTGCGAGATATTACCATTACATAATCTATTATTAAAAATATCTACATATTTAGCAGTACTATAACCATCAATTATGAAACAAAAATACAATCAAAAGTACAACAATTTTTAATTAAGACAATTAATTAATTAATAGAAATAAGGGACGACTTTTCAATAATAATTTTGTTTTCCGAAAGTTCCTTGATTACACAAATTAGAAAATTTCGTGTTATTTATAGAACTTCAACCTCTTGTATTTTGGTAACTAGAAGGAATAGTTGACATTTTTGGCTCAAAATGACCTCAGGAATAAGCTGTTAAAGTTTGTTACACTAGTCCAGAAACACCCTGTATAATTGTATCGCTTAAGCTTCTCTTTAATTGAGAAATTTTTCTGTTGAGAACCCAAACACTTATAAGTAAAAATAAATATAAATAAATGCATTTTATATTGTTCAAATTTATGTCAAAATAAGTTGTTGTATCACTAGTTTTGTTCAAAATAAGTCTAAGAATACAGGCCGACATCATGAGAAAAAAATGGATATTCAGACATCTATAAATATTACAGGCGTCATACATCAATTGAACTATAATTTATAGATAAACAGATTAATAGTTGACGTAAAGAAATCACAAGTAAAAACTTTGATTTGAATTAATAAATTATCATTTTGTTATGACTGAACAATTTTTAATATAAACGTCAAACTATCAACTACAAATATTTCTTGTAATTAATTATCTAGTTTTAAGTGACTCATTTAAATATGTAGATTAATTAATCCATTGTTTTTACTTTGAAAGACAATTAGCAAATGAAAATATTTACAGGTATTGTGATTTGAGTGATTATTATAATCACCCATTAACGAAATGTTTTTAAAATGTTTCTTGTTGTTAAACCCATTAGGAAATCAAAACAAATAATAAACTTTTGTTTTGATTTATGCGTTACAAATAAAATAAATCGCACATAAGATATGCAAGATTTGTTTCACGTGATATGAGCGTGATATATTACGAACGTATCTATATAACTGAATTTGAACGGAAGACCAAGGGTTATCTACTTTAAAAATAGATTTAGTAATGAAAACTCCATAGATAACATATTGAAGATAGTTGATAATAAAAATTTTGATGATTATATTAAACAGGATATCGAAATGTAAAGATACAAGATAAGTTATAGTTTTATCTTTATGTAAGTGTGTGAGATTTTCTATTTATATATAGATCTGCTGACAATGTGATTAAAAGATTTAATTCCATTCTAAATGGGTCGGTACAGAAATCAAAATTTCATCTTTTTATATTATTATAAAGGGTTTTTCATTAAGAGCGACGCATTTTGTTTTTAACTCTTCTCAAATATTAGTGAAGTTGGCTTCGCAATTCTTTCATATTTTGAAACATCAGTCTATGCCATTTAATCATGGAGAGATACACGTGTCAACAACGTTTGCAAATTGGGCTCTGGACCAGATGTAAGCTGACGACGACTTTCACAAGAAAATCATCTTTTCGGATGAAGCTCACTTGTGGCTCGATGGTTTTGTCAACAAGCAAATTGTCGCACTGTTTGGTGCGGTTTTCATTCCGGCGGCGTCATCGGCCCATCTTTCTTTTTTTATGAAAACGCCGCGCCAGCAACCGTCAACGGCGATCGCTACAGGGCCATGATATCGGAGTATTTTTGGAACCAGCTCGACGATATGTGGTTCCAACAGGACGGCGCAACGTGCCATACAGCGTACGACACAATCGAATTATTGCAGACCAAGTTCGGCGAGCGAGTTATCTCACGCGACTTTTTTCTTTGGGGTTACCTTAAATCGCTGGTCTATGCCAACAAACCAGCAACATTAGAAGAGCTGCAGGCCAACATCGGACGCGAAATTCCTGGTATTTCGGCCGATTTGTATGCTCGAGTCATGGAAAATTGCCATTCGTGCCAGCGCTTCCGCGGTGGACATTTAAACGATGTATTCGATAAATAATGGTATCGATTGTACTTTCATTTGAAATAAAAATCATTTTAATAACTAACCCATAAGTCTTTTAATTGAAAATGCAAAATGCGTCGCTCTTAATGAAAAACCCTTTATATAAATCAAATATTGTACTATATATACGTACAGTAATTTTTTAAAAGATGTCCCATCAAGGTTATTGTATCATGAACGAATTAACAACTTAGCATACATTTATCTCTCTCATTTGCAAAGACTGTAAGCGTATGCGATAAGGATGGATATAACATGCTTGTCTTCCAACGTAAGTTTATTTATTAATTCAGATATATTACCTTAATTCATATTTATTAATTCAGTTATATTATTTTTATTCATAGCCGTACTGACACTGTGTCAGTATCTTATTTTTCATGTATTTATTATTTATGAACTTATGGTTCGCCTAATGGTATATATACTATATTAACATACAAGTGTTCAAGGAAATCTATATACATTTTATAAGATACCTGCGGCCTACGGAGCAGACAGCGCAAAAGCGCATTGGGCACGATCTTCAGCCCAAAATGTTGTTTAAGAAAAATCCGGTCGATTTTAAAAGACGTTTCATTACCATGGATGAAACTTGGATACACACCATAACACTCGAGACGAAAATTCAGTCGAAAGCGTGGATCGGTAGGAAAGGTAATGGCGTTAATCTTTTGGGACGCCAAAAGCATTCTTCTAATTGATTATCTTGATAAAGAACACACTTTTAGACAAGCTGAAAGCAGCAATTCAAGAAAAACGCCCGAGAATGGCAAAGAAAATTGTTTCACCACGACAATGCGCCAGCTCATTCAAGTCGTATTGTTCAACAAAAATTGATCAAACTGAGGTTTGAAATCGCCCCCCGTCCATCTTTTCCCGAAACTCAAAACGTTTCTCGCTGCTGTATTACTGTAACGATATGAAAGATAACGACACATGTCAAATTAAACATGACACTTGATATGTTGCAAGTGGGTTAAGCAAACCATCGAAGGCACTTTTCTAAATTATTAAAAAATCTTTCAGAACTCATATTTCAATTAAAATGATACATAATATGTTGAGGCAAGTTAAAGACGTCATCCCTCTTCAGTTGTCAGGCATTTACCAGATTCCATGTGTCTGCGGGCAAGTTTACATTCGCCAGACTGGTAGAACCATTTCTACAAGATTGAATGAACACCAGCGTTCGATCAGATTGAACCAACCAGAAAAATCTTCAGTTGCAGAGCAACACACCTAAACAACAGTTGTTAGGGGTCGATATGTTTGCGTGTCGTTCTCATTCGGTTCTTTTTCTCTCAAGTCTTCCGCAATACAGTCCTTCCAACTTATATTTGGTCTTCCTCTGCTTCTTCAACCTCCCATTACTAAACTACTCATTCTTGTTCAAATATAATTATTCATTTCTCCTCATGACATGTTCAAATCAATGTAATCGTCTTTCTTGTATCTTCCTAGAAACTTGTAACACTAGAGTTATTTTATTACCGTATCTTTCCGTGTGTTCCCCAATATCTACTTCAACATCCTCATATCTGCCACATTAATTTACTTTTTATTGATACTGACATCTGTCAATTTGAATTATATGAATATAATAGTTCCTAAGTTTGGCATAGCTGGCTGAATTATAAAATTTAATTTCTTTAAAATTCTTTAACTCTGTATCTATTGAATATGAAGTATAAATTGTAATCAAATCGTATAAAGAATAATATATTCTATAAGTTATAATAACGTTAAATGTCAATAAATCAAATTTAACTGTTAATTCTTCAAATGAGACTACTTCCGGTTGACCAATTATAACCAAAATCTATTCAGTTGTTCTTCTGGATGTAAAAAATTATAATTTTTGGAATCGTGGTATTGAAGTTATGGGATCCGGAACTTTTGTCACACACACACAGACACACATACATACAGACATCATAGTAAAAATGGTTAAATCGTATTATAGAGACCCTAAAACATGCTTATTCAGTAAAAACTCATCATTGAATTTTTTGGCCAGAGACAACCTTCCTTACCTAAAGGTGACGGAAGGTAAAAAATGTTGTAGCACTTTTCTAATTTCGAGGATAGGAATAATAAAAAATCTAATTAAAATATTATTAATTAAAGGTGTAAATGACAAAAGTAAGTGTTTCAAGTCAAGCAAACTCAATCCGGGTACACATTGCATAATACGCAACCATTTATATAAGAATGTATATACAATTGCAGGATTATAGGTATGAAAATATAAAAACCAACTGAAACAAAGTATTAAAATAACGGTAATTTATTTGACATACAAACACATATAATAATTCCTTTAATATGGTCACCCATCTTAATAATACTTGCACTGATTCCAGCTTGCTTTCATTATAAAAATTATTTCAGGATCCTCTTTGTTCAGTTCTAAAACAAGAAATAGTTGATACTTCCGATGCGGCAGTTATGATCCTATTGCCCCCGAAATCGAGAAAATTGTGTGAAAAAATCCACATTTCGTCTCTAGAGGCAAAATAATTTCTCTTTTCTCTTTCAATTTTGTTATCATATAAATTGACTTTTACTCTCGGTCACGGAAATTATTGTTGTAAAAAGCAATAATGCCATTTATTAATAAAAAAATATCAACATTGCCGTGACTTTCCCAGAAACCAGGAAATATTCAAACATCTTTCCTGTCAAATTTTACACAAATATTTAACCTTGTCTAAGACAAGGCTATGTAGATGCAAGTGTCTGTTCGATTAAACAGACGGATTTCCTCATTTTAGAAGGATCAGAAATCTAAGAAGGTTATGACGTAGATCGGTTGATTTTTCAGGATTAAGGACAAACTGTAGACATTTCATAATGGATAATTATTGTCTATAAAATATAAGGAAACATAATATTAATTGATTATATGTTTTAAAGTGTGAATTGATATTTGATCTATGAAGGATAAAATTTTATATAATTGTACTTTCTAATAGAAATAATTATGAATTATTTTATAAGAATGAGCTAGTTTTGTGGCCAACACATTACTTTCCGTCAATTCTACGTATTTTGTACAAATTCACCACAGAAATTTTCTTGCAAATTATTCTGTTTCCAATAAAACCATTTCACAAAGATATGTAAATTTTATTTGGCATTAACATCTGGCAGTAATATTTGAATACTGTTTTAGCAGCATGACGTGAATTTTTAATAAATAAGCATGTTTTGTGGTCCTTAAATTACGAATTTACTATTTTTACGATGATGTCTGTACCTATGTGTGTGCGTGTACTTCAATAAAATTACACTTTTTTCGTATTCCTCAATCTTACATCCAAATGAAATCTTGATTAGATTTTGGTTACAATTGATCAACCGGAAGTACCTTAATTTGTAGCTCTTAATTTTTTGACATTTTATGTCATAAATATTAAAGAAAATTTTATTCTCATACGTAATATAACAAGTGATATGATTATTATCGATGATATTCTCGAGTGAAATGTGCTGTTTCGGTTTCACGAGCAATATCTTCAATTATTAATCATATCACGAGCTTATATTTAATGAGAGAATATAATGAATTTTTGTAACACATTGTATGTGCTGCTAACCTAACTTTTGATATACATATTCATATTGAGTTATTGTTATTACTTATTTTTACATTTAAAATTAACTGTTAATGTCATAAATAAAGAAAACAAATCCCTTAGTAACAACTATAAATACGGTGATAATTTCTTTGTTTTTTATCATCGCTGTGATAGACTTGTAACTAGGGCGATTCTGAATGTTGATTTTAGCTATAATTTTAATCCCGAAGCCTACGGTTTAAACACAATCTTAAATGTATGTAACTGACAGATATGTCACTGTCAACAAATTAATCGTTTCAAATAATAATAGTAACGTTTTAAAAAGAAAATAGTAAATGGAACAATAATAATATGGAAAGGAACTTAAGCATAAGTAAATATGTAGGAATATAGGTAAGATAATAAAAATATATATTATCACGGCATATTACCTATTGCTGGGTGAGCCAATCTGCTTTGTACACAGATGTTGGTAATAATGATAACATATTTGTACCGTGCGAGCGTTTACCAGGCGTCACTTCACGCGAATCTGGGAAACCGGGTCGATTTCGACCGACGCCAAATATTTTAGAATTTTAAATGGCACAAAATTGACCCCTGTGGTGCACTCTCCACGCAATCAATATAGGTAAATATATAAATAAATATATCATCACGGCATATTACCCATTGCTGGGTGTGCCAATCTGGTCGGTAATAATGATATTTGTACCGTGCGGGCGTTTAGCAGGTGTCACCTCACGAGCATTTATTGCTGGCGTGGAGAGTGCACCAAAGGGCCAAAAATTTAATTTTAAGTATTTAATACTTCGGAAGGCATATTAAAACTTGCAGAAATGAACTCATTACGTACATATAATCCAGAAACCATCCCTTTTCGCTACACCTTCTATTCCTCCTCATTTTTTTTTCTTCTCCTTCATTCACCTGCAGTTTCACGCTCCCACTACAAGACATGTTGAAGCCACTTTCTCTTTACCTACCTGTCTTCTGAACTGGTGTCCCAGTCAGTCAGTGAGCGAGTCAGTGTGTATGTCTGTCTTAAGAGTGTCTCAGAGTGTCTTAGAGTGTCTTGTGGCTTAGTATGAGGACCTAGATACGTGCATAACATCCCCAGAAGATACGGCAGTGTGAAGTGCAGTGAACATGAATACAAGTAGGGAATGATACAGAAGAGGAAGATATAGTGGTGGTACAGAACAGAAAAATTATTGTTGATATTTTTTTGTTTTAATTTTAAATTTACATGAATATCTGCATTGCTACACCCAATAATGGGTACAAGATATGATGTATTTTTATTAATTTTAAAAAAATATATATACCGGGTGACTCAAGCTATCCTTGCTATATACAGGATGTTGACCGCGACACCGGAATATACGACTTTAACATGTAAAATCATACATTCATAATTTCCTGCTTCCCTAATTATTTTGGGTAAAAAAGCTTCAAATAAAAGTTGTAGAGCTTAAAATTCTATATTAGAAAATAGCCATGAAATTTAAACTAAAATTAACAAATGTTAGCGATTTATTTGTCAAGCTAGATCAATTTATTTTTATTATTGTAATTATTCAATTGAACAAATATGACAAATAATACCCAATAAAAATATATACACCTAATTTGACAGGTAAAACGTCAAACATTTGTTAATTTATCTGTTTCAATTCCATGACTATCCTTATTTTGTAAAATTAATTTTACTTATTGATTCAGATACAGAATTTTAAGCTGTACAACTTTTATTTGAACCATTTTTACCCAAATAATTAGGGAATTCACATGTATAAAATAATTTTATGTCATACTGGTTTCTAAAGCAACCTTTTTTGAACGATTTATAAAACAAAAAGTTCTAGGACCTTAAAATTTTACCTTCATATTGAATCCTTTATTTATGCGACATTAAATTCACCTCAGCAGCTCTATCCAAAATATCTGTAGGAATGTGTTTTTTCATCAATTATCACGAATAAAAATGTTAATGAATCCAGAAAAAATCAATTTCAGTCTGCAAATCTGTCAAAATTTTGCTAGGATTTTCAAACAATTGCGACTTAGCCTACTTATGCAAAACTTTTATTGTTACAAATTGCTGCATATTTCTTTTAATAATTTAATAACTAGAAACCAGTATGACAAAATTATGTATGTACCTTAGACGAAAAATGTCTTTAAGGTATTCACAAGTAATTACGGCCGAGGCATACTTTAAAGATTCACTTTACGTACTAGACACATAAAATACTATTATGCTATACCCGTGCGTAAAAATGGAACATTCTGTAGAAAAACATGTATTACGGAAAGTGAAACATAGGCGCATTGCTCCCCTAATTATTTTAGACAAAAAGTTTCCAATGATTTATACATCCGAATAAATAAAAAAAAAATTGGTTACTTCATAACTGCAGAAATAAAATTTGAAAATTCACGGAATTACAATTTAATGGTATTAGCCATGGAAGTAGAAACAAGAGACGAACAAAAGCGTAAATAGTAATTCCGTTTTCAAATTTTATTTCTACAGCTATGAAGCAGCCAAAATGATTTTTTCTACAGTCTACATAGAAAGTACCCATTTGCGCTCTCTTTTGTCAACGCAAAATGTCACTTTGCCGCTCTAGCGTGACAAAGTAGAAAAAACGCTCGCTGTCTAAATTTCTAACTATACAATGTTGAGAAATGTCACGTCTATATTCTTAATGGAAACGTTTAGTCAGGAACTAATGGCACTGTAGTGACACATTTACCACCTTTACAAATCAATCTGACATATAACTGCTCTGTCGGTGTATTATATAACCAAAAAAAATATCGCACTATTGTGAAAATAAAATAGGGCATTCATTTACAAAAACGAAAGTATAAAATGTTTGGATTAGATTGAAGCAATAGGTCAAGAAGAATGGGAAATAACGATAAATTAAAATTAAATATAAAAGACGTTTTTTCTTTATATTAATCCTTATTAATGGAGTAGTAGTGTAAGTACAAAGTGTACATTTTATTATTTTTTGTTATGCTGGAGGACCCCACTGTGGCGACTGTAGAAAAAATCTTGTGTGTGTTTCGAGCGCAAATGGACATTGTCGATTTCACAAATAGCTATTTTTTATTGATTTGGATGTAGGAATTTTTGCTTTACAACATCCATTTGAAACTGATTTCCCATGTTAAACGCATATGTTTCACTTTCCGTGATACACCCTGTATATTTAAAATAACAGAATTATTAAAAAAATAAACCGAAAAACCCCCCGATATATGTTTATGAATTATTTTTCTAATTTTCCAAAAAATCATTTGTAGTTTTATAACTTCTATCAAACCAACACAAATAAATTTATCCTTATAGTCTATATCCTAGTAGAATCAGCTGTTGCCTTAATTTAAAATTCAAATGACGTCTTGCATCTAATATGCATATTTTTACTGTACTCGCAATCAGTAAACAATTCTGTAACAGTGTATAACTCTTCTCCATCGCTACTATATTTCTATCTACAGATCCGGGTTATTAGACTCTTAACTACGTCATCGTGTGCTTGTGAAGTGGAATTCGACATGGCAGTATTAAACAGAACGGGAAGGACAGGAATTCCATTACTTTGTGTCATTGTTCTATTGGAGTTCTTGACTATAAACACAGGTTAGTGACTGAAGACATTCTTGGGATGACTCACTATTGATAAATGATAATCAGATGAGGTTGATGATTGTTAAAGGAGTTCTGCGCGGTGAAGTTCGTATTTTTTTACCTCTCGCTAAGAGAGGTATTGCATTCATGCTAAAAATCGCATATCCAGATTTTATTGAATAAGCACGTTTTAAGGTCCCTACAATCCGATTTTAACATTTTTACGATGATGTCTGTGTGTGTGTATGTATGTGTGTGTGTGTGTGTGTGTGTGTGTGTGTGTGTGTGTGTGTGTGTGTGTGTGGGATGTTGGAAGGACGGTTACTCAAAAACTATAAGACTTAAAATTTGTTTAACAACGTATTTCCCAATCGGACATTCATGGGAAGATCTGAAAAGGTTTTGGTAATAATTGGACAACCGGAAGTAGAAGATTCTTGAAAAAAAATCTTCTAAATATTATTTTTTGAAAATTTTTCGTGGTAATATTAAAGAAAATTAAATTCTCTATCTGATACATTTAAATATTTTATTATATATTCCATAGATTTAGAGATAAAAGAAGTATAATATATAAAATAATCTGTTGTAATAAATTTGACAGCCGAAAGAATGCCATGAAAAATAGTTGATAATTTAAATTATTTGTAACTGACAGATAAATGTCAGTGTCAGAAATAATGAGTGATGAAAGAAAAATGTACTTGGAGAATCCCTTAGTTCTTGATCTGTGACTATTATGGAGATGACAAGTCTAGGTTGAAGGACTTAAATTTGTTTCAAACATTATGGGACAATGTACACCAGTACTATAGACTAGAGTAACTTTGAATTACGAAAAAGCTATCAAATTCTTCTCAAGTAAGTTGTAAATATTGACAAAATTACACATCGATATAAGAATAATCGGAGTGCAATCTATCCGTCACTTTATTAAAGGGAATTAGTGTTATTTAGATATAACATGTATGAAAAAATAAAATGTAAAAGAAGATATGTAAGAATAGATGCACAATCCATATATACATTTTAGACCGCCCAAAATTAATGTTTTTACTAGAAGAATATGAAGAGAAAGTAAACAACGTTGTTCGAATTGAAAATTGCAGTTACCAGCCTAATATTTATATATGGTAAACTCTACTTTGTAATTTATTGTAACATAATTTATGGTAAAATATCTTCATGTTGAGACATGCTATTATTGAATAATAAAGAAGTTTATACGTCATAGATTTATATGAATATATTATTTGTATTTAGAAAAATATTCTTTGCTTTATGCATACAGCCAGGTAAAATATACGGCGAGAGGTTATGTGCTGGCCACATCAGATTTTTTAAATTTACAATAACAATAGTTGTAACTTCTTCTATTAATATTTGTATATACGAACCCAAACTCATAATAATTGGACCGGTTAATATTTTCAGTAAATTATAAGATCTACACAAATGGTTAGAAATTTCTACAAAATTGTTTAAGACTTTAACATATAAATTCCCTAATTATTTTAGGTAAAAAGCTACAAATAAAAATTGTAGGGTATAAAATTCTGCATCTGAATCAATAAACAAAATTAATTTTGTTTGTCTTGTAAAGTCAGAAATTAGGTTTGAAAATGTTGAAAATCATTTTAGAAATAGCTATAACCATGTGTGTGGTTCTCAAGTTAAATATTTTTACCTCTCGCTAAGAGAAGTATTGGATTCATGCTAAAAATTTCATATTAGCATTTTTTTGAATAAGCACGTTTTAATGATTAATAATAGAAGGAGTCTAAGGTTAAATTATAACTAAAACTAATACAATTACCCCTTAACCTTAAAATAATAAAATAAGCTATATAAATACCTATTTCGAGAACTAAGTTCTCATCATTAGTAGTACAAATTTAAGCGGAGTTGTCAAGATTACTCAACATGTAAACCATGCCAGAGGTCCTAATAACTCCTGGCATAAATACGTGCTGCATCTTGCACCTCAATACAAGGACCAACCCTTCGTCAGTTTTATAATGAACTCTGATAAGAATGTACGTGTTATATATATTTAAAAACATTTTAAATATTTGACCAGTTTCTTAAAATTTGTAGAGCATGATACTTGTACCCTGTTGAATGTTTTCCAGAACCCTGAGGATGGTCTAATTGAGACCGAAACGTCGGTATTGTTTTCAATAAATAGTCTTTTAACAAATGACCGCTTCAAATCATTGGTCTTCGTCTACAGTCGATTAAAACTTATTGCAACAATAATAGTAACGTTTTAAAAATAAAATAGTAAATAGAACAATAATTATATGGAAAGGAACTTAATACAGTTTCCAGCGTCAATAAATATCCCGTAAAAAACATTATGGTCGTTGGTATGAACAACTGATTAAGGGTGATTAGAGAGCAGTTGCCGTTGACTAGTAGTGTTTTATATCTGTCAAGATTTTAAAATAATTGAATCATTGTTGAAAACGTCTGCGCAACCATGGTAATAATCTTTTTTCTGCTGTCATCATTTAGCGTTGAAGAATTTGCTTATGATAATGAAATGCTGCAAGAATCTTTTTATGCAAACGAGCAATTTACAAATGGATAAAGTTTCTTTTCTCGCTGACTCGTGCAAATAAAAAACTTTTCATATTACTTAAATATCTGCAATATTGTGAAATAATTGTTTAAATGTAAGAAAGTATATTTAAATTAGGGCTAATTAGCAGAAAATTATGAATATTTTAAGCTTTATTGCCCAAGTAGAACGCTAAATTGATAGAAATTAATTGATAATTATGTTAGTTGAATAATCATCATTTACAATTCTTGGCATATATGCTTATACAGTACGTTAAATATAACGGTGTATCATTAAATTTAATGTAACTCACATGAAAATATTAATAAAATATACAGGGTGTAACAGGTAAACGAGCTATCTCAAATAATTTCTATATTATTAAACATGTAATAAAATGCCGTGACAATCATATAGAAGACCAAGGGGACATCCTTATAGAAAAGAAAAAAAAAATAAATACGTACATTCTTATCAGAGTTCATTATAAAACTGACGAAGGGTTGGTTCTTGTATCGGAAGGAGCAAGGTGCAACACGTATTTATTTTATTAAATTAAATGATACTTACATTTTGTATGTTTGTCTGCGAGTTAACCGAGTTTTTATGTTACTATTATTATTTGAAATGCTTAATTTGTTGACAGTGACATATATCTGTCAGTTACATGCATTTGAGATCTAAACTTGTGTAACCATAGAGATGCGGTTAAAACGTGGGCTCGGGAATTAAAATTATAGATAGTTTTATAAATTTATAAATAAAATATATAGAAAAAGTATTAATTCAAACCTGTAGAAAATTTAATAATCTTTAATTTTTATGATAACATAAATCTCAAAAAAATAACATTAAAGGTATTTTTTGAAAAGAAATTATTTTGAGCTTCAAGTAAAGTTACATTTCCGGTTATCTAATTTACACCAAAATCTAATGACTTCTTTCCGTATTAGAATAAGGTATAAATATAAGGTTTCAAAATTTTCTGAATGATATTATTTGAGTTAGAGCGTAGAGGATCCACACACACACATACATACATACACACAGACTTCATCGTGAAAATGTCAAAATTGGATTCTGCGGACCTTAAAAAGTAGTTTACCAAAATCTCGATATGCGATTTTTAGCACGATCCATATACCTCCTTTACCAACAGTAACAGAAGGTAAAAATCTTACAAGTATATATTTTCTGGTCATTAGATCTCTTTGAATTTACATGCCTCACTTCATGCGTTCGCGAATTACTAAAACACATATGTCTTTGTTCAGAAACTATAATTTCTTTGTGTTAAGTCATGAACTAGTGTCATAAATATTCAAAATGATGAGATAAGATCTGCAGTCACAATACATACACTTCCAATATTCTCAAGAAAGAAACATACATTGCTTTATGTTGTGTGAATCAGGACTTCGCCTTTAAAGTAAATTATATATTTGCTAATACGTAAAATACTCGTATGCTCGTATATGTGCACCTCTAAAAAATAATTGAAATATGTTTGAATTGTATGATTGATATGTACGTCTTCAATACGGTTTCAGTGAAAGCTGATTGATTAAGTAGTGTTTTTAATATGACTACCGTATAAGCAACAATTATTAATATGAATGTTGAAATATAAATATAAAAATATAGTTAATTATTGCATCATTGAGCTGTATTACGAACTATACTAAGAAATATTGTGAAAATTTTGATAAAATGCTGTTAAAGATATGTAAAGAATTTTAACAAAATATAAATATATCTATATGTATAAATGTTTCAAATTTTATGATTATAACGACATTCGTAATAAACAATTGCAATTATAAATATCATATAAAATAAACATATTTCAAACGTAAAATCGGTAAAAAAAATCTCGATAAAGTTCATATGATTGAAAAATAATCAATTAAATAATGTCGTCTACAAAAATGTTGTTAACCTTAATTTCTACAACTAACATTCTGGTTTTTAAGGAGCGCGAATTAATGTAATTTTACACGTATGTCAGTCTTATGTTATATGTTACAATATTTCGTAACTTATAAATGAAATGACAGTTTCCAATTGAGTACCTATAGAATTCGTACACGAAAAATGAATTAAAAAAATATCTGATTTAAACATTTGAAAGTACTGCATTAAGTAACACACTTTTAAAATTATTTAAACATAGTTATTTCTTTAAGATGTCTGGTCAATTCGGTGGTGAGTTTTCAATGAATAAGCACTATACGCTTACCTACGCACCTACTATACGATATTACTATTTTTACGATGATGTCTGTATGTGTAGAATTCCAAAAATTACAATTTTTACGTATTCCTTTTCCTTATATCCATATGCAGACATGATTAGATTTTGACTTATATTTTTATAACTTCATGTCAAGGAAAAAAAATCTGATGTGGCCAGCACATAACCTCTCGCCGTATATTTTACCTGGCTGTATGCATAAAGCAAAGAATATTTTTATAAATACAAATAATATATTCATATAAATCTATGACGTATAAACTTCTTTATTATTCAATAATAGCATGTCTCAACATAAAGATATTTACCATAAATTATGTTACAATAAATTACAAAGTAGAGTTTACCATATATAAATATTAGGCTGGTAACAGCAATTTTCAATTCGAACAACTTTGTTTACTTTCTCTTCATATTCTTCTAGTAAAAACATTAATTTTGGGCGGTCTAAAATGTATATATCTGGATTGTGCATCTATTCTTACATATCTTCTTTTACATTTTATTTTTTCATACTTGTTATATCTAAATAACACTAATTCCTTTTAATAAAGTGACGGATAGATTGCACTCCGATTATTCTTATATCGATGTGTAATTTTGTCAATATTTACAACTTACTTGAGAAGAATTTGATAGCTTTTTCGCAATTCAAAGTTACTCTAGTCTACAGTACTGGTGTACATTGTCCCATAATGTTTGAAACAAATTTAAGTCCTTCAACCTAGACTTGTCATCTCCATAATAGTCACAGATCAAGAACTAAGGGATTCTCCAAGTACATTTTTAATTCATTACTCATTATTTCTGACACTGACATTTATCTGTCAGTTACAAATAATTTAAATTATCAACTATTTTTCATGGCATCCTTTCGGTTGTAAAATTAATTACAACATTATTTTATATATTATATTCCTTTTATCTCTAAATCTATAAAATATGTATAAAAATATTTAAATGTATCAGAAAGAGAATTTATTTTTCTTTAATATTATCAAGAAAAAATTTCAAAAAATAATATTTAGAAGATTTTTTTTCAAGAATCTTCTACTTCCGGTTGTCCAATTGTTACCAAAACCTTATGTATCAGAAAGAGAATTTATTTTTCTTTAATATTATCAAGAAAAATTTTCAAAAAATAATATTTAGAAGATTTTTTTTCAAGAATCTTCTACTTCCGGTTGTCCAATTGTTACCAAAACCTTTTCAGATCTTCCCGGGAATGTCCGATTGGGAAATACGTTGTTAAACAAATTTTAAGTCTTATAGTTTTTGAGTAACCGTCCTTCCAACATCCCACACACACACACACACACACACACACACATCCACACACACACACACACACACACACAGACATCATCGTAAAAATGTTAAAATCGGATTGTAAGGACCTTAAAACGTGCTTATTCAATAAAATCTGGATATGCGATTTTTAGCATGAATGCAATACCTCTCTTAGCGAGAGGTAAAAAATGAAACATGATTTATACTAGTTTGATAGCTTTGACAGTTTTTAAGTTACCAGATATTAATTTGACAGCTTTGACAGTTTATAAATCTTACTAAGGAAGCTTGAAAGCATTCTAAAAGAAAATAGGTTGGAAGCTTTTAAGAAAGGGAAGAATTGTGAATTATGTATTAAGAAAACTACTTCTTTAAATGTTCTATTTTTATTATAAAAGTCAACAAAATTATGAATCAACAGTTGAATGTAAAGACCTTTTAAACCACACCTAATTTAACTAAAGGTTAGTCTACAACTAATTACAAAAAAATTCTCTACTCTATTGTGTTCAAAAAAAGAAAGCTGTCTTATAAAAATAATAATAGATAAGTAGTGTACATAGTTTAGACTAATAGAAAATAAAATAGAAAACTATTTTAATTGGATGCCAATTCCTAGAATTCCTTTGGTTTTTCTTGCATTCAATCTTATGCCCCTAATAAATAGATAAATTCTATTATCTCTATGAGGAAGATATAAAGTTATCTAGGCCAAAACAAATTACTGTCGCTCACGTAATCGTGCTACAGAATCGTGTCTCATTTGTTAACGCGAGTATCTAGAATCTGACGGCTTCTTTTTCTATTCTGCATACATAAATCTAGAATTTTGCAAGAAGATATATTTACAGAGTCATACAGTTACTTATAAATAAATAGGGATTGTACCATATACCTTGGACTATAAACCAGAACACTTGATTTCAAAACGGTTTAGAGTTACAGCAGTTAAAAAATATTTAGATATATTTGTAGTTAACAATATTCTTTATATTTCAAGTGGTTTCCATGACATTATTTGGGCTGTGAGATACATTAAAACAGATTATTATATACCTTATATTTCTTTATCTTTAAATCTATAAAAGATATAATACAATATTTATATGTTCAGAGAATTTACTCTTCTTTAATATAAGCAAGAACAAAAATTTCCAAAAAATAATATTTAGATGATTTTTTAAGAATCTGTTACTTCCGGTAGTCCAATTATTACCAAGCTCTTCCCAGTAATGTCCGATTGAGAAATACCTAGTTAAACAGATATTAAGTATTATAGTTTTTGAGATATCGTCCTTCCAACATTCCCACACACACACATACACACACACACACAGAGACATTATAGTAAAAATATTAAAATCGGATTGTAGGGACCTTAAAACTTGCTTAATCATTAAAATCTGGATATGCGATTTTTAGCATGAATCCAATACCTTAGCGAGAGGTAAAAATAAAATTTGTTGAAATTTGTACGACTACTTTAAGAGTATAAATAAATACAGTGTACAACAATGAAATCTGCCCATTCACAATCAAGATAACATTTCAATTGTTACCACAATGAAATAAAAGCTTGACAGATATTAATACAATCTATTGTTTCAACAATTTTTGTTTCTAAGTGTTGAAACATCGCTACTAGCAAAATTTACTGTTAGAAATGAAAGTATGATGCTTCTCACACGGTTATATTGTTTACAAGTAACATTTGTCTTTTTTTTGCTGTAAGTTTCATAATATTAAATGTTCTACATAGCACATAGCGGACAGTTTTACTGGACATATTTAAGTACATACATTAAATTCTAGAGCATAACACGCCCACATAATAAAATAATTATTGCAACAGAAATTCTGAGTTGTGAATATTAATTCAGTAAATTTTATTGCTTTAATGGTATTTCTGAGCAGGATACATAAAGACACAATATCCGTTATCGAAAGTTTTGACGCAGTCTGTATATTAAAATAAATTATAACATTTTTTAAAGATGTCCCACCCAATATATTGTTATTGCAGTTAGGAATGACGTATTTTCCAACCTCCAAAAGATTAGGAATCGACATATTATAATAATGATGAATAAATGTGATTTTCGGTACATGCCTCGGGTACCTTACTAGGAACTAGGATGTTGTTTCTCATGTCCGGCTCCACGTGGTTTGATATAAGGCGTTGTCCTAAACTATTTTAAAATTGTTGACTGTGAAGTCAATAAATTATAATTGATATATGCAAAATTCAAGGATATAATGATTCAATCTTATATAGATTTTCACAAGAAAACTATGTTCAAAAAATCTGTATTATTGTTACAGTTCAAAGTTACGATTTGTCCAAGACAACTTACAGAATCTTGTAAGGTCCTGGATCAAAAATATGTCAACGTTTCTTTTAAAAAAGAAAATGTTTAATTTATGTGTGGTTTATTAACAATATATAATTTTATACATTGTATTGTTCATTATTATTTAAATTTTTCACAAAGAATTCTAAAAGAAAACTTATAATTTATTATAATTGATAATAAAGAAAATGTTAATTTCTTAGAATGTAGCTATATATAGTTGAAGTATCGGAATAAATTATAAATAAATATTTTAAGTATTTATTATACCT
The DNA here is from genome assembly GCA_951394225.1 of Harpalus rufipes. Lineage (NCBI taxonomy): Eukaryota > Metazoa > Arthropoda > Insecta > Coleoptera > Carabidae > Harpalus > Harpalus rufipes. The sequence goes on from OX596288.1 coordinate 2,110,363, forward strand.
ATGAGATAAAATATGAGTACTTTGATACAAATTAATGTTTATTACTTTAAGTGCATTTCATATATGTTAAGGTAATAATGTAAATTGTAGTAGATACTGGAATATTTCAAAGAAATTAAAGTAATAAATTATTTTGTCATGTAATACATCGAAAATCAACATGGTGGGAAATAATAGATTTCACTTCCACCCCACAGGTTGGAAATGTTTATGTAGGGGTTACCTAGCAACATTAGCCGTGTTCCTTCGGCTATGATTCGCAATCTATATCATCAAAGTGATCACTAGACAACCTTCCCCTTTCCCTTCTGAGTCATCCTTCTTGAGTGATCACACGGATTCATTTCAGAGCAAATTTAAAAATCTGATGTGGCCAGTACATAACCTCTCGCCGTATATTTTACCTGGCTGTATGCATAAAGCAAAGAATATTTTTAGAAATACAAATAATAAATTCATATAAGTCTATGACGTATAAACTTCTTTATTATTCAATAAGAGCATGTCTCAACATAAAACAATTTTCACATATATTTACAAAATCTATAGGTTATTTTACCATTTATAAATTTTAGGCTCGTAACAGGGATTTTCAATTCGAACAACGTTCTTGTTTACTTTCTCTTCATTCTTCTACATTTTATTTTTTATACATGTTGTATCATCTAAATAAGATATTGATTTCCTTTAATAAAGTGATGGATAGATTTCACTCCGATTATTCTTATATCGATGTGTAATTTTGTCAATATTTACAACTGAGAAGAATTTGATAGCTTTTTTGTAGTTCAATGTTACTCTAGTCTACAGTGCTCGTGTACATTGTCCCATAATGTTTGAAACAAATTTAAGTCCTTCAACGTAGACTTGTCACCTCCATAATAGTCACAGATCAAGAATTAAGAGATTCTCAAAGTACATTTTTTTCCATTATTCATTATTTCGATGAGATACAATTTTTCTGTATTTTACATTGCAGAGTGGAGACCATCTTCACTTTCATCTTGTGTTTATAACATTAAATATCGTCTTCCTTCGGGCTGTATTCTCGCTTATATCTATTCCTTTATATTTAGATTTAGAAATATATATTCACGTGTTAATATACAACTGTTTGTTAGTGTTTTATAAACCTACATGAAATTCATAAAATTCCTGCCTATAAAAATAGTTTTTCTTCTATCAAATAAATAGTTCTGACCTCATTCAAAAGTAATTAGTATTGAGCTATGCAAGAAATTAATCAAATATGCAAATAGTCTTATGAAAGTATGGTCATACTGGCATAATTTCTAGCAAAATATATTATTTTTTCCTTATTAGCAGCGGACTTAATATAACCACAATTTTCTGCGAGGAAAAATAATGACATCACTTTAGTAATGATTTTTAATTTCTTGTGACATTCTACAAGAAAACTACAATTAGTGTATGAAAAAACATGATATATTATAGATATGTCTCTTATAATTAATATAGCATTAATTAAGACATTTTTGATTTGGGATATATGAGTTTACATGTGTTACTTTGACACCATTTTACAAGAGAAAATATAATGAAGATTTATAGTTGATTTTAATGAAAAATAATTTATTATTACGTGGTATACTATTTTCTAGTTTTTCTAAGAAACGTAATACTAATTAAATTGTATTTGTCGTTAATTAATATAATAAAATTTACACTGTGTTCGTTGACTTAGCTGTGTTTAAACAATCTAGCTGGTAGTCTAGTCGTTTTACAGATTATACCTTGTTGTAAGAGAGGTATTGGATTCATGCTAAAAATCGCAAATCAAGATTTTAATGATTAAACACATTTTAAGGTCCCTATAATCCGTTTTATCAGTTTTACGATGATGTCTGTGTGTGTGTGTGTGTATGTGTGTGGGGAGGTTGGCAGAACGATTTATCAAAAACTATAATACTTAATAAAGAGCTGTAGAAGTTTCGGTAATAATTGGACAACCGAAAGTAGCAGATTCTTAAAAATATCTTCTAAATATTATTTTTTGAAAGTGTTTGTCTTGCTTGTATTAAAGAAGAGTAAATTCTCTATCTGATACATATAAATATTTTATTATATCTTTTATAGATTTAGAGATAAAGAAATATAAGGTATCTAATAATCTGTTTTAATGAATCTCATAACCCAAATAATGTCATGGAAACCAATTGAAAATTAAAATGTTTGTAACTGACAAATAAATGTCAGTGTCACAAATCCAGAGACATTACTGAAGATTTTTTCTGGGAAGTACATACATTATATTATTTCTTATTGTATTAATAGTTAAATATTTAAATTTATAGGTATTGTAACGATTTACTTATATGGGTAAAAATCGAAATATAAAGAATAGATATAAGTAGAATTTTTGGTGTAGAATGTAGGTATACAAGAAATGTTAAATACAATAGGGCGCGAGCAGTCATGTCACTTTGTTGGCCTTGACAAGTGGATATGGGGGCCCATATCTGAACGATAGCTAGCAGTTATATACATAGATATCAAATATCGTAATTTTTCATTCTAAATTTAGTGATTTTCCAATTCCATGTGGTTTATTTTGTTCAACAAGTAAATTCCACAGTCCTGGTGACAAAATAACTACGTGAATTTAGAAAACCTTGAAATTTTTAATGAAAAAATGAAAATGTACATAATTACTAATTGTTATTCTGGCATGGGCCTCCAAATCTGCTTATCAAGGCCAACAATGTCACATGTGCTGACCATAACAGATTTTTTATTTGTGTAAAATTTGAATCATTTATTCCTCTAATAACAAACAACATCTGTATTGAATTTCGTCCATTTACTCCTACTATTTTTTGGTTTTCTGATTTCAAAGATCGCTAATTTATGTTTATAAGTCGTCAAAATGCTAAAAGTTTCTTCCTTATAAGGTATATAGGTTACTTGAGGGAGTTATAGTTTTTCTTATTAACATATGCATAATTGGCTGACATTATGATTTGTTTTCTAAGTTGTAGTTATATATTTAGATGTCAGAATTAGATTACAAATAAATATGCTAGAATAGAAACAAGCCGACATACTTAATCTAAATTTATTGCAGTTTCTGACGAACAGACTCGTGAAAAATATTATTCTTGAAGAGTTTTTTATTTTTAAATATTTTATTAAAATATACAAGGTTTCATTGCAGGAATTTATAGAAAAAACTGGAATATTTCAGCGTTATTATTTAATTACACATATTTAGAAGTTTATAGTTTTTATTACTTATTAAAAACTCAAAATATGTTAATATATATTTATCTGTAATTTGTCAAACCATTCAAAGTAATTCAGTATAGGTTGTGTAAGAGATGATGCTTAAAATTTGAGTAAACACGTAATTAAATATAAACCAATTATTAAATAATTCCAGTTCGCCGAAGAAGTTCAATTTTTTACCTCTCGCTAAGAGAGGTATTGCATTCATGCTAAAAATCGCATATCCAGATTTTATTGAATAAGCACGTTTTAAGGTCCTTACAATCCGATTTTAACATTTTTACGATGATGTCTGTGTGTGTGTGTGTGTGTGTGTGTGTGTGGATGTGTGTGTGTGTGTGTGTGTGTGTGTGTGGGATGTTGGAAGGACGGTTACTCAAAAACTATAAGACTTAAAATTTGTTTAACAACGTATTTCCCAATCGGACATTCCCGGGAAGATCTGAAAAGGTTTTGGTAACAATTGGACAACCGGAAGTAGAAGATTCTTGAAAAAAAATCTTCTAAATATTATTTTTTGAAAATTTTTCTTGATAATATTAAAGAAAAATAAATTCTCTTTCTGATACATAAGGTTTTGGTAACAATTGGACAACCGGAAGTAGAAGATTCTTGAAAAAAAATCTTCTAAATATTATTTTTTGAAATTTTTTCTTGATAATATTAAAGAAAAATAAATTCTCTTTCTGATACATTTAAATATTTTTATACATATTTTATAGATTTAGAGATAAAAGGAATATAATATATAAAATAATGTTGTAATTAATTTTACAACCGAAAGGATGCCATGAAAAATAGTTGATAATTTAAATTATTTGTAACTGACAGATAAATGTCAGTGTCAGAAATAATGAGTAATGAATTAAAAATGTACTTGGAGAATCCCTTAGTTCTTGATCTGTGACTATTATGGAGATGACAAGTCTAGGTTGAAGGACTTAAATTTGTTTCAAACATTATGGGACAATGTACACCAGTACTGTAGACTAGAGTAACTTTGAATTGCGAAAAAGCTATCAAATTCTTCTCAAGTAAGTTGTAAATATTGACAAAATTACACATCGATATAAGAATAATCGGAGTGCAATCTATCCGTCACTTTATTAAAAGGAATTAGTGTTATTTAGATATAACAAGTATGAAAAAATAAAATGTAAAAGAAGATATGTAAGAATAGATGCACAATCCAGATATATACATTTTAGACCGCCCAAAATTAATGTTTTTACTAGAAGAATATGAAGAGAAAGTAAACAAAGTTGTTCGAATTGAAAATTGCTGTTACCAGCCTAATATTTATATATGGTAAACTCTACTTTGTAATTTATTATAACATAATTTATGGTAAATATCTTTATGTTGAGACATGCTATTATTGAATAATAAAGAAGTTTATACGTCATAGATTTATATGAATATATTATTTGTATTTATAAAAATATTCTTTGCTTTATGCATACAGCCAGGTAAAATATACGGCGAGAGGTTATGTGCTGGCCACATCAGATTTTTTTGGTACGCCTTCAACCATCATTTTTTGTGATACAATACTTAATTCGATGCTGAAGATCGGTCTCAGTTTTTGCTTCTCAACCTTGTCTATAAACCTTTATTTTAAGTATTGACCAAAAATTTCCATTGGGCACAATTCGGGCCCACAAGGTAGATTGTTGTTGTTCGCAATAAAAATGACGTTTCAACAACAAATACACTTGCCACTTGGCTTAATGTGATGAACTTAACTCTGTCCAAATTCAAATAATTGTTGCTAACATTTAATAAAAGGGATAAGCTTATGCTTAATACACTTATCTAAAAATGGATACTGGTTGATTTTCAATACTGAAATGGTTCGGAGATTCCTAAAGGCGAAATTGCCAACCATACAGAATATCTTTTCGAATTTCTTCTTGGTTTTTGGAATTTGAACATATTTATTGCTTTTGATCTTCATTTTTCTTGAAGATGGCAATCTTTGAGTATCTAATGTTGTATTTATTTCTTAGTGTCCTGGCAATATGAGACTCGATCCAGTTAAATATTTTAGCCAGCAGTCTCGTTGAGATTCCAGATTTGTTGTTAACTTGATCATCCAGTCGACGGTTGTTGGTTCGTCATTTTTGTAGCTTTTCTACTAAACCTTGACTTGTGTTTTGAAAGAATACCTCCTTCTCAACGTTTAATGTAGCGATTTATGGTACATTTTATTTTAAAAATGGCATAAATTTATTTCCTTTTGAAATATGTAATTCACAGAACTCGTACAAACGTTCAATTAAGTAATAGTTCGCGATTTATGGTACAAACAACTTCAAAATTCATATCACCAATGATGAAAAGTAACATTACTGTGTTTCTAAATTTCAAATAAAACCAATGTTTCTAATGCTTAATATAACCTTCTTGTGGACTCTTGAAAAGCCATATAAAGAATCAAAAACTGGGAGGAAGCAGCCATAGCCCCATATTGGAGAGACATCCCAGGTCTTAGTCAGTCGAAAAAGAGCTATTAGCTCTCAGCAAGAAGGCCCTTAAAACTATGACAGGTATCTGTACTGGTCATTGTACTCTGAAATCTATGTAAGATTGTTATGGCTGAAAACAACATCTGTCGATTTTGCGAAGAGGATGAAGAAACTTCGGAACACATTGCTGTGGCCGTAATTAGATCGGGAAACTGACTGGAGCAGTAATTGGCTTTTTACGGACTACTTCCAGAAAACTAATATAGGGCCATGTTACAACAGATCTTATAGGTCGCAGTGACAAAAGCGGTTAACGCTTAAAGCCCTCAACTTAAAGAATGGAATGAATGAACGATTAATAGATTAGGTCTTGAAAAATACCTAGTCTCAAATTTTAGGCATCATTTTCTATAGCGTCCCGATAACGTCTCATGTAAATAGTTCTTAATTATTTATTTATATACTTGTAAAGTTGCATTTACACTATGTTCGTGGGTTGTACCTACATTATACAAGTATAACGATTTAAACCCGGATTCTAAATGCGGATGTTAGCGCATGTACCGCCTTGAGGACGTAAAATGACCTTCATAGTAAACCAGATCATCAGACTCATATATATATTTACAAAAACATAGGCTAATAAGTACGGTATATAAAAATAAAAGAGTATAGAATGCGTCATTCATAAGACAATAATATTTTTATTTTTCTGGGAAAAATGTTGGGAAAAATGTGAGATATCCTATAAATATTTGTTCAGAAAGGTGCTATTTATATTACATTATGCTAATTTAATTTGCTAGATATTTATTCTATTTGTAATCCGGATTTATAATTTTATATTCAGGATGTGAAACATAACGTGGGTAATAAAAGATTTGAGAAAAAGTTAGACCTATTCATCAAATAGAAAAATATCAGTTGTGGCCAACACAATACCTCTCGACACTTCCATTTTTGGTTACATATTGCATTTAACGTTTCTTGTATACTTGCATTCTACACCAAAAATTCTAATTAACCTATTCTTTGTCTTTAGATTTTTTATAATTTTCAATTCATTACATACATTACATTATTTCTTATTGTTTTAATAGTTAAATATTTCAAATTATACTGTCAATCCCGACAATGAATTGGAAACATCTCGAAAAATTAAAAGAGTTAGACAAATCATTATTAGGGCCTAATATGATAAAATACACTATTTTTCAGTGAATACAAGGTTTTGGGAGCCCTCCGTGGCACCCTCGCCGGTGCAGCTAAAGTGCCATGGAAGTTACTGTAAAACACTCAAAACACGTATTTCGCTTAGAAACAGCCTTTTTAAGCGTTTGGAGACCTGAGAAACAATTTTTACATCATATTTGGCCATTTCACGGTCTGAAACGAACGATTTGTAAGAACAACACGTACACATATTCTACGTGAGGTATAGATGGAAATCGTAGAATGAATTTAAAAATAAAAAATCTAAATATAAAGAATAGATATAAGTAGAATTATTGGTGTAGATTGTAGATATACAAGAAATGTTAAATACAATTGGTTGCGAGCAGTCATGTGATTTTGTTGGCCTTGACAAGCAGATATGAGGGCCCGTGTCAGAATGATAGGTAGTAGATAGTGATTTTCCAATTCCATGTGGTTTATTTTCCTCAACAAGTAAATTCCACGCTCCTGGTGACAAATTAACTACATGAATTTAGAAAATCTTGAATTTTTTAATGAAAAATTCTGACATTTGACATCTATGTACATAATTACAAATTCCCATTCTGACACGGGCCCCCATATATGATTCAGTATCTTAGTTAAGTTTGTACTAGCGTAGTTAAGTTTAAGATGGGTATACTACCAAATCATTCACACATATTGAAATTCGTTCTGTTTATTATGGAATTCAACTCCTCTACAGTAATAAATATCTCTGGGAAAGTGTGGCAATAAATAACAACTAATTATCGGTATCCTAGCAGCGCTCAGTTGGAGAACAAACAAAATAAATATACCGCCGGTTAATATATTGTGTAATAATTTTGCATACATGCATTTTAGATTTTTTCTGTCAACTTGTATGAGTACAGAGGCAAAATATGATGCTTGCAGACAAATTAGAACGTAATGACTTCGAGTATGTGTTCATTACACTTAGTTTACGGCGATACTATACATAGATATTGATATTTAACACAGAGATTTTAATAGTGCATCAAGACACGAACTTGGAAAATATTTGGTAATATAAAAACTGTTTTCATACATAATATAGTTGATATGAGTTGTTTATATTTATTTGTGCCCATTCTACAAAGTGTCTACTATGTACAAATCTGGTTCTTAATTACAGAAGACGTAATATTTATTCAGTACGAAACGAAAAGTCATTTCAACAAATTGCCCATCGCTATGGGCTTGCCACCCAGTAAGCTTTAATTATATCTATTGACTTGCTGATGAATTAATAAGTTTTCTCACTTATCTGATTATATTTCTGTACAATTCAATGACACACTTACATTTAATCTACAAATTAATCAAATAATATTTGACATGTAATTTCTGCGTTAGATTGATTTTGTTGAAGCATTTCGATACGAATCTCAACAAATATTGTTACCAATACTTACGAGGAGCACAGACTTGTAATTTTAAAATAAAAACATCTTAACGGTGGTGGCTATCATAATCTATACACTGATTCAATCGATTTTTTAAAAATTGCATGATGAAACTTGAAATTATGTTCTTTCATTATCCAGAAATAATTTTTGTCTATCAGCAATACTTTTTATTCTATTCGCCTTCAACAAAAATTGTTGTGGTCAGCACAATATCTCTCGCCACTTCCGTTTTTGGTATAGTATAAGGTGCGAGCAGTCATGTGACATTATTGGCCTTGACAAGCATATATGGGGGCCCGTGTCAGAATGACAATTAATAATTATGTACATAGATGTCAAATATCAGAATTTTTCATCAAAAATTTCACATGGAATTGGAAAATTACTAAATTTAGAATGAAAAATTATGATATTTGACATCTATGTACATAATTACAAGCTATCATTGTAACACGGGCCCCCATATCTGCTTGTTAAGGCTAACAATTATTATAATTTTAAAATTCATTCATTCATAAGTTTTCTCCTACTCTTCAAATTTTTCGAGATGTTTCCAAATCATTATCGGGATTGTCAGTATTTTTGAAGGGTATATGTAACATACCTATAATTTCAAATATTTAACTATTAATACAATAAGAAATAATATAATGTATGTACTTCCCACAAAAAAATCTTCAGTAATGGATTTTTGACACTGATATTATTTATCTATACCTTATATTTCTTTATCTCTAAATCTATAAAAGATATAATAAAATATTTATATGTATCAGATAGAGAATTTACTATTTAGAAGATTCTGTTTAAGAATCTGCTACTTCCGGTTGTGCAATTATTACCAAAACCTTTTCAGATTAAGAAATACGTAGTTAAAAATCTGATGTGGCCAGCACATAACCTCTCGCCGTATATTTTACCTGGCTGTATGCATAAAGCAAAGATTATTTTTATAAATACAAATAATATATTCATATAAATCTATGACGTATAAACTTCTTTATTATTCAATAATAGCATGTCTCAACATGAAGATATTTTACCATAAATTATGTTACAATAAATTACAAAGTAGAGTTTACCATATATAAATATTAGGCTGGTAACAGCAATTTTCAATTCGAACAACTTTGTTTACTTTCTCTTCATATTCTTCTAGTAAAAACATTAATTTTGGGCGGTCTAAAATGTATATATCTGGATTGTGCATCTATTCTTATATATCTTCTTTTACATTTTATTTTTTCATACTTGTTATATCTAAATAACCTTAATTCCCTTTAATAAAGTGACGGATAGATTGCACTCCGATTTTGTCAATATTTACAACTTACTTGAGAAGTATTTGATAGCTTTTTCGCAATTCAAAGTTACTCTAGTCTACAGTACTGGTGTACATTGTCCCATAATGTTTGAAACAAATTTAAGTCCTTCAACCTAGACTTGTCATCTCCATAATAGTCACAGATCAAGAACTAAGGGATTCTCCAAGTACATTTTTAATTCATTACTCATTATTTCTGACACTGACATTTATCTGTCAGTTACAAATAATTTAAATTATCAACTATTTTTCATGGCATTCTTTCGGCTGTCAAATTTATTACAACAGATTATTTTATATATTATACTTCTTTTATCTCTAAATCTATGGAATATATAATAAAATATTTAAATGTATCAGATAGAGAATTTAATTTTCTTTAATATTACCACGAAAAAATTTCAAAAAATAATATTTAGAAGATTTTTTTTCAAGAATCTTCTACTTCCGGTTGTCCAATTATTACACAAAACCTTTTCAGATCTTCCCATGAATGTCCGATTGGGAAATACGTTGTTAAACAAATTTTAAGTCTTATAGTTTTTGAGTAACCGTCCTTCCAACATCCCACACACATACACACATACACACACACACACACATCCACACACACACACACACACACATCGTAAAAATGTTAAAATCGGATTGTAGAGACCTTAAAACGTGTTTATTCAATAAAATCTGGATATGCGATTTTTAGCATGAATGCAATACCTCTCTTAGCGAGAGGTAAAAATGGTAGGTAGAGGTAAAAATGAAAATAAATATAAATTATATATTTATATCTGAAATTAAGATCGTCGTAATTTTATCATAATCAATATTGGAAGATATTTCTAACTCTGTTAGTTTGTCTCAAATATAATTATACGGACAAGATAAACTATTAGCAATTAAAAATCTAAGATGTATGATTCTAAAATGTTGCAACAATAGTAAAAACCTATTACAACACTCAATAACAAAGAATAAACTTTAAATTACACACATATATTTTCACTAACATATGTGAAATTATACTTACCTTTCAGTCACGCTAGTATACTTAATTTTATAGTAGTGACTCAGTGGTTAACACACTTTTGCTAAGCAAGAATAGTGTGTTCAAACATGGTCACCCATCTTAAGTTTAAGTGCACTGATACGAGCTTAACTTATGGCTTATTTAGTAAATAACATCTGTAATATACTGATATGTGTGTGAGTGGTTCGTTTGCATCTTTAGTTTAAGATATGTTTAAACAAAAAATATTGAATCCGTTCTTTCTTTTTCAGAAAAATTATACAGTTATACGGAGAAACAACGATACGATGGATGGTTCAACAATTTGGCACACCCAAATTGGGGTTCTGTGGGTAAGTTACAAATACTATCGGGACTAAGCAGGGGTGTAGCCAGGATTAATGTTAGGGGAGGGGAAATATAGGGAGGCTGTACGATCTTTAAAATTTGTTATCGTTTTTACCTTCCGTCACCTCTAGGCAAGGAAGGTATTGTCTTTGGTCAAAAAATTCGGTTGTGAGTTTTCAATGAATAAGCACGTTTTATTTTACTATTTTTACGATGATGTCTGTATATGTGTGTGTTTGTGCGTGTGTGTGTGACCGCGTTTTCGTCCGCGATATCTTCAATACTACAATTACAAAAATTACAATTCTTACGTATTCCTCTTCCTTACATCTAAACACTGTTACATATTATTTACACATTTAATGTTATTATAAATATTAAAGAATATTCTATTATCTATACGAATTGATTGCATTTTATATTTCATATTCAATGGATATAGAGTTAAAGAATTATAAAGAAATTAAATTTTATAAATCAGCCAGCTATGGTATAACCATGTAAACAGCTACTATATTAAGAAAATTCTATCTGACAGATGTCAATGTCAATGAAAACAAAATGAATACGGTAGAGATGAGGATGTTGAGATAGATGTTGGGGAAGACACGGAAAGATACGGTACTCGACTATTAAAAGTTTCTAGAAAGATACGAGAGAGACGATTACATGTCATGAGGATAGATAAAGGATATATTGGCAGAAGAATGAATAGCTTAGCAATAGAATGTGGAAGAAACATAGGAAGACCAAAGATAAAATGGAAGGACTGTATTGCGGATCAGAGAAAAGTAACCGAATGAGAACGACCTGAAAAACACAAATGAGTGGAAGAAGAAAATAAAAAATAGCGATCCCTAACGAATGGGAAAAGCTAAAGAAGAAGAAGTGCCATTTGCATAGTTTATTTATGAAATAAATTTACTGAAAATTTAGAATCTGTTGCAAGAATATGTATGTATGGAATTTGTACGTAGTACACAGGATTGACGGAAGGTATTGTGCTGGCCACATCAGATTTTTGAGCCTTGATTTTGATCGATCTTATCTCTTAATCGATCATCTGTAATCCATAATGATCAGATTTATGTTCGATTAATATAGTTTGTGATCATTTTGATTGGCCAATCGATCTTCTTATCTAAAATGTTACTAATAATTTTTTTAGTCCTTTTCTAGGGGAAGGGGGAAGCAATTCCCCTGTCCCCCCTTAGCTACGTCCATGGACCTAAGTAATAGAAATACATTGTTTAACAACCATTTTCTTTGTCAATTAAACAATATGTAAAATAAATAAATACCTGTGAGAAACATATTGTAAAAGAACTTTGAACTAACCTAAGCTAAAAATAATTATTATAATCTTCTATGACCATGAATACAAATAGATCATTTAAAATTTATAAACAATGCTCATTCATAAATATGCTAATGTTTTTAATCAACCAATTAAGATTATTATAAAGCCTTTTTTGTCCCAATTGTTGACGTGATTAACAATATGAAAAGTAGGGTACCAAATACTTAAAAAACTTGTCTCTCCTGAAATTTTTCTTAAGAATTTGACCATGTACTGTTGTTTTATTTTGCCTTTCACTTAGCAACGATCTTCTTTTTTCTTTCTGCTTGAAGAACAAGAGAATATGACAGGAGATGACTTACATTATTGATTAAGATATTTATGATACGTAAATAATGATGGATTGACTTTTAAATAATTTATTGATAATTAATTTTGTACATATACAAATTTTGGTAATTTATTGAATATTTTACATGTTCCTTAAATGCTTTATACAAGAAAAAGTAGTTACTAAAAAATATGTACATGATATTTCAATTAATACTTAATGTAAGTTTGAAATTAAACCTTTTTTTAAAGTTTCAAATATAAATAAAAAATACACCACTACACTCCAGAGACGAAAATTCAGTCGAAAGTGTGAATTGCACATGGTGAGTCGGCCCCGAAGAAAGCGAAATCAGTCGGTCTTTTGGGACGCCGAAGGCATTCTGCTAATTGATTATCTTGAAGGAAAAACTGTAACTGAACAATACTACGCCACACTTTTAGGCAAGCTGAAAGCAGCAATTCAAGAAAAAAGCCTGGAAATGGCAAAAATTAACCGAACTAAGGTTTGAAATCGCCCCCCATCCATCTGTTCCCGAAACTCAAAACGTTCCTCGCTGAAAAGAGATTTCGATCCAACGAAGAAGCCATCGAAGCAGTAAATGCTTATTTTGAGGACTTCAAAGATTTTTCGGGAGGATATCGAAAAGTTAGGAAAACGTTGGACCAAGTGTGTTGTCCTCAGAGGGGACGATAATATACTTTAGTCCTCGGCTGTAATGATACATTTCTCACCTCGGATGTAATATACTATTATAACTGTAGGTGTAGAAACTGTAGGTCGGTCCTGGGTTCAAATTCCAGTACAGTCTTTAATATTATAAGTTATATTAATTAATACAGTTTTTTTGGAAATATAATTAAGAAATATACTATCAAAACATTTTAATGTCTTGTTTACATATAAAAAACCAATCGATTTGAAATAGTAACCTAAATATTTTAATCATACAGTCATTTCAAAATATAAGGCACTGGTAATTATATAAAATTACCAGTAATTTCGTACAAATTTGGCTAATATTTCTCAATAAAAATCATAGTAGTTTTGAAATCTGCAATAATTATTTATTAATGTTTATTTAAAATTGAAAAACCATAAAATACAGTTGTAACCAAGGATACGAAACAACCTTGTTAAGTCTTCATTTTTTTACATTGTTCTATATGACTTTTTCTCAATTTTTTTGCAAAATTTCTTTGTTATTGAATGAATCATGCTTTTCTGTATGTCATATGTTTATTTGATAATTTAAATAGTTGCTGAGATATAAAACAAATTTCACTGTAGATAACAATGATTTTGTGTTTATGAAAAAATGATTGATTATTTTTTTGACCTAGTATTTAAAGATTAATATATTAACGTCTAAGCCCATGGTTATATTTAATACACTCACGTTAAATTTGTATTATATGCTAATAACTCTTGCAAAATAGAAATGGTGAAAACATTTGTCATTAAAAAATAATTATCGTTTGAATGAGTGTGATGCGGGTACGTAAAATGTGTGCTATTTAATACGCTCTATGTGGGAGGAACGTATAGATTATTTAAATTATGCAAATAACATACTTAAACTTTTATAAAACTCTTACACTATTTGTATTAAACTTAAAATCATAAAATGATGTTTGCATCCTAATTATTTTTTACTGTTATAGGAGTGCCATGATGTACCGTTAAATACAAGTAAAACTTTCAAAAATGACACAACACTCAATTTTTTTTCTTTATGCAAAATAAAAATAGTTAAACAATGAAACTACTGTTACTATGCTTACAAATATAGTAGTGTATGACATACACAGTAAAGAATTTAAAAATAAATAAAAGAAATGCATTGCTAAGCAACGGGTGTCCAAACAACAAAATTAATAACATTTAGTTTGACATTTTGACATGATTTATTCAAGAAATTAAAGTAAATTATATTTTAAAGTTCATGCATTACTCTATATAAACATATATTTATTATTTTGTAGAATTAATGTTGAATAAGTAAATTACACTTCCTGTGACGTCAAAAAATACTAGCCAATGACAGAACTGAAAAGATAAAAATCTGTTGTGGCCAGCATAATACCTCTCGTCATATTCATTTTATGTTGCATAGGGCGCGAGCAGTTATGTGACTTTGTTGGCCTTGGCAAGCAGATATGGGGGGCCGTGTCAGAATGACAGCTAGTAATAATGTACATACTTGTCAAGTAACATTTCATTCAAAACATGATTTTCCAAATCCATGTGGATTATTTTTCTCGACAAGAATATTTAGAAATTTTGAATGAAAAATTATGACATATGACAATTGTGACATCTATGTAAATAACTACTAGCCGTAATTTTGACACAAATCCTCATATTTGCTTGCCAAGACCAACAAAGTCACATGACTGCTCGCGCCCTATAAGTAACAAATATATAATTGAAATTGTATCTCTTCTTTCTTTCTATGAGAAACTTTGTCCTACTATTCTAATATGTTCAAAATTCTTCAAATTCGTGGACGGTATTAGCGGTATTTCTCAAGGATATATATAATATATCGTTGAAAAGAGAAAAAATGGCGGTTTATATATTAGTAAAATGCCATAAAATAATATATTTTAAATAATAAAACTTTTATATAAGTCATTTTTTTCTATTACTTATAATAAAAAATCTGATGTGGCCAGCACAATACCTTCCGTCAATCCTGTGTATTATGTACAAATTCAAAATAATGTTACTGCACGCGCCCATACATAAATTGTCTTGCAAAAGATCCTATATTTCCAGTAAAGTTATTTCATTAACAAACTATGCAAATTGCACTTGACACTGACATTTTCTTCTTCTTCTTTAGTTTTTCCCATTCGTTAGGGGGTCGCCATTTTTTATTTTCTTCTGCCACTCATTTTTGTTTTGCGTGTCATTCCTCATTCAGTTCCTTTTCCCTCAAGTCTTCTACAATACAGTCTTTTCATCTTATATATGGTCTTCCTATGTTTCTTCCACCTTCTATTAATATATTCATCTCTCCTCATGACATGTTCAAACCAATGTAATCGTCTCTCATATATCTAGAAACTTCTAACACTAGAGTTACTTCCCTTATTCTTTCATTGATTTACATTTTATTGATACTGACATCTGTCAATTTGAATTACCTGAAAATATTAGCAGTTTCCATGGTTAAGTTAGCATAGCTGGCTGAATTATGAAATTTATGTGAAATTTATTATTTGTATTCTTCTTTAACTCTATATCTGTTGAATAACAAATATAAAATGCAATCAATCGTATAGATAATAATATATTCTTTAAGTTATAATAACATTTAACTGATTTTTTCAAGAAAAACTGTTAAAATCTTCAAATGAGGGTACTTCCGGCCGACCAATTATAACCAAAATCTAAACAGGTCTGCATATGGTTGTAAGGAAGAGGAATACGCAAGAATTGTAATTTTTGGAATTCTAGTATTGGAGATATCGTCCACGAAAAAGCGGTCACATACACACACACATACACACACACACACACGCACATACGAACACACACACACACACATACAGACATCATCGTAAAAATAGTAAAATCGTATTGTAAAGACCCTAAAACGTGCTTATTCAATGAAAACTCACCACCGAATTTTTTGACCAAAGACAATACCTTCCTTACCTAGAGGTGACGGAAGGTAAAAAGTTAAAGGGGTAGGGGGGCGTCTTCCCAGACTCACCCTGTATAGGTACAACAATTTTTAGTGTCAGTTGCATTTTTAATACTGACATGAATGCATTTATGTGCATATAAAAATGCATTTACATATTTATGAAATGTAGGTATTATCTAATACAGTGTAATAAATAGACATAATTATATTTAAATATTTATTTTATATTTTTGAATAAATTATTCTTATAAATTAATGAACATTATCTAATACTTTACCGTTTAAAATAAATTTTTGTTCAGTTTTGTAAAAGATTTTAAAGTGAGCAGACGTGCTGTCGTACTTGAGGGCAAATTACACTTATTTTCACCGGAACAACCACACATACACAGTTAGATACATCAGGAAAGGTACACTAACACTTATATACGAGCCAATAACCCCAAATGTATTCGTACGCTCTCAATTGAACAAATTTTGATACGGTGTATTAATAGAGTATAGAACTTGAATACATTTCTTATAATAAAATTTCTAAGGTTTAATAATAATTTATTTGCAAATATATCATTGTCTGCATGTGACAAATGTTTTAATAATTCGCAAATTTATTAAAGTAATAAAATTTAAAATGGCAATTAATTGAGTATATTGTCAGTTACCTTTACCCTAAGTTTTATAGATAATACTAATATAAATATTGTATTATTTACTGTTGGAACGCAAAAATTTGGGACTTGTCTTTTGTCATATATTTGCCCGTAGATTATTGTTTAAATGAGAAATTTAGTTAATAACATTGTATTTAAATCCAGTACACTTTATTAATACATAAAATTTTTATAAATATTTTCCCAAATACAATCTTATATCTATACAACACACACACATGTAACTACATTTACTGTTAAAATATATCATTTATAAACATATTTTCACTGTAAAAACCACACTAAACATACTTAGAAAATGATATCCAATAATATTTTGTTACGTAATAAAATAAGTTTGTATTTATAAGGTGTGTACCGTAAAAATAATTATAAAATACTTAACGAACTCGAATTCGCTACACTGCTGTCAAATAAATCTTATTAGGAAATCTTATTAGTTGATTGAGTTATTTCATTTGGTCCACTTTTAAAATTAAATAGTTTATTGTATACGCAACTATACAATAAAATAGGATGTACCAAATGACCACTATTTTCTGGATAATTATTAACTGTAAATCACGTTAACTTCGTTAAATAAAACTTTCACAAAAGCCAAGAAAACAAAATACAGGTGTATGAATGAATTCATACCTATTATCATTTCATGTAGGTGTTTAAATAGCTTCTGTATGCTAATTTAAATTTAAATGTATCACTTGATGACAGATTTTAGACTTTGATGGATTGCAGATCACTTTAACAACGGACTTTTAGTTAATTGTTGTTTTATAATTAATCAAATAACTTTGAAACTAAATATTGCTATAAAAATATATTTTCAACATGTAACTAGAAATACTAAACATTTACAATGTAAATACATTACATAAATATATCAGAATATATTTGCAATATGCACTGTGTGGACAACAATAAATTAAATTATTTCTACTACTTGTAAAACACAATTACCATATAAATGTTTTATCTATGTCATAAATAATACTCTAGAATATTAATTATAGATATATATTTCACATCCTGTATCAATTTGGGTAGGGACATAAGATTTATTTAGATCCTTTACTCTGGAAATCTCAATTACGTAATTTTTAAATTTATTTTATTTAACATGGGTTTTTTTTTCTTATATGATAATGATATATATTATGCAATGTATTGGAACAATTATTTAATAAGGCTACATCCTACATCCTATTATATATAATTTGTATTCGGGTATTCAGTAACTAAAACTGTTTTGAGAAATGATGTCACCTTTTTATGATTTTACTCTAACGAAAAAAATACCCCGGCTGCTATATAATAGGATTGTATATATTTTTTGGACCTAAATATAAAGTTTAACATTAAATATCTCGAAAACTAAAAGCGTTATGGTTTGAAATTAAAGACACACATGTTCTTGTTGAGAAAAATTGTATAATTTAATTTATATACTTGTAAGAATTGGCGAAAAGCAACTTTTAAAAATATTCAGTTACTCGCCAAAAACTAGGTTCGGTTCAGATTAATTTATTTTTTGAGAGACTGGTTCGGCTGCGGTTCTGGTTCAAACATAAATAAAATTTGCGGTTTTGTTCCGGGTTCAGGTTCAGTTCGATCTAGTGAAAAATGAATTAATGTTTTTGGAATAACAATATATAGAAATAATTTAAAATGCGAGCCGGAATTTACGCAAGACAAGAACAGGAACACAATTTTCACAGAGAACACAGGCGTCGATTATCGGCTATATTAGGGTTACGCGTACATTTCGAACCCGAATTTTAATACTGGGTTCAGTTCTAACTCGGGTTTAATTGAAAACTATATTTAAGGTTCGGTTCTGGGTTTGGGTTCGCTAAAATATTACGGTTTGGTTCCGGTTTTGGTACGGTTCAGGTTCGAGTTCGATGCCCTGGAGTAACTGAAAATTTTTAAAGGTTAATATCTTTATGGCCAAACTGATACATCATTAGAGAGAAAAAATATGCTAAATTCAAATTTGTACGGTATAAATCGTTATTTATTATAGTTTGTGAAATATAAATATTTATATTTGAAATCACGGCGCAATTCATAATATTTTTTGAGATGTTGCACCTTCATTTCATCATATAAGTTGCTGCAATTTTAAATTATGAAATGTATTAGTCATTATTTAAAGTACTATAATTTTGAATATTACAAGATAACTACTTGCAAATTGATTATTTATATGAATTTCTCAAGGTATATAAATCATTTATTTTTATAGTTTGTTTAAACAGATTAGAAAATCCTGTAAATCCTATGACATTTCCAGAAAGAGAAAACATATTAATAATAATCTATGATTTTTAATATTAGTTTTCACGAAATTTGTAAATATGATTTATCTAAAACATATGTATAGATAATTAATGTTTAAATGGTCAATATATTATCTATAATTAACAAATATATAGATATGTTCTTAGCTAATAATAATGTATAACAATTATAATTGAAACTATTTGTTTCGTTAATAATTTATAATTTATGATAACATATATTATAAATAATTTTTCCTCATAATTAATAAGTACGCACAATGAAATTTATAATTATTACTTGACAATTGAACACGTATTTAACTACGTATTTACTTTTTACGACCATTATGACTTCAGTAAGGTATTTGACTAAATAAATCACTTTATTTTAATAAATAAACTTAAGATGTACGGCGTACATGGTACTTTAATAAAGTAGCAATTCTGCCATCTACCCCGTAACTTCTGGAGTACCTCAGGGATCTCATTTTGGACCTCTCTTTTACCCCTTATTCATATTTTCAAAAGAAAATTCACATCGTTGATCATTATTTGTTTTACTTTCCTTAAAGTGAAAAGAAAGTTGTGAAAGTGTGTAACAAGTGAAGGAGGCAAACAGGCAAATGTTTTAGTCATGTCTATATACACATACGTGATCTAAATATATTAATATGACTTTGAACTAATTTTTAATACTTCGAAGAAAATTATTGCTTAAATTTTATTGCAATTTCATAAGAAAATATGAGGTAAAAATATAGTGTATAATTTGATTTTTATTTATTGAGATTGGACAGTATTTATTGCATAATTGTTATTAGGATTTATATTATATAACAATGTAGTCAAATAAATATCTTTAGTTACAGCAAATGTAAAATAATGAGTTACTTTGTTAAAAAATCTGTTGTGGCCAGCACAATACCTCTCGCCACTTCCTTTTTTGGTTACATAAGTATAGGGCGCGAACAGTCATGTTACATTGTTGGCCTTGACAAGCAGATGTGGGGGCCCGTTTCAGAATGATAATTAGTCAGTATGTTTCATTCAGAATTTCAAGATTTTCTAAATACACGTAGTTAATTTGTCACCAGGAGTGTGGAATTTACTTGTCGAGGAAAATAAACCATATGGAATTGGAAAATCACTAAATTTAGAATGAGAAATTATGATACATCTATATACATAATTACTAGCTACCATTCTGACATGAGTCCCCATATCTGCTTGTCAAGGCGCCCTATTGTATTTAACATTTCTTGTATACCTACATTCTACACCAAAAATTGTACTTACATATATCTATTCCTTATATTTAGATTGTTTAATTTTAAATTCATTATATGAAGAAATTTTGTCCTCTTCTAATTTTTCGAAATGTTTCCAATTCATTGTCAGGATTGACTGTATTTTTGAAGGATATATGTAATAGACCTATAATCTTAAATATTTAACTACTAATACATTAAGAAATAATATAATGTATATGTACTTCCCAGAAAAATTCTTTAGTAATATCTATGAATTTCTGACACTGACATTTATCTGTCAGTTACAAACAGTTCAACTGGTCAACTATTTTCCATGGCATCCTTTCGGCTGTAAAATTTATTATAACGTTATTTTATTTATTATATTTCTTTTATCTCTAAATCCATAGAATATATAATAAAATATTTAAATGTATCAGATAGAGAATTTAATTTTCTTTAATATTACCAAGAAAAATTTTCAAAAAATATTATTTAGAAGATTTTTTTTCAAGAATCTTCTACTTCCGGTTGTCCAATTGTTACCAAAACCTTTTCAGATCTTCCCATGAATGTCCGATTGGAAAATACGTAATTAAACAATTTTTAAGTCTTATAGTTTTTGAGTAATCGTCCTTCCAACATCCTACATACATACACACACACACACACATACATCCACACACACACACACACACACATCATCGTAAAAATGTTAAAATCGGATTGTAGGGACCTTAAAACGTGCTTATTCAATAAAATATGGATATGTGATTTTTAGCATGAATGCAATACCTCTCTTAGCGAGAGGTAAAAATACGTTTACTTCACGCTTATCCCATGGAAACTAATTCGCTTGAGAAAGTAACTCAGTTTAAGGATTTTGGGATTATATTTGACACAAAATTAACATTTATACTGTATACACTGTACGATCATCCTACAAAAATCTTGAATTTGTAATTAGAAATTGGCGGTCTTTCTGAAAAACAACTACATTCAAAAGCTTGTATTATGCATTTGTCCGCTCAAGCTAGAATATGTCTACAAGTCTGGAATCCAATATATCATAAATATATATCCAGCATAAATTCATCAAATATTATTTTAAAATACATGGACAATATCCTATTTTTACCCATGATTATTCTGTTTTATTGCCTGAAGTGAACTTGGTATCTCTGTACTTACACAAATTAATTAATAATTGTATTGATGACCCATGTAGTGTTGAGCTAATACCATTTCACGTTCCACGCCTCAAGAAATAAAGTACCATTTCATTGTGAGCTAGGACTAATTATGAATTGAAATCTCCAATAAGACAACTCTGTGTAGTATATAACAATGTATCATGTACTATTGACATTGACATATTTGGCGACTCCTTATCTAAATTTAAGAATATATTAACATTTCTTGTAATAAGTCACTTGTTAAATTTCTTATATGTACTTACTGTTCAACTCATTCGTTTCTGTATTTGTATGTCATATGATCGTCCTGTAATTGGGATCTTGAATCCTGTTGGATCGATTGATTAATAAATAAATATGCAGTTTGAATAATACGATTCTTATTGTATATTAATAAACAGCTTAGTTCTCAAAACAACCTATTGTTTCAAATGGTGGGTCCAGACATTTGAAAAATAATAATAAATATGTATACATTGAATTAGCATTTTTTTTATACTGTAATGATAATATGTGAAACATATAAACTTACATAAATATTAAATATAATATATAATTGTTATTAAAATAAAAATAGCGAACATCTTAATTATTATTTATAACTACTTAATTTCAAGGTTTTTAGTGAAAGCGTTTCGTTTTTCATTTAACTTGTATATTTCTACTGTATTTACTGTTAAAATTACTTTTAGTATCCAATAAATATTACTGATTATTACTGTTTACAGTAAAACGACTATCTAAATCGATGATGTATTTATTACATATAATTTACAACGATATATAAGTAATATATTGAATATTATACAGACAAATGTGAAAGCTATATCAAAAATAGTAGTAATATTTTTACATGTTAGAAGCGAAAAATATTTTACGTTACATGTGTAACACACGATTTACAATTTGGAAACATGTGTAAATTGATTATAACTCATTTATTACAAATATATATGTAATAATACATAATTTTACAAAAAATTACAGTGGCTCACAAAATTATTCAGAACACAATACATCCCGCTATTTACCTATGGGGTCTCTTGCCGCGTGTCTGATATATATATATATATATATATATATATATATATATATATATATATATATATATATATATATATATATATTGTTCTATCGTTTGAGTATCACTTTATTTTGTTATTACTAATAAGTTAGCCCCTTATTCTTGATAATTTTTTGTGTATAACATTTTTCTCTAAAGTAGTTAGTTCGCCCAAAAAAGCGCTGGTTGTTTTAAACGAAACAACCTGTATATTTATTAATTCAAAGTTTAACTTGATATTTTCTTGTCAATTTAATGAAAATATCACAAGAATTGATTAAAACCTTGATTCAAACTTATAATTACATTGTAATAATGTTGTAATGTCAATTATTACACACATAACAGTTATGTCTCTGTATTATTTTGCTTACATTTCACATTTAACCACTAATTACAACTCATATTTTTCATTTATCTTATAGTAAATCGTGAGTAACAAAAAACTTTAATTATTACTCTTTCTGTTAAACAACTTCTTTTTCTTTTACAGACAGCCATCTGACTAGAAAAGCTCCAGCAGCTTATTCCGACGGTGTCTACATGCTCGCCGGTCAAAACCGCCCTTCGCCGAGAAAGCTGTCCCAGCTTTTCATGAAGGGGGAGGATGGTTTAGGGTCAATGAGAAATAGAACTGCGATTTTGGCGTTTTTTGGACAGCTTGTGACTTCGGAACTTGTGATGGCTTCTGAGTCCGGCTGTCCGATCGAAATGCATCGGATTGAAATTGAAAAATGCGATGAAATGTATGATAAAGAATGTAGGGGGGATAGATATATTCCGTTTCATAGGGCCATGTATGATAGGGACACTGGACAGAGCCCTAATAGTCCTAGAGAACAAGTAAGTATAGACGAGCCCAAAATCTTATTAGTTCGGCCGGTATAATATTTTACCTTAATGAAATTTATTATATTACAAAAAAAAAATCTGTTGTGGCCAGCACAATACCTCTCGCCACTTTCGTTTACGTAGTTAATTTGTTACAATAAGAAGTAATATAATGTATGTACTTCCCAGAATAAATATTCAGTAATGTTCTGAATTTTTGACACTAGCATGTCAAAAAATAATATTTAGAAGATTTTTTTTAACAATGTGCTACTTCCGTGTGTCCAATTATTTCCAAAACCTTTTCAGCTCTTCCCAGTAATGTCCAATTGAGAAATACGTAGTTAAATTGATATTAAGTATTATATTTTTTGAGAAATCGTCCTTCCAACCTCCCCACATACACACACACACATCCACACACACAGACATCAACGTAAAAATATTAAAATCGAATTGTAGGGACCTTAAAACTTACTTAAACATTAAAATCTGGATATACGATTTGTAGCATGAATCCAATACCTCTCTTAGCGAGAGGTAAAAATGTACATTCATTTTAGTATTACTCTTCTTATTATAAATAAATACTTATTGACGCTTTTCACACTAATTAACGTATTTAACGATCAATTAAAATCACAGAAGCGAAATATATAGTTGTACATCAGTTGGAGCACCAGCAGTCTGATAAGTACTTATATAAATTGTACCACTTTTTAAATTCGTAACATGTTTATTGCTACTGTAATTCACAAATGGTAAATCGAACACATGCTTATTGATTTACAATTATTGACCATTGGAAATGTTTTTCAAAGAAAGATATTTGACATTTCAAAAGATACAATAAGATTTATTACAATTTATATTGAATTAGATTTGCATAGACATATTGATATTGATTTTCATAATATAATTGATTATAATATTGTGTCTAATGTATGTTTTTCACATCTTTACATTTCTTTTACGGTTTCCAAGCATCGGGAAAAATTTATTTATTATAGTGATGTTCTTTCCTTGGCCTAGATAAGAATTTATGAGAGCATTTGTCTATGTAGATGTCTAGTTATAGAGTTACTGGATTCTAGAATATCTGGGGAATTGAAATATATAGAATATGTGTGTCTGGGGACACGTATTGATATAATTTTAATGAATTATATTGATAATAAATTAGTATTTGATATGAAATATTATATTTTGGTAAATAAAAATGTATGACATATATTTGTTCTGAAATATAATACATTTAATTCAATTTTATTAAATGGATTATTATATTATATATAACATATAATTCATCATAGAATATAAACAAACACTTTTTTAACGAGGTTCTTTACGGTCTAGTTGTAATTTGTTATTGAAGGGCTCCATGCTATACATACTCATACAACCCTAAGGCCCGGAGTATGAGTCAAAATATTTTATTCCAGACGAATCAAGTAACCAGCTGGATCGATGGGTCCTTCATTTACAGCACCAGCGAACCTTGGGTCAACGCGATGAGGTCATTTCAAAACGGGTCATTTCTAACGGATCAATCTGGGAAGATGCCTGTTAGGAACACCATGAGAGTGCCTTTATTCAATAATCCTGTACCTCATGTTACACATATGCTGAGCCCAGAACGATTATTTTGTAAGTAGATGCAGAAAAATATATGAATATTCATAAGGAACTGTAGTTAGTAGTTAGCATATATTCTCATAATTAATTGGGCTATAAATCATAAGTAATTAATAGATATATTTGTGACAAATACATAAATGAATGATATTATTATTTATTAATATAAAAACAATATTTTCTTTTACATAATATACATAAATGACTGAAATACATGAACATTTTTTACGGTGCATTTATTTTTACTATACCAATGTTTCGATGCACCCTTGCACCTTCTTCAGGGTCTGCAACAATTATACAACAAAAATGTGATACCTACAAAATAACATGGACTTTATCACACTTACAGTAAGATCTTGCAAATTGTTACAATTCATGAACGCAAAATACCATCGTACTAAACATTCAGTTAATTTATTTCAACATCGTACAAAAAAAGAGCATACACACATTCATTTGCTTTAAAAAACGACAACCAAATAATACTATAAATCATATTGGTCGTCTGTACACCAATATTAATGTACGATGTTTAATAAATTAACTGAATGTTTTGTACGAATGTATTTTGTGTACATGAATTGTAACAATTTGTAAGATCTTACTGTAAGTGTGATAATGTCCATGTTATTTTGTATGTATTTTTGTTGTATAATTGTCGTAGACCCTGAAGAGGGTGTGGGGGTGCACGTTGGTATAATAAGAATAACACCTAATCTACATCACAGTCGAGAAATTACGCACAATATTAATACACCATATATTATCATAAATACGTACATTATTATAATAATGATAATTAACTCATACATGCACGTGTCAAACATAAATTATATACCTCTTTTTGTCACATTTTTTTAGTATTAGGTGATCCTAGAACCAATCAAAATCCAGCTCTTTTGACATTCGGTATTCTCTTCTTTCGTTGGCACAACATAGTCGCTTCCAGGGTCCAAAAACAGCATCCAGAATGGCCAGACGAAGAAGTCTTCCAACGGGCACGTCGAATCGTAGTCGCTACTTTACAGGTTGGATAAAATCCTTTCCAGAATTCCAGAGCACAACGTTGAAAAATCATTTATTTCTAGAATATCATAGCTTATGAATATCTTCCAGCTTTTCTGGACTCATATTTGTCTCCATATGATGGATACAAACAGGATGTCCATCCAGGGGTAACACATGTTTTCCAGAGTGCTGCGTTTAGGTTTGGACATACTATGATCCCTCCAGGAATTTATAGGAGGGATGGGCAGTGTAATTTTATTAAAACTCCGATGGGGTATCATGCTTTAAGACTTTGTAGTACATGGTGGGATTCCAATGTAAGATATTATAATATTACTGGGTAGCGTCAAAATTATCCTGAAATAGGTGAAATATTTTTTTTTTCAATTTTTCTCAACTCATACCTCAGAGATCGCGAAATGATCGTGCATCTTAATATCTTTAAATCAAACCCGTTCACTGCAACCTCTGGGGTCCCACAAGGATCAAACATGGGCCCACTATTATTCATCCTCTTCATTAATGACGTAGTGGAGTGTGTTCATTCTCAAATACTTTTGTATGCACATAAAATTTTATAAAACCATCAACAAAAATTGTTCTTTAATTACAGCAAATATAAATAATGAGTTACTTTGTTAAAAAATACGTTTACACTTATGCATATCACATGGAAACTAATTCGCTTGAGAAAGTAACTCAGTTTAAGAATCTTAGGATTATATTTGACACAAAACATTTTATATATACGTTGAGACTACTGTAAGATCATCCTACAAAAATCTTGGATTTGTAATTAGAAATTGTCGGTCTTTCTGTAAAACAACTACACTCAAAAGCTTGTATTATGTATTATGCATTTGTCCGCTATAAGCTAGAATATTGTCTACAAGTCTGGTATCCAATATATCATAAATATAATCTGTCCAGCATAAATTCATCAAATATTGTTATTTTAAAATACATGGACAATATTCTAACTTTACCCATGATTATTCTGTTTTATTGCTTGAAGTGAACTTGGTGCCATTAAGTAGCAGAAAAAAATTACTTTTATTTCTCTACTTATACAAATTAATAAATAATTGTATTGATGACCCATGTAGTCTTGAGCTAATTTCACGTTCCAAGCGTCACTTCAAGAAATAAAGTACCATTTCATTGTAAAACAGCTATTGACATTGACATATTTGGCAACTCCTTATCTAAATTTAAGAGTATTAACAAAATATTTTTCGGATTAAGTTATTTATTTCTGGGTATTTTTTGACGTTACCTCTGATAACTATTTATAAAAAAAATTGATTACAACAATTAAAAATATATTTTCATTGTTATAGGATGTATTAATAGAAAGCTCTATAGAGTCATTATTAATGGGCATGTCGTCTCAAATATCAGAACGAGAAGATTCTGTCCTATGTTCTGATGTGCGTGATAAACTCTTCGGCCCTATGGAATTTTCTCGACGAGACTTAGGCGCGTTGAACATTATGCGCGGTAGAGATAATGGTTTGCCTGATTACAATACAGTTCGCGCACATTTTAAAGTGAGATTCAATCATTAAAACCATTACAAATATACAAATTATTAATTATTTTCTTTAGCTTCCGAGAATAAAGCAATGGGAAAACATAAACCCCGAATTGTTTTCAACAAAACCAGAATTGTTAGGCATGTTAGTAGCTGCATATTCTAACAGATTGGATAATGTTGATGTGTATGTTGGAGGAATGCTGGAAAGTTATGGAAAACCTGGAGAGTTGTTCACTGCAGTCATAAAAGAACAATTTACTAGAGTTCGGGATGCTGATAGATTTTGGTTTGAAAATGTTGATAATGGGTATGCTAAATTATAGTTTCATTCTAAAAATACAATATCGGACATAAATAGAAGAACTCCGTAGGAATTAATAAAAAATACCCCCACATCTTTAAATATTCAGTAATACATTTTATTTTTCTACATAGTCTGAGGTCAACATACTTGGTCCAACATTTTTCTAAATTTTCGATTCCCTCCCAAAAATGATTTTCGAATGCGCTTTTGCTCCGAACTAACCACACGTTCATAAGAGATTCCTATGGCTTCCTCAATCTTACGTACTTTCATTCAGCGATCTTCCAGAACTATATCATGGATTTTATTCACAATTTCCCTCCCGAAAATGGTTTTCTTTTTCCTCGAAATAAGCATTTACTGCTTCGATGGCTTCTTCGTTGGATCGAAATCTGTTTCCAGCGAGGAACGTTTTGAGTCCGACGGTGGATGGGAGACGATTTGTTGAACAGACATGAATGAGTTGGCGCATTGTCGTGGTAAAACAAGATTCTTTGCCATTCCCGGGCGTTTTTCTTGAATACTGCTTTCAGCTTGTCTAAAAGTGTGGCGTAGTATTGTCCAGTTATAGTTTTTCCTTTATCAAGATAATCAATTAGCAGAATGCCTTTGGCGTCCCAAAAGACTGACGCCATCACCTTTCCTTCCGATTAAACTGGAGTGTAGGGGTGTATTCAAGTGTGATCTATGGTTATGAAATGTCTTTTAAAATTGATCGGATTTTTCTTAAACAATTCCAAATTTTCGGCTGAAGTTCCTAGAGATCCCTATGGCTTTCTCAGTCTCAGACACTTTCATTCGGCGATCTTCCAGACCATATCATGGACTTTATTCACAATTTCCGGCGTGGTAGCCGATTTTGAGCGACCTGAACGTAGCTCGTCACAGGTGTGTGTTTGGCCACGCTTAAATTCCGAAACCCAGAAACTCACCTTGAAAAACGAAGGTGATGCATTCCCAAGAACAGCATCCAACTTGGTCTTGATCTACGTTGCCGTCTTTCCTTCCAAATAAATTGATCACCGCACGAACTTTGTTTTTATCCATTATCGATTTAAAGCTAGGTAGATCGACACGATTAGACTAAAAGACAGATTGTACTGAAATTTCTTGACATTTTTTATCAGTTCTTACGGAATTTATGTTCGATTTTGTATAATATTGAATGAAACTTATAAAACATGGTAATTTATAGCATATTTACTGAAGAAGAAATCGCCGAAATACGTAAAATTACTTTATGGGATATTATTGTAAATAGTACTGATGTCAAACCTGGAGAAATTCAAAGAAATGTATTTATATGGAAAGACGGCGATCCATGTCCTCAACCAATACAATTAAACACATCTTTATTAGAACCGTGCAAGTATCTGAAAGGATACGATTATTTCGAAGTATTTTCCGACACATTTCATCAATTTTATACAATTATAATTTGTAATATTTTAGGGCAACGAATTGGTTTATATTTACGCTTGCGTATTCCTCGGATTTGTCCCTATTTTATGCGCAGGGGCCGGATATGGCGTCGTAAAACTTCAAAACCGCAGACGAAGACGTTTAAAAATACGACAAGAAGAAATAAAAAATAATACTGATTGCAAAACTTCTGTAGATAAAATGGTCGTTAGAGAATGGCTTCATGCAAACCACAAACGTTTAGTTAAAGTTAAATTTGGTCCTGAATCTGTTTTATATACTGTTGATCGAAAAGGAGAAAAATTACGTTCAGTTAGTTTCAAAAATTTCGATTCTATAACAGTCGAAGAAAGCCAAGAAACTTCCGACAAAAAACGTCCGTTAATTTTGATGCGAGTTCCGCGCGACCACGACCTAGTCCTCGAATTAGATTCGATATCTTCCCGAAAAAAATTCATTTCGAAATTAGAATCGTTTTTGACCTCACACAAAAAGAGTTTAATTCTTATTCCAACTGTTAGAGAAATAATGCTAGCTAAGGCCGAAACTAGAGAACGGCGACAGAAAAGGTTGGAACATTTTTTCAGAGAAGCGTACGCACTGACTTTTGGCTTAAGACCGGGGGAAAGACGAAGAAGATCAAACGCGAGTATAGATGGTGAAGTTGTGACGGTTATGCGAACATCTCTTTCTAAAAGCGAGTTTGCGAGTGCTTTAGGAATGAAACCTGATGCAGTTTTTGTCAAAAAAATGTTTAATATTGTCGATAAGGATGGAGATGGGCGGATTTCGTTCCAAGTATGTTTAAAATAATTTAATGGTATTGAAAAATTTGCGACCTGACATATATAAGGTAACATAAGTCAAATATAATCTCATTATTCAGTTTTAATAAATATTAAAACAAAGTTAATATTAAATAAATACATTATCATACAGGAACCACGAATATTTCGTTTATTTTGAGAGATACAAAAAAATGTTAATAAGCAAAGTTAAACTAGACAAAGGGGCTCATAAGATGATTATAGCAGAAATTTTGTATCACTTCCGGTTTTAGCGGAAATGGGTACAACTTTAAAACTAGCAGGGAATCGGTATTTTTATATATTTTTTCAGAATGTACATAAAATTTGCCTCACAATGCTACCAAATTATCATAGTTTTTCTTTAACCATTTCAAAATGGCGACCATAGGTGTCAAGTATCATAAATTTTCCTTCAAAACACTATGATTTTCCAAATCCATGTGGATTATTTTCCTCGACAAGTATATTCCATACTATTGATGACAAATAAACATCAAAATATTTTGAAATTTTGAGTGAAAAATTATGACATATGACAATTGTGACATCTATGTAAATAACTACTAATCATCCTTCTGACACGGATCCTCATATTTGCTTGCCCTATAAATAACGAATTTAACATTTCTTGTACACACAAATAATTGAAATTGTATTTCTTCTTTCGTTCTATGAGAAATTTTGTCCTACTATTCTAATATGTTCAAAATTCTTCAAATTCATTGACAGTATTAGCGGTATTTCTTAAGGATATATGTAATATTAACATACTTATAATTTAAATACATATTTAAGTAATATATATTAAATGTACTCGTACCTCCCAAAAAAATCTGATTTTTGACATGACATTTTGCATTTATCTGTATATATATTTAAATATCAACAGAATATTGTATATTACTTTATACTACTTCCGGTTGTCCAATTGTTACCAAAACATTTTCAGATCATGCCAGTAATGTCCGATTGGGAAATATGTAGTTAAACAAATATAAAGTCTTATAGTTTTTGAGTAATCGTCCTTCCAACGTCCCACACATACACACATGCATTCACATACGCAGACACCATCGGAAAAATCTGATGTGGCCAGCACATAACCTCTCGCCGTATATTTTACCTGGCTGTATGCATAAAGCAAAGATTATTTTTATAAATACAAATAATATATTCATATAAATCTATGACGTATAAACTTCTTTATTATTCAATAATAGCATGTCTCAACATGAAGATATTTTACCATAAATTATGTTACAATAAATTACAAAGTAGAGTTTACCATATATAAATATTAGGCTGGTAACAGCAATTTTCAATTCGAACAACTTTGTTTACTTTCTCTTCATATTCTTCTAGTAAAAACATTAATTTTGGGCGGTCTAAAATGTATATATCTGGATTGTGCATCTATTCTTTTATATCTTCTTTTACATTTTATTTTTTCATACTTGTTATATCTAAATAACCTTAATTCCCTTTAATAAAGTGACGGATAGATTGCACTCCGATTTTGTCAATATTTACAACTTACTTGAGAAGTATTTGATAGCTTTTTCGCAATTCAAAGTTACTCTAGTCTACAGTACTGGTGTACATTGTCCCATAATGTTTGAAACAAATTTAAGTCCTTCAACCTAGACTTGTCATCTCCATAATAGTCACAGATTAAGAACTAAGGGATTCTCCAAGTACATTTTTAATTCATTACTCATTATTTCTGACACTGACATTTATCTGTCAGTTACAAATAATTTAAATTATCAACTATTTTTCATGGCATTCTTTCGGCTGTCAAATTTATTACAACAGATTATTTTATATATTATACTTCTTTTATCTCTTAATCTATGGAATATATAATAAAATATTTAAATGTATCAGATAGAGAATTTAATTTTCTTTAATATTACCACGAAAAATTTTCAAAAAATAATATTTAGAAGATTTTTTTTCAAGAATCTTCTACTTCCGGTTGTCCAATTATTACCAAAACCTTTTCAGATCTTCCCATGAATGTCCGATTGGGAAATACGTTGTTAAACAAATTTTAAGTCTTATAGTTTTTGAGTAACCGTCCTTCCAACATCCCACACACACACACACACACACACACATCCACACACACACACACACACAGACATCCACACACACACACACACAGACATCATCGTAAAAATGTTAAAATCGGATTGTAGAGACCTTAAAACGTGCTTATTCAATAAAATCTGGATATGCGATTTTTAGCATGAATGCAATACCTCTCTTAGCGAGAGGTAAAAATATTAAAATCGAATTGTAGGGACCTTAAAACGTACTTAATCATTAAAATTTGGATATACGGTTTTTAGCATAAAAATGTATGCACAGAACTGAATAATAGAACGCGTCTCTATTGTAATCTTAATATAAATGCTATTTTTGTTTGAAAATTCCAAGAGAAGAAACTAGTACTGCCCGTAGTGTGTCAGGTTGCAAATTTTTCAGTTCACCTCCGTAAATAATTTAGTTTTTATTGTTGTACTCGTTTTAGGAATTTTTAGATACTGTTGTACTATTTTCTCGTGGGAAAACCGAAGATAAATTACGAATTATATTTGATATGTGTGATAACGATAGAAACGGTGTAATAGATAAAGGGGAATTATCCGAAATGTTGAGATCTTTAGTAGAAATCGCAAGAACAACCAGTCTTTCGGACGATCATGTTACAGAACTCATAGATGGAATGTTTCAGGTATTCAAACAATTTTCTGCTTTTGAAAATATTACATACAATTTTTAGGATGCTGGCTTAGAACATAAAGACTTTTTAACCTACAATGACTTTAAAGTAATGATGAAAGAATATAAGGGAGATTTTGTTGCTATTGGCTTAGACTGTAAAGGGGCAAAACAAAACTTTTTAGATACTTCAACAAATGTTGCTAGGTACAACTTATCTTTTAGGTGCAATAAACATTGTTATTATTTTTATTATTTCAGAATGACAAGTTTTCATATTGAACCAGCTCAAGACCACCGCAAAAACATTTTCAGGAGAAAATGGGATTCAGTTACAACATTTTTGGAAGAAAACCGACAAAATATATTTTACTTATTTGTCTTTTATGTCGTTACCATAGCATTGTTTGTTGAACGTTTCATTCGTATGTTTCACAAACATTTTTACAATAAAATATTAATGATTTTTTTACAGATTATTCATTTATGGCTGAACATACAGACTTGCGACATATCATGGGCGTGGGAATTGCAATTACCAGGGGGTCTGCTGCGTCTTTATCGTTTTGTTATAGTTTATTACTTTTAACAATGTCTAGAAATCTTTTAACAAAATTAAAAGAATTTTCAATTCAACAATACATACCATTGGATGCTCATATACAGTTTCATAAAATAGCGGCGTGTACAGCATTGTTTTTTTCATTGTTGCACACTGTTGGACATATTGTTAATTTTTATCATATTTCTACTCAACCTATAGAACATTTGAAATGCTTAACAAGTGAAGTTAGTTTTCCGTCTGATTATAAACCTGGAATAACTTATTGGTTATTTCAAACAATCACTGGTAAGCTTGTTTTCTTGTAACTTAAAGGCATTGGCAAGAAAATTGACTTTTCATCAAACTAAATAATAATTGGGACTAATTTTTCATTAAAAATTCAAGATCACTAAATTTAGAATGAGAAATTGTGATATTTGACATCTATGTACATAATTACTAGCTACCATTCTGACATGGGCCCCCATATCTGCTTGTCAAGGCCAACAAAGTCACATGACTGCTCGCGCCCTAATTTCTTGTATACCTACACTCTACACCAAAAATTCTACTTATATCTATTCCTTATATTTAGATTTTTAAAATTTAAATTCATTTTATGAAATTTTGTCCTACTCTTCTAATTTTTCGAAATGTTTCCAATTCATTGTCGGGAGTAACAGTATTTCTGAAGGGTATGTGTAATATACCTATAATATTAAATTTTTAACTATTAATATATTAAGAAATAATATAATGTATGTACTTCCCAGAAAATTCTTCAGTAATGTCTTCGGATTTCTGACACTGACATTTGTCTGTCAATTTAAATTTTTAACTATTTTCCATGGCATTCTTTCGGCTGTAAAATTTATTACAACAGATTATTTTATATATTATATTTCTTTTATCTCTAAATCTATAGAATATATAATGAAATATTTAAATATATCAGATAGAGAATTTAATTTTCTTTAATATTAGCAAGAAAAATTACAAAAAATTATATTTAGAAGATTTTTTTCAAGAATCTTTTACTTTCGGTTGTCCAATTGTTACCAAAACCTTTTCAGATCTTCTCATGAATGTCCGATTGGGAAATACGTAGTTAAACAAATATAAAGTATTATAGTTTTTGAGTAATCGTCCTTCCAACATCCCACATACACACACACAACAGACATCATCGTAAAAATGTTAAGTAGGGACCTTAAAACGTGCTTCAATAAATGCGATTTTTAGCATGAATCCAATACCTCTCTTAGCGAGATGTAAAAACTAAAAAAATTTAATTTAATGTTATATTTATTATTGCCATTTGCAAAATATCAAAATAAGTTACCAATGCCTTTAAGATGGGTGACCAATATTTTTTTATTGTTATAGGTCTTACAGGAGTATTATTATTTGTTGTAATGAGCATTATATTCGTTTTTGCTCATCCAACTATACGAAAAAAGGCCTATAAATTTTTTTGGTTAACTCATAGTCTTTATATAGTCTTATACGCTCTGTGTCTAATACACGGTCTTGCTAGATTAACAGGGGCACCTAGATTTTGGATATTTTTTATAGGGCCCGGAATTGTTTTCGTTTTAGATAAGGTAAATAAAAACACAATTTTAAAATCTAATATATTATGATTGTAATTGTTTATTGCATATATTATCGGAAAAAAATTGAATGGACGACACTGCTTATTAATACAATAATGAATATAGCTTAAGTTATAAAGTTACGTACGAAATTAATAGGTATTTATTTAAAGTATTCAAAATACAAATATATTAAACGAAAATTGAACAATATTTATTATATTATTTACTATATTCGACAATATTGTTTTCGAAAAACCTGCTCGACTAATGTAGCTTCACAGAATCGTCCATTCATTTTTTTTCTGAAAACTTGTTAAATATATGTTAAACTGAAAATGATATGTGTTTATTATATATTAATTAATATTATTACAGGTTGTAAGTCTCAGAACTCGATATATAGCGTTAGATGTAATAGAAACGGAATTATTACCATCAGATGTAATAAAAATCAAATTCTACAGACCACCAAATCTAAAATATTTGTCTGGTCAATGGGTCAGATTAGCTTGTACTTCGTTTAGGACTAGCGAATTTCATTCCTTTACTTTAACATCAGCCCCCCATGAAAATTATTTAAGCTGTCATATCAAAGCACAGGGTGAGTCTAAATTAATATTATGTAATACGCGAGCCAATTTCTTCATATTTAGGCCCATGGACATGGAAACTTCGAAACTATTTCGACCCTTGTAATTACAACCCTGAAGACCAGCCCCAAATATTACTGGAGGGTCCATTTGGGGGTGGAAATCAAGACTGGTACAAATTCGAAGTCGCTGTTATGGTTGGGGGTGGAATCGGCGTCACACCATATGCAAGCATTTTAAATGATTTAGTTTTTGGAACGAGTACAAATAGATATTCTGGTGTAGCTTGCAAGAAAGTGTATTTCTTATGGATTTGTCCATCTCATAAACACTTTGAATGGTTTATAGATGTGTTAAGAGATGTAGAAAAAAAAGATGTTACTAATGTTTTAGAAATACATATTTTTATTACACAGTTTTTCCATAAATTTGATTTGAGAACTACTATGCTTGTAAGTGAAAAAAAAATCTGACAATAAAATTATTGTTTTGTATGTATTGTACCATTGTTGTGTGTTGTTTGTTACAGTATATTTGCGAAAATCACTTTCAAAG
Source organism: Harpalus rufipes (assembly GCA_951394225.1). NCBI lineage: Eukaryota > Metazoa > Arthropoda > Insecta > Coleoptera > Carabidae > Harpalus > Harpalus rufipes. The sequence goes on from OX596288.1 coordinate 2,146,696, forward strand.
GCTGTCCAAAATGTCAATGTTTACTGGGCTCAAAGCTGTTAATCATTTTGGTCGTCCAGACATGTCATCTTTCTTGAAATTTGTCCAAAAGAAACATAGCTATGTAAGTATTGAAACATGTACTAACACAATACCTCCCGCCAGTTAATTTTTCTTAATTTAAATACATATACCTATAGGGTTTCGTTATTGCGTGACTGAGTGTCTACAACACCAAATATTTATTTAAATACATACATACATAAAATCACGTTTGTTCCACTTAGTGGGTTCGCACAAACCCGAAAATAATAAGAACAAAAATACAACAAATCCTTACTCTTAACATATTAAAGTGACCGATTTTCGGAGGCGAAATACCGCATCCGGATCACAATAATAGTTAGGAAACAATCATCCTTCGTCACACATTCCTATCTAAGTATTCTTTCGCCTCGGCCACACTCATAATCGCATTCATATATGCTCTTCTTCTCTTCTTACTTGGAAACTCTCTTTAAATGAAACTAAATTTACCCCTGTGGTGCACTCTACACGCTAGAAATGACTGCCCGTGAGATGACGCTTGGTAAACGCCCGCACAATACAAAAATATCATCATCATTACTGAAGTGTATAAAGCAGATTAGCAAATTTGCGATTGATAATATTTGAGCTAGAGTGTCCAGAAGATCCACACACACACACACAAACACAAACACACGCGCATACACACGCACATACACACGCACATAAACACCCACAGAAATTATTGCAAAAATGTTAAAATCGAATTCTATGGATTTTGAAACGTGTTCATTTATTAAAATCTCGATGTGAGATACCTCCCTTACCAAGGGCAGCGGGAGGTAAAAAGGCATTTTATAAATGATTTTAAAACAAAGAAAATAACATGCAATTAGTATTGATGGACAGATGATTAAAGGAAAGGCAAAAAAATTGCACCCAAAACTTTATTTCATGCTAGCAGATTTAAAATTCGCTATGGTATTAAATTTTTAATATCAGGGCTGATATTTGTATTACCAATAAATACATTTATAATTATATTGTTGTAATTATTTCATAAGAACTCGAAAGGGTGAAACGAAATTGTTAGTTCACTGTATCGAGACTACTGTATTAAAAATGTGATTATTGTTGTAAATACACATAAAAATATTCTTTTCCATTGTTGCAGGTTAGCAAAATTGGCGTCTTCAGCTGCGGCCCGCGCCCCCTGACCAAATCCGTGATGTCTGCATGTGATGAAGTAAACAAGGGCAGAAAACTACCATATTTCATCCATCATTTCGAAAATTTCGGTTAGAAAAATAACTTACATCTATTTATTTTAATTTTCATGACATATTAGTTTAGAAATGCAGTACTGTACATTTCCTTTTCAAAATGAAAGTACGAAATATATAAATTAATAAATATTTATTGTAGGATTTGTACTGTACTTTTTGATGTATATTTTATTGTTACCAAACTATATTCATTATTTATTGTTTTAAATCATTGTACATATTTTATAAACATTGAACATAAAGTATTTTGTATTTTAAATAATAAATAAATTATAAACCCTACTTCTGTGATAGAAAATAGTTAATTAATAGAGAATACACAAGATATACACTAGTTGTACAGTGTTAATCGTGTATAAAAGTTAGTTTTTTCATTTTTATCTTCGGTAAGTCAAAAAAGAATATTTTTATCATATTTTCATAGGTAAAAAATGTTACATCTTCCAATATATCATAAAATATATAATAAAATATTGCCGTATACGTTCCGTAAATTGAAGAAAATTACGTGTTTTCAAATAGTTTCACATATTTCATTGTTGTAGTATTATACATTGTTGTAATCATAAATATACACTCCGAGAAATTAGAGGAATAAATAAATACAATAAATAACGATATAGGTAACACCTAAATATAAAGATTGGTTGTCATTTATCGAGGTGTTAATTATTGCTGGGTCTTTAGTTTTATTAAATACTCTAAATACAATTTGCAGTACATATATTATGAGAAATATATGTACACATATTCAAAATCATATCTGAGACACCAAATAACATAATTTAAGAATGGTTATTGTACTTTTATCATTTTAAAAACGCAGAAATTATTTTCATTGTTGTACCTTTATACAATAGCATTGTTGTAATCAAAAATACATTCAATATATACGGGATGGTGATTATTTTAGGTAATGTAGAGCATAAAATTCTGCATTTGAATCAATAAGCAAAATTAATTTTGTATGCCTTGTAACGACAGACATTAGGTATGAAAATGTTGAAAATCACCTCAAACATAGCAATAGCCATGGAATTAAGACAAAGTAAATAACAAATGCCTAACGGTTTATATGTCATGTTAGGGTAATTTATTTTCACTTGAACAGATATTACAAGTAATACAAATAAATTAACTTAGCTTAACAGATATAGCTATTTTGGGGGTGATTTTCTTAATTTCCTGCTTTCCTAATTATTTTAGGTAAAAAAGCTTCAAATAAAAGTTGTAGAGCATAAAATTCTGCATCTGAATCAATAAACAAAATTAATTTTAACTTGTAACGGCAGAAATTAGGTATGAATATGTCGAAAATCACCCCAAAAATAGCTATAGCCATGAAAATGAAACAAAAAATTAACAAATATGTTTGGCTGTGCCGGTCACCATCCTGTATATATAATATTGTATTATAGATACACCTTTTGTATTGAAGAAAAATATTTGTAACATTTTTTCGGTATGTATATAGGGTTGAATTTACATAAATACTTTCAAATTAAAGGCTGGTAGCATGAACAACTGATTAGGGGTGGTTAGCGATTATATTAGAGAAAAATACTTCATATAACAGTTATAGAAAATTGAATTATCAGATTTTCATGATACTAGCCTAATTTTTTTCACCGTATTTTAATATACTTGTGTATATCTTGTAAACCTTATATATTAGGCCAGATAACATATTTTAGGGGTGAATTTTTAATTTAGATCATATTTGAACATGCAAAACTTATTTAGATGTTTTCTTTTATGTGTTAATTTTACTATCTTGAAAATAATGTCCGAAATCATATAGTATTCTATTATACTTATTATATATCGTGAAAATCGTTTAGAAAAACCTCATAACATAAATATCGATACATATAGGGTTACATTTATATATTAATATATCATTTCAAACATGTATGTATTAGGAAAAATAAAGAAATATTGAAACATAGACATATCTTTTATTGAAAAATCGTATCATATACATAAATATTAAACTAGAAAACTAATAAAAATCTATAATACATCTTACAGCACATTTCCTATCAAATTTGTTTTGTACGCGTCGAAAACGATACAATAATTCTTTTCCCGATTTTCTCACGTAAAAAATAACTAACTTTGCGTACAAAACGAACTTTGAAAGTGCTCTAAATCTCATTTACATAAAATCAGACGATCAAAATAATATATATCATTAATACAAACAATTAATAATAATCATAATACACCGAATAAATATCTCATTAAAACAATTACATAATACACAAGTGCTAGTGAAATTCCAGCGAGCAGCGGTCACCCATCCTAAACGAGCAACAGATATTCCAGCAAGCAACGGTCACCCATCCTACAGCAGCCACGAGCTCCCATCCAACCGATCCAGGTTCGATCCCAGCCACCGACCACCAGGGCAGCCTACGGGCTGCCGGTGGCCGGCTGGCTAGCCAGCAGTCAAAAATCAGCTAGAAACCTCTCTATATAGCTTGTTACGTAATTTCACGGAGCAGAGTGACGCGAACCTGCGATTCGGACGGCCGGAGCCGTCCTACTGACGCCATTTTATTATTTCAAGGCATATATACAGTAAAATCCCCTCCTCGAAGCCTAGAGCTCATGATTTGATGAGCAGAAGCCTTTCTAGCGGTAGAAATTTGAATTTTGGTGGATGTATGCCTTGCTGTGGGCTGTATATCGGCGATTCAAGCGATCGGCATCGATTTTTTTGCTTTTTACGGGCTATAGACCAGGAATCGCGTCATTTTGGCAGGCTAGAGCCTTCTGCTAGATAAAAATTCAGATTTTGGTGGATGTATGCCTTGCTGTGGGCTGTATATCGGCGATTCAAGCGATCGGCAACGATTTTTTTGATTTTTACAGGCTGTAGGTCAAGAATCGCATGATTTTGGCAGGCTACAGCCTTTTGCAAGCTAAAATTTCAGATTTTGGTGGATATATGCCTTGCTTGGGCTGTATTTCGGCGATTTACACGACCGGAAGCGGAATTTTATTTTTTACAGGCTGTAGCACAGGGATTTCGTGGTTTGGGCTGCTGTACATCGCGTACTGGTGCTCTACGAACGGTTGCTGTACTGCATTTTGATGTATTACTGGTTGCTTATGATCTGAAAATAAACGGTGTAGTGTTTTGAATCGAAATGTTTTAATTCTAGCAAAGAACGAAGCAGTCAAATTCCAATTAGGCCTTAGGGAAAATCTGACGTCGGATTCGTAATCTACGGGTCGTAATTAGTCTAATAAAATTTGTTTCGCATTTGCAGTCCTAATAGTTTCAGAGTTACAATTTATTTTTCTTATTTAATGGTATAGCGTTTTGAATCGATATGTTCCAATTAAAAGCTGTCAAATTTCAATTAGGCGATTTTGAAACCCTTGGCCCTAGGCCCTTGAAACTTAAATATGTTGTTCTGCGACCCCGACATTTCAACTGGATGCTAAGGGAACGCGAAATTTCAAGGAAATCGCTGAAATCCTAGCCGTTTCCGAGATACGAGCCCCTAAAGATTTTACGGGGTATTTTACCCTAATTTGCCTGTTTAAAGGAATTAAAGGGTGATAAATAGCGTATCGGGTGTATTTTGAGCCGCTCTTTCGATTGGCCTGCTTAGAATTGTTCATAACTCTTTAGTTTCTGATATATTTACCCTTCAAATTTGTAGGGGTGTGGATTAGCTAACTTCGTTATTAATAGAGCTAGAAGGGTCGAACAAATTTTATTACACTAATTTGGACCTGTAGATTACGAATCTGTGCACATTTTTTTCCCCAGGGCACCCTTCAGCCCTTTGCCCTTTATTAAGCCCTTGGAGTGAATCTGACCTCGGATTCGTATTGTACCGGTCGTAATTAGTCTAATAAAATTTGTCCGGCCTTTCTACCCCTCATAGTTTCAGAGTTACAACACATTTTTCTTAATTAAATATGTTGCGTTTGGATTCGCCCTTTAAATTAGGCCGTATGGAAAATCTGACATCGGATTCGTAATCTACGGGTCGTAATTAGTATAATAGAATTTGTTTCGCATTTCTAGCCCTAATAGTTTGAGAGTTACAATTTATTTTTCTTATTTAATGGTATAGCGTTTTGAATCGAAATGTTCCAATTAAAAGCTGTCAAATTTCAATTAGGCGATTTTGAAACCCTTGGCCCTAGGCCCTTGAAACTTAAATATGTTGTTCTACGACCCCGACATTTCAAAGGATGCTAAGGGAACGCGAAATTTCAAGGAAATCGCTGAAATCCTAGCCGTTTCCGAGATACGAGCCCCTAAAGATTTTACGGGGTATTTTACCCTAATTTGCCTGTTTAAAGGAATTAAAGGGTGAAAAATAGCGTATCGGGTGTATTTTGAGCCGCTCTTTCGATTGGCCTGCTTAGAATTGTTCATAACTCTTTAGTTTCTGATATATTTACCCTTCAAATTTGTAGGGGTGTGGATTAGCTAACTTCGTTATTAATAGAGCTAGAAGTGTCGAACAAATTTTATTACACTAATTTGGACCTGTAGATTACGAATCTGTGCACATTTTTTCCCCAGGGGCACCCTTAAGCCCTTTGCCCTTTATTAAACCCTTGGAGTGAATCTGACCTCGGATTCGTATTCTACGGGTCGTAATTAGTCTAATAAAATTTGTCCGGCCTTTCTACCCCTCATAGTTTCAGAGTTACAACACATTTTTCTTAATTAAATATGTTGCATTTGGAATCGCCCTTTAAATTAGGCCGTATGGAAAATCTGACATCGGATTCGTAATCTACGGGTCGAAATTAGTATAATAGAATTTGTTTCGCATTTCTAGCCCTAATAGTTTCAGAGTTACAATTTATTTTTCTTATTTAATGGTATAGCGTTTTGAATCGAAATGTTCCAATTAAAAGCTGTCAAATTTCAATTAGGCGATTTTGAAACCCTTGGCCCTAGGCCCTTGAAACTTAAATATGTTGTTCTACGACCCCGACATTTCAAAGGATGCTAAGGGAACGCGAAATTTCAAGGAAATCGCTGAAATCCTAGCCGTTTCCGAGATACGAGCCCCTAAAGATTTTACGGGGTATTTTACCCTAATTTGCCTGTTTAAAGGAATTAAAGGGTGAAAAATAGCGTATCGGGTGTATTTTGAGCCGCTCTTTCGATTGGCCTGCTTAGAATTGTTCATAACTCTTTAGTTTCTGATATATTTACCCTTCAAATTTGTAGGGGTGTGGATTAGCTAACTTCGTTATTAATAGAGCTAGAAGGGTCGAACAAATTTTATTACACTAATTTGGACCTGTAGATTACGAATCTGTGCACATTTTTTTCCCCAGGGGCACCCTTAAGCCCTTTGCCCTTTATTAAGCCCTTGGAGTGAATCTGACCTCGGATTCGTATTCTACCGGTCGTAATTAGTCTAATAAAATTTGTCCGGCCTTTCTACCCCTCATAGTTTCAGAGTTACAACACATTTTTCTTAATTAAATATGTTGCGTTTGGATTCGCCCTTTAAATTAGGCCGTATGGAAAATCTGACATCGGATTCGTAATCTACGGGTCGTAATTAGTATAATAGAATTTGTTTCGCATTTCTAGCCCTAATAGTTTGAGAGTTACAATTTATTTTTCTTATTTAATGGTATAGCGTTTTGAATCGAAATGTTCCAATTAAAAGCTGTCAAATTTCAATTAGGCGATTTTGAAACCCTTGGCCCTAGGCCCTTGAAACTTAAATATGTTGTTCTACGACCCCGACATTTCAAAGGATGCTAAGGGAACGCGAAATTTCAAGGAAATCGCTGAAATCCTAGCCGTTTCCGAGATACGAGCCCCTAAAGATTTTACGGGGTATTTTACCCTAATTTGCCTGTTTAAAGGAATTAAAGGGTGAAAAATAGCGTATCGGGTGTATTTTGAGTCGCTCTTTCCATTGGCCTGCATAGAATTGCTTATATCTCTTTAGTTTCTGATATATTTACCCTTCAAATTTGTAGGGGTGTGAATTAGCTAACTTTGTTATTAATAGAGCTAGAAGGGTCGAATAAATTTTATTAGACTAATTTGGACCTACAGATTACGAATCTGAGCACAAATTTTTACCAAGGACACTTTTAAGCCCTATGGCGAAGGGCATACGCTAACTCCGTTATTAAAAGAGTTAAAAGGGTGGGGTAAAATGTATTAGGCTAATTTCGGCTCGTAGAACACGAATCCGAGGATTAGATTTGCCCTAAGAGTGTTTTATGTCCTTAGCCTTTTAAAAATAGGCCGACTCTTATCGGATGGTTATTTTCTTATCTAGAAAGGTGGAATAATAAAAGATAGGATAGAAATTTCCCAAGAAAAACACTTTAAATTTGAAAGAAAATACTGTCCTTTTATTGCATTACACAGTACAAATATTATAACCATATGTTATTAAAATATATACATAAAAATATTTATAATACATTTTATTTCCTGTATCCAAACTCCCGGGTAGTCCTGGATCCTGTAAACAATTAAAAAATTAGTTAATTTTGATTGACAAGTATGAAAAAACTACATAAATAATTAACTACCATTAATAAACTCCGGGAGTTGTCCTGGAGCCCTAAGAAGGTCTGGAGAGAAGTCCAGGTGTAGCCCAGAGTAGTCCTTGATGAGTATCGTGGGCAGAAGATCAGCCCCGTTTTTGTTGCATATGTAAAAAGAAAAACAATGTTTCATTTTGCGTAATATTGCGTATATTAATCTGTTTGTTACATATATTCAGTGTGTGATGCATTTGTTATACATATAGATCCAAAATACATAATATAAAATATATATTGTTTATTTACTATCATCCCTACGTCAGTGCTTTAAACTATTTAGAAACTGAAAACTTGTGTAGCACAAATACGTTTGATTTTTTTATAATACAACATCTCTACATATGTGATGTTTTAATGGTTTATAAGTTTATTTATGATGTTTAACAATATTAAACTGTGATAATAATATGTATTGTTGTAATCACAATCTTTTTATTGTTACGTATTTTTTAAAAATGTAACAATGAAGTTAATACAATTATTTATATTCAAAGTCGTAAGTGTTTAAGCAAAATAATCCTTGTTCTCGATATGGTGTATGGGCAGACCTTCAACTTAATATTACATTATTTTTTCAAAAATTTGTACCTATTACAAAATGAAAATGTTACTAAATACAGTATTGGCCATAAAGATAACAACTTTATAAAATTTTCTGTTATTCTCAAGAAGAAGAATTTTAGCTTTTCGCATTCGTTAGGGGTCGCTATTCTTCAATTCATTTCTATTTTGCGTGTTGTTCTCATTCAGTACTTTTTCTCTCACAATACTGTAATTCCATCTTTTATTTGGTCTTTCTCTGCTTCTTCTACCTTCTATTACTAAGCTATTCATTTTCCTTCCAATATATTTCTTATCCTATCTTTCCGCCTCTTCCATTTATCTCAACATCTCTGTCACATTCATATTCTTTTCATTGATACTGATATCTGTCAATTAGAATTTTCTTAATATAGTTGTTTCCATGGTTATAGCATAGCTGATTTATGAAATGTAATTTCTTTATAATTTTTTAATTTTATGTCCATTGAATATGAAGTATAAAATGTCATCAATTCGTATAGTATAGATAGTAGAATATTTTTGAATATTTATAATAACATTAAATGTCAAAAAAATACATTTAACAGCGTATTTTAAAGAAAAAATGTTAAAGTATTCAAATGAGGGTACTTCCGGTTGACCAATTATAACCAAAATCTAATCAGCTCTTCATATGAATGGAAAGAAAAGGAATACAAAAGAATTATAATTTTTAGACACACACATACATCGTAAAGGGTAAAAACGTATCCCAGGGACCCTAAAACACGCTTATTCACTAAAAACTCATCATCGAATTTTTCGACAAAAGATAATACCTTCCTTACTTAAATGTAATTTTATAAATTCAATATTCAAAATTGCTATCTGTACTGATATGTAAATTTATCTCGAAGAAAAATTTATGTCTTAATGCAAGAACAGCCAATATCAATTTGCAACTAAAAGGAACTAACTATACAACAATGGTAATACTACAGATATAAATTTGTAAACTTAAAGATTAATAATCAGTTTTAAATGTCGATAAAATAAATCATTTCGGTTTGATAAAATTGTTTTGTATTGTTGTGAAATATGTCAAAATATAACCAATTAAATAGGCTATTTTGGTCTATATATTACTCAATATTTGATCTATCAATGTAGCTATTATACTAGACCAAAATAGTTTAATAGATACATGGAAAAATAGATCATTTATCATTTTAATTATTTTAAATGATTCCGATTTTTATTTCGAATTTTAAGTGGCATGGAAGTGACCCCTGTGGTGCACTCTCCACGCTAACAATGACCGTGAAGTGACACTGTATAAATAAATTTGTCATCATCATTGCCGATATCTGTGTACAAAGCAGATTGGTAGATTGGTTAAATAACAAAATTTTGCTTTTATATTTTTGCATGTAGCAATAGTATTTTACATATGTAACATGAAATAGAAATGACGAGAGGTATTGTGCTGGCCACAACAATTTTTTTTTTTGTGTATGAGGATTTGAACCCATTATTGTGGCTTATTAAACTAATACTTTCATTCCTTTCGCCGCAAATTGACTAAAAAATTATCTCATATGTTAGTGTTCTAATTTTGGTAAAAGTTGCTAAAGTAATTTAACAACGTCAACTTTATTTGTTAATAAGCATAGAGGAACATACTGTTAAAAGTGAGAGCTTGAAAACATATTGTATATGATTTGATTATACGCCGAATATAATAGAAAATGTTACAGTAAATTGGAAACTTATATTACTTGCTATATACTGCAAGTAAAATAGAAACCTTGTGTGCATTCTGTTACTTTCAAAATTGCAATAAGTTACTTTTATTTCCTTATAAGAGTATTATGTTACTTTATCATATTTATCAGATTTTTGATACGTAGATTATGGATAAAAATACGTCAATTTTTACCTCTCGCTAAGAGAGGTATTGGATTCATGCTAAAAATCGCATATCCAGATTTTATTGAATAAGCACGTTTTAAGGTCCCTACAATCCGATTTTAACATTTTTACGATGATGTCTGTGTGTGTGTGTGTGTGTGTGTGGATGTATGTGTGTATGTATGTAGGATGTTGGAAGGACGGTTACTCAAAAACTATAAGACTTAAAATTTGTTTAACAACGTATTTCCCAATCGGACATTCATGGGAAGATCTGAAAAGGTTTTGGTAATAATTGGACAACCGGAAGTAGAAGATTCTTGAAAAAAAATCTTCTAAATAATATTTTTTGAAAATTTTTCGTGGTAATATTAAAGAAAATTAAATTCTCTATCTGATACATTTAAATATTTTATTATATATTCCATAGATTTAGAGATAAAAGAAGTATAATATATAAAATAATCTATTGTAATAAATTTGACAGCCGAAAGAATGCCATGAAAAATAGTTGATAATTTAAATTATTTGTAACTGACAGATAAATGTCAGTGTCAGAAATAATGAGTAATGAATTAAAAATGTACTTGGAGAATCCCTTAGTTCTTGATCTGTGACTATTATGGAGATGACAAGTCTAGGTTGAAGGACTTAAATTTGTTTCAAACATTATGGGACAATGTACACCAGTACTGTAGACTAGAGTAACTTTGAATTGCGAAAAAGCTATCAAATTCTTCTCAAGTAAGTTGTAAATATTGACAAAATCGGAGTGCAATCTATCCGTCACTTTATTAAAGGGAATTAAGGTTATTTAGATATAACAAGTATGAAAAAATAAAATGTAAAAGAAGATATATAAGAATAGATGCACAATCCAGATATATACATTTTAGACCGCCCAAAATTAATGTTTTTACTAGAAGAATATGAAGAGAAAGTAAACAAAGTTGTTCGAATTGCAAATTGCTGTTACCAGCCTAATATTTATATATGGTAAACTCTACTTTGTAATTTATTGTAACATAATTTATGGTAAAATATCTTCATGTTGAGACATGCTATTATTGAATAATAAAGAAGTTTATACGTCATAGATTTATATGAATATATTATTTGTATTTATAAAAATAATCTTTGCTTTATGCATACAGCCAGGTAAAATATACGGCGAGAGGTTATGTGCTGGCCACATCAGATTTTTTTTTTAGAAATGGTGGTTAAATTTTAACTAAAGGATTTTTCAAGGGCGGGTCGATGTTGAAATGGAATAAAACAAGCTGTGTGTGAGGTATTAACGAATTTCTTTTTTATTTGAAAGCCCATGTATGCCTTTATGTATGGAATATAACATCGTTCAAATATCCGCCGCATCTTCTCACAGTGGCACGGATCAGAGTAGTCCAATTTTCAATGACTCTGCCGCATAGATCCGGCAGAATTTGAGCGATGGCATTGGTTATATTGCCTTTAAGGGCATTGGTCGATTGCGACTTATTGGCACAGACCTGCGACTTCAGGAAACCCCATAAGAGATAACCATACCCTCAAATCGTTCATGCAGAATGTCCATCGTGGCGTCCGCTGTGTGACACGTAGCGCTGTCCTGCTGGAACCACATGCCGTGTGCCTCCATATCGTTCAATCCAAAAGAAATCGGTTATCATTGTTCTGTAGCGCTCGCCGTTGTCGGAGATGGCCTCACCAACGTAGCCATTCATCCAAAAATGCGCCTCGTCGCTAAAGATGATTTTTCGGCCAAAATTGGGGTCCTTTTCCAAACGCTCCGAAGCCCAGTCAGCGAACAAACGGCGTTGTCTATGGTCATTAACTTTGAGGTCCTGGGTTAGTTGGATCTTGTACGGGTGTAGGCCCAAGTCCCGACGCAAAATTCGCCAAGTTCTTGTGCACGGCGAGGAATTGAGTGCCTCGGGTTCTCCTGTACACTTTCACGGAACGCGGCAATTTGTCGGCCAATCTGGCGTTCCTTTGACGTACGGGTGTTGGATGTTTACCGAACCGGTCGTTTTGAATTTGGCCACCAGACGTTGGAGAGTCGACTTTGAAGGGCCACCGTGTCTGCCGTAAAATGGGCGAAACGCGCGCAATCGTGGCGATTTGGAATTTGTGACAGAATAATAAACAACAAATGAGACAGACGCCACCAAAACAACATGGCCGCCACAGGCTGCCAACATCGACCCGCCCTAATTGAAAAACCCTTTATATTAGATAATTAAGTAATTTTTTAAGTCGCATTTGCACTAAAATTCTATGTTTATCCTGTACTTTCAGAAAAAAATTAAAAAATGTATAGGAATCCATTGCTTCACTTCACATTTCAGCGCTCAAGTATTATAAAAAGTTCCCAGACATACTTATGCATATATAGCCGTGTTTTTACTAACAATTACAATTTCATCTTGTCCAAAATAATTGCATTTCATCATTACATTGTTTAAGAGTATGTTTTGTAAGTCTACGACCATGAGTAGATGCTTTGTATATTTTCTTGTGACACGAAATTGTGATTATTGACTATGTATACGTGATTTATTTTTGTGTAAATTAAATTTTAAATTACGAAAAGATTGTTCAATCAATTACGCCTGATAAGCACCCGCATGGTACAAATATTTCATCATTACCGATATCTGTGTACAAAGGAGATTGGCACACCCAGAAGTGGGTAATATGCTGTGATGCTATATTTATTTATTTATCTTAAAAAGGATTTAAGATCTTACATTCATATCCTGTAACCTTTAAACATTTCAATTGCAGTTTTCCCGTATAGTAACAATAATTCATTTTGTAATTGAATTACCGTACCTTAAACACACCTTACGGTACGGTAAATCAACATAGAATATATCCGTGAATATCTCATAAACAATAAATTAATTTCGCACCCACCGTATGTCGTAGCAAGTAAATGAAATACAAATTATGCCTTGAAGTTTCCATTCTTACCAAACGTTGAAGTCTCCAGATATGCTCTTAGAATTTTCTTTGTGGAAATTAAACGAGAAAAGTAATAAATTTGAAAATTGGTATACTTATATAAGAAAATACGTATAATTGGTTGGTAATATTAGAAAAACAACTGATTAGATTTTGGTTATAATTGGTGAACCGGAAGTAGCCTCATTTGAAGATTTAACAGTTAAATTTGATTTATTGACATTTATCGTTATTATAACTTAAAAAATATATTATTCTCTGTAAGATTTGATTGCATTTTATACTTTATATTCAATAGATATAGAGTTAAAGAATTTTAAAGAAATTTTATAAATCAGCCAGCTATGCTAAACATGAAAACTACTAATATATTCATATTATTCAAATTGACAGATGTCAGTATAAATAAAAAGTAAATTAATGTGACAGAGATGACGATGTTGAAGTAGATGTTGGGGAAGACACGGAAAGATAGGTAAGGAAATAACTCTAGTGTTACAAGTTTCTAGAAAGATACAAGCGAGATGATTACATTGGTTTGAAAAAGTCATGAGGAGAAATGAAGAATATATTGGATGAAGAAAGAACAGCTTATTAATAGAAGGTTGAAGAAACAGAGGAAGACCAAAGATAAAATGGAAGGACTGTATTGCGGAAGACGAACTAAAAAATAGCAAAACCCTAACGAATGGGGAAAGCTAAAGAAGAAGATGTTAGTGTCAAGTGCAATTTGCATAGTTTGTTTATACATAATTTTACTGGAAATTTATAATCTTGCATGAAATTTTATGCATGGAATTTATACATAATATACAGGATTGACGGAAGGAATTGTGTTGGCCACAACAGATTTTTTTTATCATAAAAGTTGATCTTAGCGTTGTACAAAAGATGGTTGAAGGCGTACCAAAAAAATTGGACCTCGATCGGCGAACTTGAATTATTTAGTAATTATGTTTATTTCTCAAAATCATTTAAATCTACTAAATTCCAATACAAAACTCAATCAAACATATCTTACAATGCAACATATTTACCATTCTTTCTTTCTCCGATTCATCCATCTACTTCTTCTTATCCGGTTCTTCTCGTCCCTCCTCAACTTTCTCTTGGCGTTAGGCAGTTTCTCCGGAGCTTCAGTTGTTGACGACCTGCGAACAACACAAGGTCCATGAAAGTTGCGCTCAAGAACGTTTGACAGAGTGTTCGACTTAGTTTAGTAAGAGCGTGCAAGTTTTACTATGGCCTTCTCACGAAGAAATAAACAATAAGATGGAAGAATACATAAGGAAGAGTATGGAGAATGAAGAAAAAGATAGAGGAGGAAACGAGGAAGAGTAAACAAGAAGGAGGAAGACGATTAAGAAAATATTAAAAGGAGAATTTTGTACTGTAAATGAAATAGTATTTTGAAGAAACGAACAACATGGAAGAATAGAATATGAAAAAGAAAACAAGTGTTCAATAAAGTACAAAAATATAAGGACGATATGAGAGATGTGTACAAAATGAATAATAACTTTTAATGTTAAAAAGTGCACAAAACGTATTCTACAAATACAAAAATTTAAAGAATTTCTGTACCAAATAAATGTTTTAAAAGAGATTTGTTAAACTTTATATAAGTGTGTAAATATATATTAAACTGTTTAGTGATTTTTACTATTTTCAATGTTTTTATATAAAACTAATACATAAATATTTCAAATCATGGATTCCATTCGAAAATGTTGAATTTACAGTGTTCAATTTCAAATAAATATTGCTAAGAATTCTCCCTAAATCGTGTAAATGACAGTGCTGAAATTTGTACTGAAATATACAATTTTTAATACTGAAATATATTTACAATAGTGTACGTTTTAAATTGTGTTAATTTTGAGTTGAAATCTATGAAAACTATACTGAAATATAGCTGAAATCTTCGACCATACTGTGAACTGTAATATCTGTTCAATGTATGCTGAAATTGTTGACTTTTTTACTGAAACATGAATATATAGTGTACGTTTTAAATTATGATAAAATTTCACACTGAAATCTATTAAAACTTTACTGAAACTTAGCTGAAATCCTGCACCGTACTATAAACTATAATATGCGTTGAATATATGCTGAAATTTGTGCTAAAACCTACGAATTTTTTACTAATAATATAATAGTGTAAATTTAAAATTGTGTTAGTTTTTCGCTGTAATTTCATACTGAAATATGTTGAAATTATTGTGAAATTCTTCAGGAAATACTGTCCAAAATTTCAGTGATACTTATTGTATATTTCAGGATGTTACTGAACAGTATAATACAGTGTAAACATTTATAAACAAATTGTTATAAATCTTGTGCTACATTAGAGAATACCAAAACTAATTAACACATTTCTAATTTCGATTAAATTAAAATCTAGTGTGTATTCAAAAACAAAAAGGAACATACAAACAAATGAACAAAGAGCAGTTTTGTGTTTCGTAGTCGATTGTGAAAACTTGTGTAGTAAAACATCAGATAACTTTCATTCTTTTGTTCGAATAAGTGAAGGTCGTGGAAAACAAAACTAAATAAACATTTATCAGACTTTTCCTCAAGATTTTAAACTGTTTGAAGATGTGCAAAGTGAAGATGAGTTTCCGGTGAAGGTGACGTCATTTCCGCAGACATGAAAAGACGTAGAGGGAGATGTACATTCAGGTAGAAAAATTTCAGAATTTTAGTACCAATTTTAAAAAAAATTATACATACAAATATACAGTGTGTTGTACGCGACACCAAACAAATCAAATTTTTGTAATTTCTTGCTTCCCTACTTATTTTAGGTAAAAAGCTTCAAATAAAAGTTGTAGAACTTAAATTCTGCACTTGAAGCTTGTTTACCTAAAATAATTAGGGAAGCAGGAAATTGCGGAAGTATGATTTTACATATTAAAGTCCTACGTTCCAGTGTCGCGATCAACACCCTGTATAAAAACTCTGATGTGGCCAGCACAATATCTTTCGTCAATTCTACGTATTTTGTATAAATTCCACACAGATTTTATTCTTCTTAGGGGAGAAATGAACTGATCTTACCTAGTACTGAACTGAAATGAACTACTCCTAAAAGGAATAGTATGTTTCTTAAAATAAGAAGTGGAAAATAAAAATATATACCATTATATTTATAACATAATAATCTGCTGGATTGGTTTATGGCTGTAATCTGTTGTATTATGTTATTTGTTTTTGCCACCTTAATTTATTTTACATTTTTATATTTTCAATGAAATCATTTCACAAAGATATTATGTAAATTTTATTTGACACTGACATCTGTCAATTAGTAATATTTGAATATTCTGTTTCTATGGTGCAACTTTTAGCAGCATTAGGTTATAAGATATTTCTTTATAATTCTTTATCTCTAAATTCATTGAATATGAAGAAAAAATATATTAAATCGAATAGAGAATAATATATTTTTTTATTTATAATAACATAAACGGCCAAAAAATGATATTTAACACCGTTTTTTCAAGAAAAATTGTAAAAATCTTCAAATTAGGGTACTTCCTGTTAACCAATCATAACCAAAATCTAATCAACTCTTAATATGGATGTACGAAAGAGGAATATGAAAGAATTATAATTTTTGGAATTGTAGTAGAGTTATCGAAGGAGAAATTTTTATCACACACACACACGCACACACACATACAGACATCATCGTAAAACAGCAAATTCGTATTGTAGGGACTTTAAAACGTGTTTGGGACAATACCTTCCTTACGTATAGGTGACGGAAGGTGAAAATAGGAATACTTATAAAGTATTGTATATTTTTCGAAAGTTACACAACTAATATTTAACATCGCTACACTTATTTACACCTGTCAAAAATAAATAGTTTCACTTCTTATTTTTTCTAGTTCGTATTTAAACATTATATTTTCACTTTGAATATACTAAATTCATAATTTCTATTTTATAAACTTTCAAATTTATATGTCAAGAATCATTAATAAATAATAAATAATAAATCATATTTCATTGTTACAAATTTAACGATGTTATTATAATGTTGTAAATATGAATATTTAAATATCAAATGCTTCATTAACTTCAAAATATATTAAACCATTAAATGTTTAAAGTTTTAAAAGAAACTTAGTGTGTATGTTGAAACCAGGAAAATAATTTAGGAAAAATACGTGGTTATAAAATTTTCTTGCGTAAAAGAAAGTCACTATGTATATTATTTGTTTCAGGAAATGAATGTTCTTACAGTCATTATTAAATGCAGTTTTCAAAATTTTCCTAAAACATTCACAAATACAATAATATGTTTTTCTAACTATGTATTAGAAGGTTTCAGAAAATGATCTCTTCATGAAGTAGAAAATTCAGTAGTGTCGTTTACTTAATTTTTATAAGGGTACATAAGATACTACTGTTATTTTATTATTATAAAAATATATGTTACAGTAAAAGCATTCAAAACTAAGTCAGCTGGTAAGTTTATTGGCAAATGTAAATCCAAATATGTGAAAAATATGATACTGACACAGTGTCAGTGTTAATGACACTAACAGGAAATGACTTTATTCGTACGGCTATGAATCAAAGTTAATGTATCTGAATTAATAAATAAACTTACGTTACAGCGAAAGTATTGTCAACAACGAGCAACGTTTTAAAATGGAATGTCCTAACAGTATGAATATTTGAAAGACAAGCGTGTTATATCCATCCTTATCGCACACGCTTGTAGTCTTTGCAAATGAGAGAGATAAACGTACACCGTTCATGATACAGATGACCTTGATAGGACATCTTTCTATTTATTGTGACAACTAGATTAGACCTGATTTTGTAATAAAATTTGGAGCCATTGAGTTTTAATAAAATATACACAACAAGAACTAAAATTATTATTATTGTTATATTATTATTTGTTTGTTGGTGTTTTCTTCCATGTATAAAATAAGAAATGCACTTATCTTACAGCTTGAAAATCAATCATTTACTTGAAAAAATTAATTATCTTTAAAGTAATTAAAATATTGAATAATTACTGGTAAGCATGCATGAGAACTTTTTACTTATCCATATAAAGACTTGCAATAAAACAGTATGCAAATGAAGATGTATACGATAGGTGTATAATGACTTATATGCTTCTTAGTAATTGCAGATTTGATGCCCATATATTAATATTTTAATTACTGGACGTACAGTCAACCAGTTAGTAAAAATACTATTGTTTTTGAATGGTTTGAGAGAAACTTTAAAGTATAACCAGTAATGTGTCGCAAAAATGAACGAGGACATGACATACACATAAAATTATTAGTGGAGCATAATATTTTTTGTAAATATATTCCAACAGATTTTTACCTTCCGTCACCTCTAGGTAAGGAAGGTTATTGTCTTTGGTCAAAAAATTCGGTGGTGAGTTTTCCATGAATAAACACGTTTTAGGATCCCTACAATATGATTTTACTGTATGTGTGTGCGTGTGTGTATGTGTGTGTGTGTGTGTGTGTGACAATAATTTCGGCCGCGATATCTCCAATACTAGAACCAAAATTTACAATTTTTACATATTCCTCTTCCTTACATTCATATGCAGATTTGATAATTGGTCAACCGGAAGTACCCTCATTTAAAGATTTTAACAGATTTCTTGAAAAAATTCAATAGATAGTTAAAGAATTGTAAAAAAACAGCTATGCTATAACCATGGAAACTGCTAATATATTCAGATGATTCAAATTGACAGATGTCAGTATCAATGAAAAGTAAATGAATGTGGCAGAGATGAGGATGTTGAGATAGATATTGGGGAAGACACGGAAAGATAGGATAAGGAATGAACGAATAAAGGAAATGGCTCGAGTAATAAAAGTTTTTAACAAGATCCAAGAGAGACGATTATACGTTTGAACATGTCATGAGGAGAGATGAAGAATATATTGGAAGAAGAATGAATATCTTAAATAGAAGGTTGAAGAAACAGAGATGGAAGAACTGTATTGCAGAAGACTTGAGAGAAAAGGAATTAAATGACATACAAAACAAAAATGAGCGGAAAAAGAAATTAAACATAGCGACCCCTAACGAATGGGAAAAGCTAAAGAAGACGAAGATGTCAGCGTCAAGTACAAATTGCATAGTTTGTTTATGAAAAAATTTTACTTGAAATATAGAATCTCTTGCACAGGATTGACGGAAGGTATTGTGCTGACCATACCAGATTTTTTTATTGTAAAATGAATTATAAATGGCAACATGGAAGAAGAAATTAAACATAGCGACCCCTAACGAATGGGAAAAGCTAAAGAAGACGATGTCAGCGTCAAGTACAATTTGCATAGTTTGTTTATGAAACAATTTTACTTGAAATATAGAATCTTTTGCACAGGATTGACGGAAGGTATTATGCTGACCATACCAGATTTTTTTTTGTAAAATAAATTATTAATGGCAACATGATTCGAACCTTGATATTAATGAATAATAAACCGTATTAGAAACCACTGTGGAACTGTTATTGCAAAACTAATAATGTCTATGTTTCATCTTAATCGATACTTACATTACATTTTCTTGTCGCAATATTTTATAAATCATCTTACAGAATTATCTTATTCAGAAGAACGTGTATATTTACATACATGCGAGTACATTTGATATCGTGAGAAAGATGTTGCACAAAGAAGATTCTTACTAATCTTGTAAAGCTATGAGATCGGCTGCATGAAATTAAATTATACAGTAATTCGATCAAGGGCATCTGTATCATCGAATTAAACTGGCATTCGTTTATCTCTCTCATTTGCAAAGACTACAAGCGTGTGCGACAAGGATGGATATAACATGCTTGTTCTTCAAAAAATCATATTGTTTTGACTAAGGATATTCCATATTAAAACATGTTTTTCTGAATATACCAAGCTTACAGTGTATAATAAACGGTCATCTTTCTTGTATGCACTGAAATAAGCTTGACCACGTTGTACGTATATACGAATATATTTAAATTTTTGCGAAAAGGAAAAGAATTCTTTGAAATTTCGCAATTAAAGTCATCCTTGAATCAAGGATTTTTGCAGTTAATTGTTAATTAAAACAATAATGTGTTATTTTTGCACAAAGATAATTAAAATTATGCTAATTCTTGTAAAGAAACCATGGACTTTTCCTAAAAAATGACACAGTTTCTTAATGTAAATTGAGTTATGCAAAATTATATTTGCATGTAATTATAGAAATAATTTTAATGTATAAATTATTATAAACATTATTGTATATTTCTAAAGACTTTCACTAACCAACAATTAAAGCGACTTTTATATTTAAACCGTATGATTTCAAGTATGTGCTTTACCATATATGTAAATATAAACATATAACAATTACCTGATATTTTTAACGGTAGAAAGCTAGCCATATACTTAACTATAAACTCTTAACAAGTACTTATCGAGTTTATTATAATAATTTTCTCAAGTAATTAGAACAAAAATTAATTAATCAATTAATTTGATATTCAAATCGAGGCTTAAGGTATACTTTCTAGCAAAATATGTTCGGAAAATGATTTTGTTGGAATCTTTTCAACTTAAAGATATTTCCTATTAAGCATTGTAAATTCCAAGATGTGTATATTGTGTATGTAAGAAACTATTTTATGACATATGGCAGATGAGCATTTTAAACAGATAGTTACGTGTGATAAAAGAAGATCTATTCAAGAAATAAACGTTTATTACTTACGAGTAAATGTTCCTTATAAAAAAATATTTATGATTGTTTAAATTGTAGTTTTGATGTATAGATTACTCAAAAATGGGTGGATGTACTACCCAGGCAACTACACCATTCGATTTTGCGGATATTTCTATCTCTAATAAATAATTTGGATCCTACATTACGGCTAAACAAACTACCTCAAATAATTACTCGAAAGTTCAGTCAAACAGCATTTATTCTTACTATACCAACTTTCGGTGCATTTTTGCACCTTCTTCAGGATCTACAACAATTTTACAACAAAAATGTAATACATACAAAATAACATGGACATTATCACACTTACAGTAAGATCTTACAGATTCATGTACACAAAATACATTCGTACAAAACATTCAGTTAATTTATTTAACATCGTACAAAAAATACAAAAAGCATCCATACATCCATTTTCTCTAAAAAGGACAATCGACTAATATGGAAAATAGCCGGAAATATCCTGTGTAAGGATTCTGGTAATTAATACGGACTTATATTGGTCGTCTGTACACCAATAATAATGTAGCAACTTGTAGGAATTTAAATAAAATGTAAGGAAATTATTGGAAGTCAGTATGGCCTGAAATTTGCCTTTTACTTTTTGAAGTTTTCCAATACACGAAAATATACGCTGTTAAGCCCTTGGATATCAGTTCTTGCATTGATGTTATTGCAATCATAACATTTGAAGAAATACTGAATTTGACAGAATGGGCGAAGCTAAAATCTGAATTCATACAATTCGTAGATGACCTTGATCGGACATCTTTAATTTTTTTACTGTATGTAAAAATTTATATACGACTACAGTAAAATTTTTGAAAGATGTCCGATCAAGGTTGTCTACGAATTGTATGAATTCAGATTTTTGCTCCGCCCATCATGACAAATTCAGTAGTGTCGTTTGCTTAGTTTTTATGAGGGTATGTAAGATACTACTGGTATTTTATTATTATAAAAATATATATTACAGAAGCATTCAAAATTCGAAAATAAGTCAACTAGTAAGTTTATAAGCAAATGTAAAACCAAATATGTTAAAATTAAGATACTGATACAATGTCAGTGCCAGTGACTCTGACAGAATATAACGATATACGTACGGCTATGAATCCAGGTAATGTATCTGAATTAATAAATAAACTTACGTTACAGCGAAAGCATTATCAACAACGAGCATTGTTTATAAATGGAATGTCCTAACTTAGTCGAAACAATATGAATTTTTGAAAGACAAGCGTGTTATATCCATCCTTATCACACACTCTTACAGCCTTTGCAAAAGAAAGAGATAAATGTATGCCTATTTGTTAATTCGTTCATGATACAGGTGCCCTTGATCGGACATCTTTCAAAATTTTTACTGTATATAGTTATTTAGTGAAAATACATAGGTATGAACTTGTAGGTATACAACTATTAAATTATTTTAACTCATATTCCGAATCTCAGGATCACGTCCTAAGTATAAGTATTTGAACAAGATAAATAAGAATAATCTTAAAATAAATATTAAACGAACTAATATGTGTATTGAGAAATTTCTCTTCTAAAAATATCTCGTACTGAATTTAAATTTCTCCTGCACGCTATGAAGGTCATCACCCACGTTTTAAACAAACAAAATTCTTGAAAAGATGTACAGATATCATTCAAGAATATTTGAAACTTTGTACATACAATTTCACAATAATGTCAGTACATTCTAAAAATAATGTAGTATTAATTTCCTGTAATAAATTTATTTTACAACACAAAAATACAATGAAAGATAATAAAATTCCTTTCAATAATGTGTAGGTGTTTGATTTTAATAGTTATACTATACACAAATTGATAGTAAGTAGTAATAAATATATGGCTATCACAAGTATTCTACTGTATATTACTTAAACCATAGTGGAAATCTCTATGGAAGACTTCTTGCAAAATATTCTTAATTATGTAGGTGATAATGTATACATTTCGAAATTCGTTGCACAAAAAGTAAAATGTTATAATAAAATTAATTGTATTAAGAACAATATTTGCAGTTTCACCTGTTTTGAAATTTGTTAAGTTAATTATTAAATTCTTATGAGGTAATTTCAGAGTGAGCTATAATAAAATGTTTTCGTAATTTTCATGAAATTTTCAGAACTTTAAATTAATTACAAACATAAATATCCCAAAAAGACTTTTATTCACAAACATTTACGTCACTTTTTGTAGAGTTCTTTGTTTAAATTTCTTTAAATTTTTGTTGTAACTTTTTTGGAAAGAAGAAAAAACAATTCAATTAATTTTTAAAAAGATACAATTTTTTTAACAAGGCAGTAATTATAAACAAAATTTGTGCAATGTTTTTGTACATTTACAATAAAACTAACTGACGATGTTTATAAATCTTTTATCCTTCGATCTTTATCATGATTATCTTCTTATCCTCGGCTAAATGTTAAACTTCCGTATACATTCAGAACAAGGTCGCCTAAGCAATGAGGAACTCATCTTAATTATACACACGTGTTTAAACCTTGATCGAATCTATAGATCACTTAGATCATGGATCATTTTAAAACGAACTAGAAGCGACCCTGTCACCTGTCATATCTTACTTCCGACAGATAAATGTCAGTGTCAAAAATCCAGAGACATTACTGAAGATTTTTTCTGGGAAGTACATACATTATATTATTTCTTATTGTATTAATAGTTAAATATTTAAAATATATAGGTATATTACATATATCCTTCAAAAATACTGTCAAGCCCGACAATGAATTGGAAAATTTCGAAAAATTAGAAGAGTAGGACAAAATTTCTTCATAGAACGAATTTAAAATAAAAAATGTAAATATAAAAAATAGATATAAGTAGAATTTTTGGTGTAAGTGTAGGTATACAAGAAATGTTAAATACAATAGTGCGCGAGCACTCATGTGACGTTGTTGGCTTTGACCACCAGATATGGGGGACCGTGACAGATTGATATCTAGTAATTATGTACATAGATGTCAAATATCATAAGTTATCATTCTAAATTTCGTGATTTTCCAATTCCATGTTGTTTATTTTCCTCGACAAGTAAATTCCACACTCCTGGTGACAAATTAACTACTTGAATCTTGCAATATTTAATGAAAAATTCTGACATTTGACATCTACATACATACATACATAAAATCGCGCGTGTCCCACTGAGCGGGTTCGCACAAACCCGATAACAATAAGAATAACATCAACATCATACAACAAATCCTTACTCTTAAACATATTAAAGTGACCGATTTTCGGTAGCGAAATACCGCATCCGAATCACAATAATAGTTAGGAAACAATCATCCTTCGCCACACATTCCTATCTAAGCAGACTTCTTTCGCCTCGGCCACACTCATAATCGCATTCATACATGCTCTTCTTCTCTTCACACTTGGAAACGCTCTCTCTTTAAGCACCCTACCAATCACATCCATCCACTTACACACTGGTCGCCCACGCAATCGAAAACCCTCAACTTCACCAAGATATATATGTACATAATTTAAACAAAGTCAATAAAGTATAAAAATATATTCAATCATCTTCTGAGCAAAATGATTAAAGTTATTATTAAGACAAGAAGTGTCCGTTATCGTTATTGTTTCGTGGAACATTTTTTTTACAGGTAAAACATAAAAATCGCACTTAGATCTTGCATTTAAATGCTTCAATTATGTATATACAGTACGGTATTT
Source organism: Harpalus rufipes (assembly GCA_951394225.1). Classification (NCBI taxonomy): domain Eukaryota; kingdom Metazoa; phylum Arthropoda; class Insecta; order Coleoptera; family Carabidae; genus Harpalus; species Harpalus rufipes. Next base: position 2,171,436 of record OX596288.1, read on the forward strand.
CTCAAGAGATTATATCTATAAACAGTTTATATGACATATTTGCATATGACAGCAATAAACGAACAGTACATATGCTTATAATTTTCATAATATACTTTATTGTCACGATTTTATCTTCAAGGGACAATACATTTATTATTCCTTCTTGCGTTAAGAAATATCGACAATAAAATTGTTAGCACGATTATACAGTGATGGACAAATGTATGGATTTTTTTACCTCCCACTACCGTAGGTAAAGGATATAGGGATCGTGCTAAAAATCACATATAGCTAATAGCGCCAAATTTAAATAAAATGTTGAGAAACAAACTGAACGTTGTTACTGAATATAAGCCCATTTCGACAGTCGGCATGCTTTACAGCGAACTCAAGGACACAGTGGACAAGAACAACAAATCAAACGTGGTTTATATAGTTCATTGTTCCACTGACAACTGTAAAGCCACATACGTTGGAACGACCAAACGTTATTCGAAGATCCGGATGAGCGAACATCGCAAAGCAACACAGAACAACACGACAAACAAATGTGCTTTGGCTGAGTATTCCAATACAGGAAAAGGCATATTTTAGGCCAAACTGAGTTTCATTAATTTCCTTACATTTTATTTCCTACAACTTGCTACATTATTATTGATGTGCAGACGACCAATAAGAGTCCGTATCAATGATGTTACCAAAATCCTCTCACAGGATATTTCCGGCTATTTTCCATATTATTCGGTTGTCGTTTTTTTAGAGCAAATGGATGTGTGTATGCTCTTTGAATTTTTTGGTACGATGTTAAATTAAATTAATGTTTTGTACGAATATATTTTGTGTACATGAATTGTAACAATTTGTAAGATTGTACGTATTTCATTTTTATTGTTAAACGTTGTTAGAAAAACAATAACACAAAGAATAGAAGATAATAGTTTAATATGGTACGGACATTTAAAAAGAATGAACGAAGAAAGATGGGCGATTAAGGTATTCAACTGGGAACCACCAGAGAAGTAAGAGGGGTAGACAGATATATTAACTAAAATTACTTCGTGAAAATATAAAAGTTTCTATACTTTTGTCCACCACTGTATGTTCGTTAAATGTTCTTAAGAAATATGTTAACTAGAGAAAATTTAACATAGTTTAAATTCCTTAACCAAAATGTAAATAGAAATTGAAACATAATTATGAAAACAGTAAAGCAGACATTTATAGAATACTTAGCTAACTAATAAACTCAATAAGGTGAATTTGTAGGTTTCACAATTCCACTAATGTCATTGTAAACTAATAGTAAATGTTCAATTTAATTAAAAATATTTACATACGTTCTCTAAAGCTGCGGGTTGTTATCTCAAAAGCCAGTATAGCCTAGATCTAAATACTTTGAAATTTAACGCACTATTTCAACTAAATTTAAATATATGTATGAGTATACCCTTCTCTCCTGAGTTTGGTTTGGTTCAGTGCTTCTCATAATGGGCGATTACGGTCCTTTTTGGGTGCTGGATAGATCCTAGGGGTAAATGTTAACCTGTAAATAATAACAATAGTTATAATTGTTTTAGTTCATTGCTTTATTTCAAGCCACAGTCATGGCTCACTATTCTATTTTTGACTAGGTGTATAAAAAAGTACCCAACATTTTACTTTTTAATAATGTAACATATGGATTATTTTACATGATTGTAAAGCAAATTTGATGTACTTTTCAAATTTGTAAGAAAATATAGTATGTTCCATTTGAAATTTCAAAGTCGATATTAATTACTAATAAACCGGAAGTGGTATCATGAATGTACATCCGTCATCAAGTAGCTTATATGTTGCTGTATAAATTGAATACTGATAATTTTTGGCTTTGTAATTTATTGATAGCCTGTATATGCAAGAATGGTGCATTCTTATTAAAATGTTTATTTCTCAATTGAACCCATCTTCAAGTAACTAAACCCAGCTCATCTTCAACTTTCTCTTGGCACGAGTCTCCATCTATCTCTCTCTATCATCACATATGTTACGTTGTACTCAACATAAGCTACTGAAAGAATTTTTATTGATTTTTACGGTGAAATTAGTAACTGCATGTGGAATTTATTATTGTTTATTTCACGATTTGTTTAAAAGGTATTAAAAATTATTCCTGGTGTGTTTAAAACAAATGCAGGCGTATAGCTTTCTATTGTTCATTTGTTGTTTTGTTTTCTACGAAGACTTGATTAATTGTAAGAATGAGTTCCGTGTTAAAGAAAAAATGTTTAGAAATCTTACGTTAGTAAATTTCTTAAGAATAAAATGTTGATTCTTGCATAATTATTCCTCCAAAAAACAAATTAGTTTTATGGTCACCACTTCCCACAACAGTTTTGAATGCAAGTGAATTGAACATTACATTATAGACTAGAAAAAAAGACGATCTACCCAGCAGTGGGTCATGACCTGAAACGTATTTAAAGTATTTGAAATACGATACATTTTTCACGCAGCAACAGCATATCTTTTAAGAAGAGGAATTTGGTAAAGCATGTTGCCACACCCAGAAATGGGTAGCATGCTATGAAGATATATTTATTTTTGTTTCTTAAAGTAATAAAGTATCTGATACCCATCTCAACAATTAACAATACTCTATAATTTATCAATTTCAAAACAATAAAATATTTCTTCATTTAATTAGCCTGAAGCAAGAATCGAAGTAAGCGAAGAACCGATCGTTTTGTTATTGTTACCATGGTAGCAGGAAGTAAAAGTTCATTTATTGTAACGTGACCTGTATTCATAGTCCATGAAATATACCAACTTTTGCTTTTAAGACTGTTTTATTTCTTTTTTGTTTTGTTTACATACAGTGACGGACTGTTAAATATTTTTACCTTCCGTCACCTTTAGGTAGGGAAGGTATTGTCTTTGGTCAAAAAAATCAATGATGAGTTTTTAGTGAATAAGCATGTTTTAGGACCCCTATAATACGATTTTACCATTTTTACGATGATGTCTGTATGTATGTATGTGTGTGTGTGTGTGACGAAAGTTTCGGATCGCATAACTTCAATACCACGATTCCCAAAATTATATTTTTTTCGTATTCCTCAAGTTTACATCCAGAAGAACTACTGATTAGATTTAAATAATTATAAAGAAATTAAATTTTATAATTTAGCCAGCTATGCTAACCATGAAAATTGTTAATATATTCAGATTGATAGATGTCAGTATCAATAAAAAGTAAATTACTGTGGCAGAGATGAAGATGTTGAAGTAGACATTGGGTAAGACACGGAAAGATAGGTAAGGAAATAATTCTAGTGTTACAAGAGAGATGATTACATTGGTTTGAAAATGTCATGAGGAGAAATGAAGAGTATATTGAATGAAGAATGAATAGCTTACTAATAGAAAGTTGAAGAAACAGAGGAAGACCAAAAATAAGATGGAAGGACTGTATTGCGGAAAACTTTAGAGAAAAGGAACTGAATGAGAACGACACGTAAAACAAAAATGAGTGGAAGAAGAAAATAAAAAAATAGCGAGCCCAAATAATGGGAAATGCTAAAGAAAAAGATGTTAGTGTCAAGTGAAATTTGCATAGTTTGTTTATCAAATAATTTTACTGGAAATTTATAATATTTTGTAAGAAAATGAATGTATGAAATTTATATATTGTATTACACAGGATTGACGAAAGGTATTGTGGTGGCCACAACAAAAATTTTTCATTTCCTATACACGAGTACTTTGTTTTATCGTTATTGACCGTTAGTTCCCATTAATTGTACTCTTCTATTAATTTTCTAATCATATATTACATATCGACTTGATCATTGCCTATGACAACCTGGTCGTCGGCGCACCTGCATTGTGAAAATAATAAAATTGTTCATAATTTGTCCACCACCGTTCATTTGTTGTTGAAATCCGTTGAAAATACAAATTTTATTGCAACAGTAAGAACTGTAAAGCGAAGTAAATAAATAGTTTTACTTTCAAAAGTTCACTTTCATTAGAAAGAAATGAAAACAACTATTGTTTCTTTAATATATAGTCTTATTCATAGCTGATAGCAAAATCGTGAGCAATTTTCTATTCCAATAGAATACAGATCTATTATTATAAATATTATAATTTATTCCGCGTTTTGTACTTACTGCTAAAAAATTTACAATTGATTTATCACGGTTTAAGATGATAATAAGATTACTGTACAAACTTCCTGCATAATTACTATAACTGATTCATTGTTATTAAAATTTAGCATAAAAAATACAACGTAAACATGATAACAATTAAATTGCGGTCAAGAGCAGTGTGACAAGAATACTTACAAGTATTCTAACATTAATATTCCTTTGTAAACATGGTATAAATTTTATGGAAGATTTATTTTTAATTCACGCATGTATGAGTATGTACAACCAAGGTCTCTTAGATAAGAGCGAATGCGTGAAGACATAGTTTCTACATTTGAATTGCTAATAGACACAATAGAAGGCTACCAATCGTTTGATACTCCAAAAATGGTAGCGAGACATTCTTATCGGTTAGAGAATCATTTGTTGGATTGGTTACCCATCCTAAAATGCACCGAGCATACATCAGCTTGACTTAGATGTTAAACAGAAAATTTCGCAAGATTGATAACCTGGGTATTCAATCCACGGCAGCTTTGAAAACAATTGCTGCGTGATCTACAGTGTCGGACAAAAATATGAAACTTTTTACCATCCGACATCTTTAAGTAAGGAAGGTATTGTCTTTGGTCAAAAAATTCAATGATGAGTTTTTAGTTAATAAGCATGTTTTAGGGTCCATATAATACGATTTTACCATTTTTACGATGATGTCTGTGTGTCTGTGTGTGTGTGTGACGATTTCAAAAATTATAATTTTTTCGTATTCCTCAAGTGTACATCCGAAAGAAGATGTGATTATAATTGGTCAACCGGAAGTACCCTAATTTGAAGATATTAACAGTTTTTCTTGAAAATACGCAGTTAAATATCATATTGACATTTATCGTTATTATAACTTAAAGAATATATTATTATTCTCTATACGATTTGATTGCATTTCATATTCAATGGATATAGAGTTAAAGAATTATAAAGATATTAAATTTTATAAATCTGCTAGCTATGTTAACCATGAAAACTGCTAATATATTCAGATAATTCAAATTGGCAGATGTCAGTATCAATGAAAAGTAAATGAATGTGGCAAAGATGAAGATGTTGCGATAGATGTTGGGGAAGACACGGAAAGATACGGTAAGCAATGAAAGAATAAGGGAAAGGTTGAAGAAACAGAGGAAGACCAAATATAAGATGCTATATCCATTGAACAAATCGTATATAAAATAAAATGTTCTTTAATATTTCAACTATCAAAAGATGATATTTAACTGCGTTTTAATGACACAAAATTGACCCCTGTGGTGCACACTCCACGCCAGCAATGAGTGCCCGTAAGGTGACGTCTGGTAAGCGCCCGCACGGTACAAATATTCCATCATTACCGACATCTGTGTACAAAGCAGATTGGCACATCCAGCAATGGGTAATATGCCATGATGAAATATTTATTTATTTTATCAAGAAAAACTGTTAAAAGTAGAATGAGACTACTTCCGGTTGACTAATTATAACCAAAATCTAACCACCTCTTCGTGTGGATGTAAAATCAAGGAATACGAAAATATTATAATTTTTGGAATTAAGGTATTGAAGTTATGCGATACGAAACGATCGTCACATACACACACACACACTCACACACACACACATACATACATACAGACGTCATCATAAAAATTCATTTAAAACCAACCATCGAACTTTTAGACCAAAGACAATACCTTCCTTACCTAAAGGTGACGAAAAGTAATAATTAGTATTTTGTTGCCTGTTTGTAGTTCGTACACATTAACATCGTCGGGGCATGGAATCTGCTAATTTCCTGCATATCGGCAGGGATCTTCTACCATTCATTATTGATCCAAATGATCCCTATATGATGATGCTCTATAGGATTTAAGTCCGGAGATTGAGAAGACCATTTTAAAACATTTGTTTTGGGATCTCGTGGCCGTGTGCGTGAGTGTCTGGTCGCGAATCTAGGGACCCTGGTTCGATGCCGACCGACACCAAAAATTACATCACATTTTAACCCGTGAGGTGACGCCTGGTAAGCGCCCGCACGGTACAAATCATCATTACCGATATCTGTGTACGAAGCAGATTGGCATACCTAGCAATGGGTAATATGCCGTGATGAAATATGTATTTGTTTTCTAAAATCCATTGAAACTTTGAATCGTTGTCCTGCAGAAAACGCTAACGTATTTCCTCTTCAGCAAATTGTAGCCCTCAACCAAATGTTAATAATAAAAAGAAGGCTGTCCAAAGATTTATTTGGTATTTAAAATTATTTATTTTTACCTTGGTGGCTTGTTGAAAAGCTATATAATTAAATTCCTATAACACTCACATCTGTCTTATCAAAGGAGAAATTTTATTGACGCGATATGTATACGTTTTAATATTTTTCTTTTAACGACACGTTAATAACTGTTTTGCAAGAGAAATATCCACCGTTTTGACATTGGCGCCAGATATTTGAAAACAAGTTTTTGAAGCAAGATTTCTTTAATTTCTATATTACGAGAACAATTTATGTGAAATGTTTTGCTATTGAAGATAAAAATTATTGAGTAGTAGAAAAAAAAATTATGACAAATTCAGTAGTGTCGTTTGCTTAGTTTTTATGAGGGTACGTAAGATACTACTGTTATTTTATTATTATAAAAATATATATGACAGTAAAAACATTATTGTTAAGCAATGGACTTTGTACAAATAAAACTTTATATTAAAATGCTATGATAAAAGTTTCTATCTCTACGCCGCGTTAAAATTCCTTTACTAGATTCTAACTAAAATATCCTTCTGAGATATCTCTCATTTCCTGCTGCAAAAGAAAATAAACAAAATATGTTTGGAATTCACTAACTCTTTCACGTAATCTTAAACAAGAAAAATTCTTTACATATCGCAACTTTCTCTTGATTTGGGCGCCGGTGTAGCGCATACGCGCAGGCGCGTACGCGCATGATTCACTGAACTTGACATGAAAACCGCCAAGGAACGCTACATTTTGATATACTGGAAAAGAGATAAAAATCATGTGTCATTTTAACACTAATATGGTAATTTATGAGGCTCTGAATAGAGATTTTGTATAATTTATTACTGTAAAGATATTCTACTGTAGCTAGAAGATTGTATTATAAATATTTATAAAGATTTCAGCATTACTGGAAGATTTTTCTGGAAGGTACGAGTACATTTAATATATAGTATTGTATTTTTAATTAAATATGTTTTTAAAATTATAGATATGTTAATATAACATATATTCTTGAAATATCGCTAATACCGTCAATGAATTTGAAGAATTTTGAACATATTAGAAGAGTGGGACAAAATTCCTCATAGAACGAAAGAAGAGATACAATTTCAATTATTTGTGTGTACAAGAAATGTTAAATTCGTTACTTATAGGGCGCGAGCAGTAGATATGAGGATCCGTGTCAGAATGACGGCTAGTAGTTATTTACATCCACATGGATTTCAAAAATCATGATGTTTTGAATGAAAAATTATGATACTTGACACCTATGTACATTATTACTAGCTGTCACTCTGACACGGGCTCCCATATCTGCTTGCCAAGTCCAACAAAGTCACATGACTGCTCACGACCTATGCAACATAAAATGAAAATGGCGGGAGGTATTGTGCTGGCCACAACAGATTGACTCATTTGAAATATGAAATTTAATGTCACATCCGGTCAAACCGGAAGCGCTACCATCATTCCAAATGCCATGATTTGTGAACCCGTAAGCCTAATTTACAAATATTTAAAGAGAACTATAGAATAATTATAAATAAAAACGTTATTTTGAGTGGCCAGTTTTTCAGTCTTACCTGAACATTGTTGCAATAACTGACGCATAATTTATGACACATAAAAGTCACTGTTTGCATTTTAATTTAAAATGACACATCGTTCAAATATTAGAAAATGTTTTATAATTTACCAAGAAATAAATGAAATACTTTCAAAACAATCATTAAAAATTATAATCATTCTGGAAGTCATTTACAAGAAGGCCATGAAATAACAACAAATTATTTTTTTTCTCGTTCTCGTCGACCTACTTTATCCCGGAAATAAACTGGAAATCATTGACTATATTTCCGGAATTCTTCCGGTTGAAATCAAGTAGGCCTTGCTTTGAAATCAAAGGCTACTTTGATGTTAATTATATGATTATAGAGTGTATATTTCTGCAAGGCTAGAGGTATATACGAAATGAATATTTACATATAGTATATTAACATGTGTGTAATTAAATATTATCATAATATCAAATTTCGATTGCAACATGAATAATTTCGTGTTTATAAACAAAATAAAGAATTACATACTTGTCGTAAAAGTATAAATAAACAAAACATGTAAACAAACAATTTGTAAAATTGTTGAAAAAATTGTTTGAGTTTGTCATTTTTTTACAAAATAGATTATATAAATATTCGAAATAGTCTTTAGTCAAAAAAATTGGTGGTTAGTTTTTGATGGATAAGCGCTTTTTAGGGTGCATAAAATACTATTTTACTATTTTTACGATGATGTCTGTATGTATGTATCCAATACGACAATTCAAAAATTATAATTTTTACCTTCCGTCACCTTTAGGTAAGCAAGGTATTGTTCTATGGTCAAAAATTCAATGATGAGTTTTTAGTGAATAAGCATATGTCTGTATGTGTGCGTGTCTGTGTGTGTGACGAAATTTTCAGCTCGCATAATTTCCATTTTTCCGTATTCCTCAAGTTTACATCCAAAAGAAGAGGTGATTAGATTTTGGGTATAATTGGTCAACCGGAAGTATCCTCATTTGAAGATTTTAACAGTTTTTCTTGGAAAAACTCAGTTAAATATTATTAACTTATTTTCTATACGATTTGATTACATTTTAAACTTCATATTCAACAGATATAGAGTTAAAGAATTAAAAAGATATAAAATTTTATAAATCAGCCAGCTATGCTAACCATGGAAACTGCTAATATATTTAGATAATTCAAATTGGCAGATGTCATTATCAATGAAAAGTAAATGAATGTGGCGGAGATGAGGATGTTGGGGAATACACGGAAAAATGAAGGAATAAGGAAAATAACTCTAGTGTTACACGTTCCTAGAAAGATACAAGAGAGACGATTACATTGCTTTCAACATGCAATGAGGAGAGATGAAGAATATATTGGAAAAGGAATGAATAGCTTAGTAATAGACGATTGAAGAAACAGAGGAAGACCAAAGATAAGATGGAAGGACTGTATTGCGGAAGACTTGAGAGAAAAGGAACTGAATGAGAACGACGCGCAAAATTTGCATAGTTTATGAAATAATTTTGCTGGAAATTTAGAATCTTTTGCAAGAAAATTTATGTATAGAATTTATACATAATACACAGGATTGACGGAAGTGCTGGCCACTTCAGATTTTTTATATATTCTTTCAGTAAACAAAATTTAAAATTTGTGAAATGATCATATGGTGTATCGTCGTGTACCAAACGTCACGTCGCGGGGTCACACAGCTGCCATGGAGAGGGCACCACAGGGGGTCACTCATATACAATAACAAATCATATTTTCATTGAATTCTGTGAGAAACACCATGAAATCCATTCGTTTTCATATTCAAATTTCATAGAAAATTCTTCGGATTGTTTCAAATTCTCATTCATTTAGAATTTGGTCACGCTCTTGGCCTGGTTTCTTACAAAATTTGTTGATCATTCTTTGTAATTTTTGTCAACTTTTCTCGATAAACAATGTTGATATTTTAAGTTCAATATCAAACGATTTCCATGATCCAATTTCAAAAGAATTTAATGAAAAGTTAATGGAAAAACGTCGTTGCAAATTTTGTTAAACGAGGTAATTTTGATAATGTTTATTTTTGAAGAAAACTTTCCATAAATACGTCATCAGCATATGTTAGTAGTAATGGATAAAACATGACGAAATAATGCTAAGAGGTAGCATATGTTATACGTGTAAACGTAAGCGTATACAGTGGCTATATATTTAATTATATACAGGTATTAGTAAGTAAAATTTTACGGGTCATTTATGGCTTTAAATTTTTGTTGATTAATATTTAAATAAACTATCAATTACTTAAAACTTGTGATGAACGTCATTTCGGCAAAAAATCGATTTCACATCCGATTCTGCGATAGACAGTACAAAGTATTATTAATTTGTTTAAAGAAAGTGGAAATCAAAAGAAAAAATCTGTTGGCCTTGACAGATATGGGGGCCCGTGTCAATTTTAAATTTTCTAAATTTACGTAGTTAATTTGTCACCAGGAATGTGGACTTTACTTGTCGAGGAAAATAAACCACATGTAATTGGAAAATCATTAAATTTAGAATGAAAAATTATGATATTTGACATCTATGTACATAATTACTAGCTATCATTCTGAAACGGCTTGTCAAGGCCAACAAAGTCACGTGACTGCTCGCGCCCTATTGTATTTAACATTTCTTGTATACCTGCACTCTACACCAAAAATTCTACTTATATCTATTCTTTATATTTAGATTTTTTAATTTTACATTCATTCTATGAAGAAATTTTGTCTTATTTTAATTTTTTGTAATGTTTCCAATTCAATGTCGGGATTGACAGTATTTTTGAAGGGTATATGTTATATAATTTTAAATATTTAACTATTAATATAATAAGTTGGCCTTGACGAGCAGATATGGGGGCCCGTGTAACAATGAAAAATTTCAAGATTTTTTATATTCACGTCACCAGGCGTGTGGAATTTACTTGTCGAGGAAAACCACATGGAATTGGAAAACCATTAAATTTAAAATGATAAATTATGATGTTTGACATCTATGTACATAATTGTTAGCTATCATTCTGATACGGCCCCCAATATCTGCTTGTCAAGGTCAACAAAGTCACATGACTTCTCGCGCTCTATTGTATTTAACATTTCTTGTATACCTACACTCTACACCAAAAATTCTACTTATATCTATTCTTTATATTTAGATTATTTAATTTTAAATTCATTCTATGAAAAAAATTGTCCTCTTTAAATTTTTTGAAATGTTCTCAATTCATTGTCGGGATTGACAGTATTTTTGAAGGGTATATGTAATATACCTACAATTTTAAATATTTAACTATTAATACAATAAGAAATAATATAATGTATGTACTTCCCACCAAAAATATTCAGTTGTGTTTAGATTTTTCAATTGGTTTCCATGACATTATTTGGGCTGTGAGATTTATTATATAACATATATTTCTTTATCTCTAAATCTATAAAAGATATAATAAAATATTTATATGTACCAGATAGAGAATTTACTCTTCTTTAATACTAGTAAGTATAAATTTTTTCAAAAATTAATATTTAGCAGATTTTTTTAAGAATCTGCTACTTCCGGTTAATTATTACCAAAACCGTTTCAGCTCTTTCCAGTAATGTCCGATTGAGAAATACATAGTTAAACAGATATTAAGTATTATAGTTTTTGAGAAATCGTCCATCCACCCTCTTCACACACATACATACATACATACACACACAGACATCATCGTAAAAATATTAAAATCAGATTGTAGGGACCTTAAAACGTGCTTAATCAATAAATTTGTTATGCGATTTTTAGCATGAATCCAATACCTCTCTTAGCGAGAGGTAAAACTGCGTTAAGAATGCGGCACGCGCATTGAACGAATTAAAAGTAAAATTGCAACAAATGTAAAATATTCATTGACTTTATATGATTTTTGGCCCGTAATTTTAAATTGGCTAACCATTTGAACCACTCTTACTACAAGCCATTTCGTTTAGAAATCTCTCTGAAATATTCTTGTTACTCTTATCTGTATATTATTGTTTTCGGTAACAAAACGTGCGACCGATCACGATCACTCGTACTATATTTAAACCCCGCAGAGTATTGTCGTGTACGACAATGCATTTCGACTGTCTACGGCTGCTTTACAATCCGCAAGGCCGAAAAGGCCACAGGCCTTACTCGGCTGGAAATCAAAGCACGTATCATCGGTCATCATGAAGGTAAAACGCTGACATAGCGGGCAGAGAACAATGGGCTACTTGATAGACTTGATAGAGACATTATCGGGAATGTATTTGTTATTTAAACAGCATAATTAATAAGGAACTATTTGTTTTTGTACATTTTTTAACATTCAGAATCGTTAATGATTCGAATATTAAATAGCAAAGATAGACATCACCGGAATTTAAACTTAGGACATTTATTCATATGTCCTTATTTCATCTTTCTTGATAACGTAAGTCTCATAAGTTTTGGCATAAATTTCAATAACTTTCTACGGGCACCTAGCATTGGGTTTTGGACATTTACATAGATTTCCCGGTTTTCACACTGAACAACTCCAAAATACAGGGAAATGATTGTTTTTTTACTGACTAAGGTGTTGAGTATGGGGCACTATTTTCACAACAAACTATGCAAATTGCACTTGACACTGATATCTTCTTCTTCTTCAGCTTTTTTCAATTCGTTAGGAGTCGCTATGTTTTATTTTCTTCTTCCACGCATATCTGTTTTGCGTGTCGTCCTCATTTAGTTTCTTTTCTCTCAAGTCTTCCCCAATACAGTCCTTCCATCTTATCGTTGGTCTTCCACTATTTCGTTTACCTTCTATTAATAAGGTATTTATTCTTCTTCCAATATATTCTTCATCTCTCTTCATGACATGTTCAAACCAATGTAATCATCTTTCTTGTATCTACCTAGAAATTTCTTTCACCTTATCTTCATCTCTGCCACATTTATTTTCTTGTCATTGACACTAACATCTGTCAGTTAGAATTTTCTTAATATAGTAGCTGTTTCCATGGTTAGCATAGCTGGCTGATTTATAAGATTTAATTTCTTTATAATTCTTTAACTCTATATCCACTGAATATGAAATATAAAATATATAAAATATTTATGTTATATGTCAAAAAATAATATTTAACAGGGTTTTTTCAACAAAAACTGTTAAAATCTTCAAATGAAGATACTTCCGGTTGATCTAAGATCTAATCAAGTCTGCATATGGATGTATGGAAGAGGAATACGTAAAAATTGTAATATTTGGAATTATAGTACTGGAGATATCGCGGCCGAAATTATAGTCATACACACATGAACACACGCACACAGATACAGACAGCATCGTAAAAATAGTATTGTAGGGACCTTAAAACTTGCTTATTCATTGGAAACTCACCATAGAATTTTTTAACCAAAGACAATACCTTTCTTTACTAAAGATGACGTATGGTAAAAATGAGTTTTTTACTTCACGCTACTCTTGGTAAGAGAGGTATAGGGATCGTGCCAAAAATCGCATATCGAGAATTTGTTAAAAGACAATGTTTTAATACTATCGTTCAGAAAATTCTGAAACCTTGTATTTCTACCTTAATCTAATATGGAAAGAAGCCATTAGATTTTAATGTAAATCAGATAACCAGAAATGGCACTTTACTGGAAACTCAAAATAGTTTCTCCTCGAAAAATACCTTTAAATATTATTTTTTCGAGAAACACCTTAAAGACAGTCAATACAAAAAACATTGCATGATTGGGAAATATCTGACTCCCGACAGACTACCCAATATCCTAGTCCTAAGTAATTCCCTACCCAGACTTTCTCCTGGCAAGGTCGCTGGGTAACCTTGCTCATTGCTACCTCTCCTTCTCGGCTTCTTAGCCTTCCTCCTTCCTGCTATTGGCCCTGGACACTCTCGGACACTGCAGTCCACGTTAAGCTACAATACTACTCGGTAGCGTCGCAGGAAAACAACAGGAATCGGAGTAAGATAAGTGTAAACCGATCGCGAAAGTGCAACAAGACCAGGAGTAAAATACGCGTCAAATAGGCACAGGGGAGTAATAAAGGATAATGAAAGATTAAAGAATTAGAAATAAGAGCAAAGAAGAGTAAAAAGTGCAGTGAATTTTTAAAATTAATTGTTGGTCAGAGTAATACGTGTTGTAAAGTGCAATAAATAACTTAGCAGAAAATGTTTAAAAATATTTAAATATAACAATATTTTAAATGTAAAATTTTGTAGACAAAATTAATAAAAATATCAATGGACGTAAGTAATTTTTACAGTCCTAAAACGTTTTGTAATATTCTATGTAAAATACTCAAAAATTCTAAATATATTTACGACCACTTCTGATCAAAAATCATATATTTATAAGGAAAATATCTACGTAAATCTAGTGAAAATAAACTATAAAAAGTGTTTGAAAAGTATAGTGTAAATTAAATATATTTCTATCATTATTAAACTAATGATAAGAAGTATATAATATTCCGTACATACTTGGATTATAAAATAAACGTAAGTTTGTCCTATTTTTCAAATAATTTATACCTTAAATTAATCACCATACCATATACTAGATGTTCAATAAGTTGTAGAAACGCTACACCCAAAAATTGGTTTGAAATTCACACCCAAAATCACACACAAATCAAATAATGCTTCTCGTTCAACAGCTAACAGACGAATGAATAAATGCTATTATGTGGTTTTACATAATTCTTTATTAAATTAATTTTTAAATTAATGTTAGAATAATTGTTATATTATGTAAATATTAAAAATAATGTTCATACATTCTATTGTCTTTATATTACATTTGACTCCCCTAGGAAATAAAATTTTCAGAATCGCAGAAAAATTGTTTAACTAATTTCTAGCACTATTAATAAATCATGGTTTTGTGGATTCTTAACAATGCCCTGATCAATAAATAGCAAGAAATACAACGGACTTGTTTTTTTTTAAATCCACAAATTCATAAATAAAATTCTGATGTGGCCAGTACATTACCTCCCGTCAATTATATGGATTTTGTACAAATTCCATATGTAAATTGCAAAATATTCTATATTTCCAAGAAAATTATTTCATGAACAAAGTATATAATTTATGAAATTTTATAAATTTTTAACTCTTTATCTATTGAATATGAATATAAACATGTAACCAAACTGTATAGAAAATAAAATATTCTTTAATATTTATAATAAAATTTAAGTGCGTTTTGTCAAGAAAAACTGTTTTTAACTTTAAATATAGGTATTTCTGGTTTGATAATTACAATTTTTAGAATTGTAGTTTTGGAGTTATTGTCTTTCATAAATTGTCACACACACACACACACACACACACACACACATACACACACTTACACATATACACACACATACATACATACACACATACAGACATCTTCGTAAAAATAGTAAAATCGTACTATATAGTCCCTAAAACGTACGTAATACCGTCTTTACCTATAAGTGACGAAAAATACATAATATTCATTTTTCAATTAAATATTTGCCTACTGGAAATGTGTACATACAGATTGGTGATCGGCTTCCCTAATTATTTTAGTTAAAAAAGCTTCAAATAAAAGTTATAAAGCATAAAATTCTATATCTGAATCAATAAACAACAGAAATTAGGTATGAAAATGTCCAAAATCACCTCAAAAATAGCAGTAGCCATGGAATTGAAACAAAAAATTAACAAATGTTAACGATTTATCTGTCAAGCTAGATTATTTTTTTATTATTATTTGTAAATTCTATATGTATATATGAGAAATTTGCAGTGTAGAATATGCTAAATTAATTACAAATTTATATTTTTCTTTGTAGACATAGAAATATTATCTCAATCAATTAAGTAGTTTATATGTATTGCAACAATATATTATACTTAAATTAACATAATTTATATTGAAATAAAATTATATTGAAAATGACTTAATTTCATAGCAATTTATAAAATTATTAATATGAAAACCTAACATGCAATCTAATGATTATTGAAAGAACGGTACTTACTTTTATTTTGTGTATAAATGGTTATTATAATTACGAAATATTTACATTGGTCGTTCTTGCATTTAGCCACAGATATATACATTACACTGATATAATATAAAGAGGTCAATGATCTATACAATGTTTATAAAACATTGTTTATATATTTATAAATAAATCACGTTTTTAAAATATATAACAATTATAATATGTAAATATTATATATTTAGTGCATTGACTTATAAACTACACAAAAGGAAAATTATCATTTTTAGGTAATAATTAATAATAATTGATAATTAGCAACACAGATCTCAAATGCATGTAGCTGACAGATGTCACTGTCAAAAAATTCAGCATTTCAAATAATAATAGTAAGGTTTTAAAAAGAAAATAGTAAATGGAACAATAATTGTATGGAAAGGAACTTAATACAGTTACCAGCATAAATAAATATGTAGGAATAAGTATATAAATAAAAAAAAACATATTGTCACGGCATATTACCCATTGCAAAAGTCAACAATAAACGAATAACTGTCTGTCAGATAACGGACTCATTCGTGTCACTGAAGTTAACATTTTTATCTTAAATATTTAAAAATTTACGACATACGTACCCTCATATATTTATCTATAGTTTTACTCTTGACACAAAAAATCTAGATAAATCCTTCATGTAAATAACAGCAAATACGTATGTAATTATCTGTTCTTTGTTGTTGTAAAATAAATTGATTTACAATTTTGTTTTTCTCTATAAACTGCTGAGCAACCTGTGGATTTCTTGTCATCAAAATAAATTGTGTGCAGGAATTGAATTCCTGCGGAGCGGTGAATTAACGCAGGGCAGGAATCAGAATATTTGATAATAACAGCAGAAAATATTATATTAACTTTGGAAGTAAACAAGGGTTTGTTAACAAAAAAAATTGCACAAACTTAGAAAAAGCAATAAACTAAAACAACTTTACCTTCATATAAACTACAGTTAAATAACATAATTTGCACAAAAATCCACCGTTAGTTTCATTTATTTTTGAAAGTTCAGCTAATATTGTCAAAACATTCTCCTTTTTACCTATCGCTAAGAGAGGTATTGGAATCATACTAAAAATCGCATATCCAAATTTTAATGATTAAACATGTTTTAAGGTCCCTACAATCCGATTTTAATATTTTTACGGTGATGTCTGTGTGTGTGTGTTTGTGTGTGTGTGTGTGTGTATATATATATAAGGGGTTGGAGATACGATTTCTCAAATTCTATAAGATTAAAGACCTGTGTAACTACGGATTCCTCAATCTAACAGTAATGGGAAGAGTTGAATAGGTTCTGGTAACAATTGGATAACCGGAAATAGTAGTATTTTAACAAAAATGTTCTAAATATTGTTTTTTTAATATTTATGTTATTACATATATTAAAAAACAAAATTCTCTATCCGACACATTTAAATTTTTTATTATACCTTCTATAGATTTAAAGATATAGATATATAATCTATAAAATAATCTGTTGTAGTAAATCTCACAGCTCAAACATCTTCATGGTAACTACTTGAGAAATTAAAATGTCTGTAATTGACAGATAAATGTCACTAATGTCAGTGTCAAAAATTCAGAGATAGTACTGAAGGCTTTTTCTGGGAACGATATTTAATATTTCTTATTGTATTATTAATTATATATTTAAAATTATAGGTATATTACATGAACCCTTCAGAAATAACGCCAATCCTGTTAATTAATTGGAAAAACCTCGAACATTTAGAAGAAATGGAGAAAACTTGCTCATAGAATGAATTTAAAATTATAGAAAATACGTAAATATACAGATTAGGTGTAATTAGAATTTTTTGTGTGTACAAAAATGTTAAATACAATATATAAACAAATGTTATTACTCGGTTACAGCGATGGAATTCATGGATATAACGACAAATATTTGACTTATCATGCAAAAAATTACGACCCTAAAGTCTATTTTTGGCTTCATAAAACATTGGAATAATATTTATGTGAAAAATTTGTGCAATACAGTACTGTCATAATAAAACAAAAGATATGCCAGCAAGTTAATATATATCTCCATGACAACCAAGCATTTGTTATAAATTACTTTCTCACTTACTATAAACAGCATCAGCCTTAAGTAGGCGTTGATTGTTTTTTCACAAATGTTTTTCTCTCGTATTATTACAGAATAGTTTTTCTTTAATTTTTTAATTAATATTAACAAGAATTTAAACGAAAGTACTACATATTATAAGTGTTGTAAAGTAATATACTTATTAGTTAATATTATTAATGACATGTTTCAAAATTTTATAAAAGTTAATAGAGTATAACTAATATATGAAAAAGATTACTAATAAATTGTTTCCAAAAGTGAATTCCTTATAGCATTTTACATAAATTTACTTGTTTTTATTGTTATATATTATGAAACAAAAATTGTGTTGCAACATTTATTCGTAGTCGTTTTGTAGTCTGATTTACCGTTGAAATCTCCATATATAAATGGGTATAGGTTCAAACCCCGGCAAAATTTTGACATTTTCACTACAAAAATGAATTCTACATACAATTTTACATATGTGTACCAATTTTTATTAAAATATTTTAACGTATACAACTTTAAGTATAACTTAAACAATACGTGGCGTCCTAGAGGGGCAGGGGGGAATCGAATGCAGCATTGGATAGCTGGAAGTGTCTACTATTCCGGTACGGAAACACGTTTATGTCGCTGTAGTAGTATTTTTTCTATGGAGGTTAGAAACGAAACACGAGCAACGGATCAATGTGAAATTTCTCGTTAAATTAAAAAAAACTCCGACTGAGTGGTATAAGTTGTTGAAAGAGGCCTATGGTGAGAATTCTCTATCTCGTGCGCGTGTTTTCCAATGGTATAAATGGTTTTCTGAAGGCCGAGAGAGCACCGAAGATGACCAACGTCCAAGTCGACCTGTCTCTGTTTCAACTCCGCAAACAGTGACCAAAATCAATGGAATTGTGAGCGGAGTTCGTCGTATGAGCATTCGGATGATTGCTGAGACTCTAAACGCCGATAAAGAAACTGTCAGAAAAAAATTACATGACGAATTGAACATGAAGAAAGTCTGGGCGAAGTTGGTCCCAAAAAAATTGACCTCTGACCAAAATCTCGTCCGTCAACAGATTTGCTCAGATTTTCTTGAGAGGTTAGATGAAGAGCCTGAATTGATGGAAAACATCATCACTTGCGATGAAACCTGGATATTCCAATACGATGTTGAAACTAAGCAACAATCGATGCACTGGAAAACTCCTGCATCGCCAAGAATGAAAAAAGTAAGGATGTCGAAATCAAGATTTAAAGCCATGCTAATCGTTTTTTCGACATCAACGGCATCGTGATGACTGAATAGGTTCCCGAATTTTTAAAATAAAATTCTTTTTCATAAGCAGTCTCGTTATTTAATAGCCAGACCTCGTATATTCAAATTATGAACAAATTATATTCACAAGTTTTTTGTGAAAGGTCAAATTGACAAAAAAATACTCTTTGTTGTTCTTGTTCTTTGTCTTGTTTTTCTAGATTGTAATGATAACATTTGAACTTCTTTGTAAGTATGAAAATAATATATGATAAATGCTTCGTATATCTGCTGCTAATTGAATTAGCGATTTGTCAAGGTTCGTCTGAAATTTTTCACATTTTCCTGCAAAATTCTTCGCATATCCGTGATTATTTTTAGATATGCGTCATCTTTTGTAACATTTCCAGCACCTACGCTGATCTTGATACTAATTCTCACTAATTCACGCATCAAGTAGGCTGTGAATTTGTTCTCACGTGATTTGATTATAATTAAATTTGAGGTTCACACGATTTAATATGCCTAAAGTGCTTGATATTTCGAAACTATAAAGATTCAAGTCACTTTTCATTAAGCATTCAACTATTTTCGATGTTTTGACACTTGTTAAAAGTTCATACAACAATACGTAATCTTTTGACACATCTAATGCAATGGTTTGTGTTTTGTTCACCCAAAGGGGACGGTGTAAACCACGCCTGTAACAAAGAAATATTCATTTGTTCTCTGGTTTTTGTTTTCTAGCAATGTTTAGCAAACAAAGAACTAACAATGATTTTAACTTGACCCAGTTATGACAATAGTATTAATTTTTTAAATGATTATTAACACTATCTATTTAAGGATATGTTTGCAGTAATAATAGATAATTTTTTTCGTCCTTAAATATGTCTTTATGTTAATGAAAAAGTTGATTATATCTTATTGTAGTTTCTATCGCAATTAGGGACATATTTTCAAAGAAAATTAATAAAACATTAATGTAATATATCAGCCTGAAGCTAAATACGTGAGATTGTTTTGAAAAATTGAATTGTGATTTATTAAGAATAATTTGTTTGATGTAAACATATAAATCTATCATAATTTGATACCACTAAGACAGTAAATCACTTGATGAAATAATAAACAGTATATGATGCCAAAATTATATTAAATCGTCCGGCATAATATTCTACCTTAATGACATTTCATATATTACAAAAAACTCAATAAATAAAAATATACAATTACAGCTTAAATTAACAAGAAAAATAAAATAATTTCGATAACAATTAGGTTTTAAACTATATTAAATTAACCATAACATGCGAATCAGAATAGTTCGGCCACTATTTTACTGACCATAACAGATTTAATTCTATTAAACATTGTATCAACTAACTTCGCACACTAATCAGGTTTAATATTATTCCATACTTTTTACCTCTCGCTAAGAGAGGTATTGGATTCATGCTAAAAATCGCATATCCAGATTTTATTGAATAAGCACGTTTTAAGGTTGATAGAATCTGATTATAATTTTTTACGATGGTGTCTGCGCATGTGTGTGTGTGTGTGTATTTGGATGTATATCTCAAATATTATAAGACTTATATTTAACTATGGATTCCTCAACCTAACATTAATGGGAAGAGCTGAACAACCGAAGTGGTAGTTTCTTAAAAAAAAATCTTCTAAATATTATTTTTTGAAAATTTATGTTATTACAAATAATAAAGACCATTAAATTCTCAATCTCACACATTTAATTTTTTTTATTATATCTTCTATAGATATAAAGATATAATATTTAATAATATAAAATAATCTGTTGATGCCTGAAATTGACAGATAACTGCAAAATGTAAGTGTCAAAAATTAACAGTTTTGCTGACATAACTGAAAGCTTTTTCTGGGAAGTACTTTTAATATTAATTATTGCAAATACAATCTCTCGGGTGGGAAATAAAAGATCTCACTTCCACCCCAAAGGGTTGGAAATGTTTATGTAGGGGTTGCCTAGCAACATTGTCATAGATCCCTATAAAACAGCAAGCTAAACAAATTTTAGTAGAGCTGTTAATAATGTTAATAAAATGAAAGGTTATAACTCATTGAGTTATTTTGAAAATTATTCATTTAAAAAGAGAATGATTGTGAATAAAATAGTATACATACCTCGGTGGGAGTTTCATCACAGCCCTCGGCTGTAATAAAACATATCCCACCTCGGATGTAGTATACTATTTTTTATCCCGAGTATTTTTAACCTTCCGTCACCTTTAAGTAAGGATGATAATATTGTCTCTAGTCAAAAAATTCGATCGTGAGTTTCTAATGAATAAGCATGTTTTGGGATCCTTAGAATACAAATTTACTTCAACCATTAAATGGGTATAAATACGTTACCAAAAATTGGGTAGAGTTTTGTTAATATCAGCATTAAATTCTTCCTAGCAATTTTTATAATTATTACTCTACTGGTCTTGGTTGCATAAAAGCAAATGTAAAACAGTTATTCACCCTAAGTTTTAAGTAACATCTTTCTCTAAGATTTTTCATTCTCTAAATGGCATGAATGTTAGCCGTTACGTCAGATCACGTCACGTTGTTACATCACGATATCGACGCATAATTAGTCCAGATTACAATGATTATCGTCACCAACACGGATATAAAAAATACTGACAGTATAATGAGACCCGAAGACTCGGCTGTTTATCTTAAAAGATCAAAACTAAAAGGTCCTTCTTTAAGGTTAATGGAAGCATTATGTTACAAGAGAAATTTGTTTAGACGGCGTTGACATGACAACATGAGCGATAATGATAGAATTGTTGCAGATTTATGGGGGTCTTGTAAGTTGTTAAATTTTATTTCTCAAGAATTTGAGAAGGGATAACTTTTACTGTTTGTGTTTAATAATAATTGTAGTCTATTTAAAACTACAAGTATTCAATGATTTCCAAATAGAGGCACACCCAAACTCACTGTCCGAAGTAAAATAAATCATTCAATAATTACTAATAATGTCTTTACGCTCTAATTATTACAGAAATTTTACTCCTACACATTTAGTTATACAAGTACTTGGAACTATAAGTATTTACTGTCTTCTAAAAGGCGATATATTTATATCGCTGAGGGTGTATTCCACACAGACATTAGCTGTCGTGGAGAGATACCACAAGGATCATCTTGTGATATTTGAAAAATATGTACAATTTATTTTTTAAAGACGTCTGATCAAGATCGTTTTTACCTCTCGCTAAGAGAGG
Organism: Harpalus rufipes; assembly: GCA_951394225.1. Classification (NCBI taxonomy): domain Eukaryota; kingdom Metazoa; phylum Arthropoda; class Insecta; order Coleoptera; family Carabidae; genus Harpalus; species Harpalus rufipes. The sequence continues at coordinate 2,194,060 of OX596288.1, forward strand.
TATTGGATTCATGCTAAAAATCGCATATCCAGATTTTATTGAATAAGCACGTTTTAAGGTCCCTACAATCCGATTTTAACATTTTTACGATGATGTCTGTGTGTGTGTGTGTGTGGATGTGTGTGTGTGTGTGTGTGTGTATGTGTGTGTGTGGGATGTTGGAAGGACGGTTACTCAAAAACTATAAGACTTAAAATTTGTTTAACAACGTATTTCCCAATCGGACATTCATGGGAAGATCTGAAAAGGTTTTGGTAATAATTGGACAACCGGAAGTAGAAGATTCTTGAAAAAAAATCTTCTAAATATTATTTTTTGAAAATTTTTCGTGGTAATATTAAAGAAAATTAAATTCTCTATCTGATACATTTAAATATTTTATTATATATTCCATAGATTTAGAGATAAAAGAAGTATAATATATAAAATAATCTGTTGTAATAAATTTGACAGCCGAAAGAATGCCATGAAAAATAGTTGATAATTTAAATTATTTGTAACTGACAGATAAATGTCAGTGTCAGAAATAATGAGTAATGAATTAAAAATGTACTTGGAGAATCCCTTAGTTCTTGATCTGTGACTATTATGGAGATGACAAGTCTAGGTTGAAGGACTTAAATTTGTTTCAAACATTATGGGACAATGTACACCAGTACTGTAGACTAGAGTAACTTTGAATTGCGAAAAAGCTATCAAATTCTTCTCAAGTAAGTTGTAAATATTGACAAAATCGGAGTGCAATCTATCCGTCACTTTATTAAAGGGAATTAAGGTTATTTAGATGTAACAAGTATGAAAAAATAAAATGTAAAAGAAGATATATAAGAATAGATGCACAATCCAGATATATACATTTTAGACCGCCCAAAATTAATGTTTTTACTAGACGAATATGAAGAGAAAGTAAACAAAGTTGTTCGAATTGAAAATTGCTGTTACCAGCCTAATATTTATATATGGTAAACTCTACTTTGTAATTTATTGTAACATAATTTATGGTAAAATATCTTCATGTTGAGACATGCTATTATTGAATAATAAAGAAGTTTATACGTCATAGATTTATATGAATATATTATTTGTATTTATAAAAATAATCTTTGCTTTATGCATACAGCCAGGTAAAATATACGGCGAGAGGTTATGTGCTGGCCACATCAGATTTTTTAGTTTTTATGGAGGTACATAAGATACTACTGTTTTGTTATCATAAAAGTATGTTATAGTAAAAGCATTCAAAATTCAAAAATAAATCAACGTACATAAACTCTGTATTCCGAGTTGATCCCTACGTTTTCAATTTCTGATGGAAGAATAACTAACTCATTATTGTCGGTGTTTTAAAAGAGTATACAATATCTTCGTCCAATCGACGGCAAAAATTTAAAAAGAAACTGTATTGTATTTCCAGATTTTGGCCATTTTCAGTTATTTTACTCTAGAGATTGTATTCGTTGTTCAAAAAATATGAAAATTGAGATGCTTATTTAATTTTGCACGTAGAATCGAATGGTTATACTCCCAAGTTTGTAAATTGACCCATTTTTTGAGCATAGCCTAAAAATGAGTATTTGTAAGTAAAACTTTGTGGGCAAATATCTCGAGAACAAAAAGAGATAACGACGATTTTGGAAACAGCGCATTGATGAGTATATCCATATAAAAGATGGTAGGAATCTATTGCGGAAGACTTGAGCGAAAAGGGATTGAATGAGGACTAGACGCAAAACAGAAATGAAAAATAGCGACGAAAGAAGAAGATGTCAGTGTCAAGTGCAATTTGCATAGTTTATAAAATAATTTTACTGAAAAATATAGGACCTTTTCCAAAAAAATAAGTTCAGTTAAACAGCAGTTATTCTTACTATACCAACGTTTCGGTGCACCCTTGCACCTTCTTCAGGGTCTATTGTGCAACAAAAATGTATACACACAAAATAACATGGACATTATCACACTTACAGTAAAATCTTACAAATTGTTACAATTCATGTACACAAAATACATTCGTACAAAACATTCAATTAATTTATTAAACATCGTACAACAAATTTAAAGAGCATACACACATCCGTTTGCTTTACGAATAAATTATAACAATTTGTAAGATCTTTCTGTAAGTGTGATAATGTCTATGTTATTTTGTATGTATTACACCTTTGTTCTAGAATTGTTGTAGCTCCTGAGGAAGGTACAAGGGTGCACCGAAACGTTTATACATAATGCACAGGGTTGACGCAATATATATATTTATTCAAATATATTTAATAAAAGTTATTGCAAATTGAATTTCAATTTTTGTTGTACTGTCAATTTATTTATCGATTTATCACTAATCACATAGATAATAACAACAATCATAACTTCACACGTTCCATAAATTCCTTATGGTAATTTATTTATGAATATGCCTATAATTACGATTTAATATAACTATAAAACTAAAACAATTACCCCTTAACCTTAAAATAATAATAAAATAAGCTATGAGCTATATACGTATTTCGAGAACTAAGTTCTCATCATCAGTAGAACAAAAACAAAAGTTTAAGCAGAGAAGTTAAGATTACTCAACATGTAAACCATGTCAGAGGTCTAACGACTCTGAGCAAACAAGGGAGAGAACTGGGATTATATAGGGATAGGAGTCACAGGTGAATGAATACCAATTAAAACTAGGATTTAGCGTCCAATGAAATTTAAGATTTAAAATGTCCTATAAAATTTAAGTTTATATTAAATCGAATAATTTAGAATTTGGTATGGGACCGAGATCTGCGTTCATCAAGTTATTTTTAAATTTATTTATTATTAAGCTCTCGTATGCATCTAAATATCTATCATTATTAATATGTTTTAAAAGTTTAATGTTAGAATTGTTAATTTTGTGATTATTAATGAACATATGTTGAGCCACGCTAGATTTTTCGGGATTACCGCTTTTTAGATGATAAAAATGTTCTTTAAACCGAGTCTCAATTTGTCTTTTAGTTTGCCCGATGTAAACTTTATTACAATCATTACAGCTAATTTTATATATACCGGATTTTTTGTTAGTGTCTAATTTATCTTTAGGATTACCTAATAAAGATTTATAATAATAATAAATAAATTTAAAAATAACTTGATGAACGCAGATCTCGGTCCCATACCAAATTCTAAATTATTCGATTTAATATAAACTTAAATTTTATAGGACATTTTAAATCTTAAATTTCATTGGACGCTAAATCCTAGTTTTAATTGGTATTCATTCACCTGTGACTCCTATCCCTATATAATCCCAGTTCTCTCCCTTGTTTGCTCAGAGTCGTTAGACCTCTGACATGGTTTACATGTTGAGTAATCTTAACTTCTCTGCTTAAACTTTTGTTTTTGTTCTACTGATGATGAGAACTTAGTTCTCGAAATACGTATATAGCTCATAGCTTATTTTATTATTATTTTAAGGTTAAGGGGTAATTGTTTTAGTTTTATTTATTATTTAACCTTAGACTCCTCCTATTATTGTAATTAATATAACTATGTCAATTACTTTATTTATTAAAATACGGCACCATTCTTATTGAAATACAAGACCCTCTAGATCTTATTTCGTCACTGGTCATTCTAAGATAAATTAATGTTGTCAATCAGAAATAATTTAAATCTCTATATTAACCGAACTGCAAAAGGTCAACTAAAGGATGATATTACAGAGTTATTATTGTGATAAAGTATTACATCGTTTTACACGGCTTCAAACTGTGGGAGAGTGTTAGGAAAATATATGCCTAACATTATTTTGCTCAGTAAAAAGACTGTACGAGGTGTGTTCAAAAACTATCGCGAATTTTGAATTTTCGCGGGTTACGTATATTCGAATTTCGATCTTTTTGTGGCTTTATGTTGGTACTCATGTCTCTCACTTATGTCGACAAGCTCGGCCATTTTGAATGTTCACTTACTTGTTGACAGCTGCTTTGCTTGCACGTGTTTTGGATCGTCTTCGATTTTTACCTATTGTGCTTATTCGTTAAAAACTGACTATGAATTTTTTGACCAAGACAATATCTTTCTTATCTAAAGGCGACGGAACGTAGAAAAAAATAATTCATTTAAAATTTGTCATTGTCATAAAATGTTTTTATCAAAGAAGTTATTTCATTTCTACGAGTAGAAATGAAATAACTTCTTCCGTCGCCTTTAGATAAGAAAGATATTGTCTTGGTCAAAAAATTCATAGTCAGTTTTTAACGAATAAGCACAATAGGTAAAAATCGAAGACGATCCAAAACACGTGCAAGCAAAGCAGCTGTCAACAAGTAAGTGAACATTCAAAATGGCCGAGCTTGTCGACATAAGTGAGAGACATGAGTACCAACATAAAGCCACAAAAAGATCGAAATTCGAATATACGTAACCCGCGAAAATTCAAAATTCGCGATAGTTTTTGAACACACCTCGTATTTATAATAAAAAGAAATTTGGATGAGAACTTTTAAAAGTGAAGAGGCAGAATAACCTCCCTAATTTTGAAGGTGAATAAAAAAATCTGATGTGGCCAGCACAATACTTCCGTCATTCCTGTGTATTATGTACAAATTCCATACATAAATTGCACTTGACACTAATTTCTTCTTTAATTTTTTCCATTTGTTAGGGGTCGCTATTTTTATTTTCTTCTTCCACTCATTTCTATTTTGCGTGTCTTCCTCTGTTTCTTCTACCTTTTATTACTAAGCTATATTCATTCTTCTTCCAATATATTTTTCATCTCTCCTCATGACATGTTCAAACCAATGTAATCGTCTCGTATCTTTCTAGAAACTTCTATCACTCCAGTTTTTTCCTTATTCGTGTCTTCCACAACATCTATCTCAACATACTAATATCTGCCACATTCATTTATTTTTTATTTTATTTTATTAGTAGTTTCTACGGTTAAATTTATGAAATCGTATAGAAAATAATATATTCTTTATAATAACATTAAATGTCAATAAATGATATTTAATTGCTTTTTTTCTACAAAAACTGTTAAAAATTGCAAATGAGGGTACTTCCGGGGGACCAATTATAACCAATATCTAATCATGTCTGCGTATGGATCTAAACTTGAGGAATACGAAAAAAATATAATTTTTGGAATCATGGTATTGAAGTTATGCGATCCGAAACAATCGTCACACGTACGCACACACATACATACATACATATTGACATCATCGTAAAAATAGTAAATTCGTATGGTAGGGACCCTAAAACATGCTTATTCATTAGAAACTCACTATCGAATTTTTTGACCAAAGACAATACCTTCCTTACCTATATCCGTTGTATTTGCTACTATATATATATATATATATATATATATATATATATATATATATATATATATATATATATATATATATATTGATCAGGGCATTGTTAAGAATCCACATGGTTTAAAGAGATTTTGATCCTAGGGGAGGCAAATGTAGTATGAATGCAATAGATATATGAACAAATAATTCATGCTTATTCATTAGAAACTCACTATCGAATTTTTTGACTAAAGACAATACCTTCCTTACCTATATCCGTTGTATTTGCTACTATATATATATATATTGATCAGGGCATTGTTAAGAATCCACATGGTTTAAAGAGATTTTGATCCTAGGGGAGGCAAATGTAGTATGAATGCAATAGATATATGAACAAATAATTCATGCTTATTCATTAGAAACTCACTATCGAATTTTTTGACCAAAGACAATACCTTCCTTACCTATATCCGTTGTATTTGCTACTATATATATATATATATATATATATATATATATATATATATATATATATATATATATATATATATATATATATATATATATATATATATATATATATATATATATTGATCAGGGCATTGTTAAGAATCCACATGGTTTAAAGAGATTTTGATCCTAGGGGAGGCAAATGTAGTATGAATGCAATAGATATATGAACAAATAATTACTATTAATATTATTATTATTATCCGAAAATGATACATTTTGAAATCGCAACAGCCGATTAAAAACGTAAAAATCTAATATCCTGTACAAACCGAAGACCGTCAAGCGTATATCTTATATGTTATATTACACATTGTAATTCCCTGTATAATAAATATGATATTTGTATAACCTTGCGATGATTCCCGGATGTGGAGCATTGAGAGCCGTTGGCAAGGAGCATTTCTCCTTCAAGCCGCGTATCTTGCCCTCCTATAGGCAGCCCACAGATCTCTACACTTTCCCAAGCAAGGCCGAAGTCGCTACCCAGCCAAGGTCAAGATCGACCACAGAACTATACAACTCAAAACACAACTAGAATACGATCAAATAGAAAACGACAATAACAAATTATGAAAAATTGAAGATAATTATTGTGCTAAGGAAGATTGTTGAGAAATTTATCATTTTAGAGTGTTTTGCATTAAGCCCCTTTGCTAATGGGACACTTTAGCTGAATGGCTGAGTGTACCACAAGAACTCCCAAAGAAACTTTTACAACGGAATTTGAGAGCCATTTTTCAAGACCAAATCTATTACGCGTTAGAAACATTAGAAACATTGGTTTTTCTTAGTGGTGGGATCAGGATCCGGCTAGTTTCTGTTTCCAAAAATATCCAGCTATCTGGATAATTGAAAGTTAAAGTATCTGGATCTCGCATCCAAATCTCAGTATCATAGTATGAGTATCGGATTTTGGATTCGAATCTGGGAATGGATGGGGAAGCATAAAAAGAGAGTGACTGCCGTGCAAATGAGATATTTACGTGGATATGTGAGTATGTCAGACGGGATCGCGTGAGGAATAATTTGGTGTATGAAGAATGTATGATTAGGAACAATGTGATTAAGAGACAACCAACGTGTGAGTCAGTTGAGATGGTTTGGGCATGTGGAGAGAATAGCGAGTGAACGTCTTGTTAAGCGTATATATCTTGGTGAAGTTGAGGGTTTTCGATTGCGTGGCCGACCAGTGTGTAAGTGGATGGATGTGATTGGTAGGGTACTTAAAGAGAGAGAGTTTCCAAGTATGAAGAGAAGAATGTATGAATGCAATTATGAGTGTGGCTGAGGCGAAAGAAGTCTGCTTAGATAGGAATGTGTGGCGAAGGATGATTGTTTCCTAACTATTATTGTGATCCGGATACGGTATTTCGCTACCAAAAATCGGTCACTTTAATATATTTAAGAGTAAGGATTTGTTGTATGATGTTGATGTTCTTATTGTTATCGGGTTTGTGCGAACCCACTAAGTGGTACACGCGTGATTTTATGTATGTATCTAAGTATCGGATCTTAAATCCGGATTCGAATATCGAATCTTGGAAATGGATTTAGTATATGTAACTACATGCCCCTTAGTCACTTTTAAATATAAATAGCTATTTTTAGCGCTTATCTCAATATTTTTCCAATAATTTGTCATTCTGAAGCATAAAGCGGATACCAACAAAAAGACGACAATGAATTTTAGCCTTCAACCACAAGGCAAGGTTTACTTAAAACCTCTTCTGTAGCCATCACATGTTCTCACGTATTTGTGGTCACTGAGCCGTGGATTTGAATTTTAATCTCTTCGAAATGTAAGAATCAATTATTACTTTGTTAATAATATATTCATATCGTTAGAAAGTCGTATAAGAGTCCACATAAACAGCTTTCGTTTCTACAAAATATTGCAGATAAGAAAGAAGCTGTCAAGTGATTGACGCGTGATCTGCTACTGTGTGGTATAGAACTCAAATTGTCGACATTGTCAAAACTGTCAACGCTGACAATACTGTCAACAATACTGGAGATATAAGTACAAGTTATGAAATTATATAAATATGAATAACATATTTATATGGATAATGATTGTTTATTTGTGTATAAGAAAATAATGCATTGAATACCTGTTAGTACATTAAAAAAAATAACAGGAACTACATTCCGGAGTAAATATAATGAAAACAACTTTATCAAAGACAACAGCTCAATTTAACCTTGATTAATATACAAAATTGCCCAGATTTAATTACTAAAACTTTCGGTTCTTCCCGCATCCGGGAAAGAAAATTCATCATAGAATGAATTTAAAATTAAACAATCTAAATATAAAGAATAGATAGAAGTAGAAATTTTGGTGTAGAGGGTACGTATACAAGAAATGTTAAATACAATAGGGCGCGAGCAGTCATGTGACTTTGTTGGCCTTAACAAGCAGATATGGTGCCCGTGTCAGAATGATAGCTAGTAATTATGTACATAGATATCAAATATCATAATTTCTCATTCTAAATTTAGTGATTTTCCAATTCCATGTGGTATATTTTTTTGAATGAACCCTCCTAATATAGCCTACAAGATTAAATTTAAAAGAATAATTATACAAAGTTGCAGTTATTGAAAATTAAGTTTTTCTTTTATTAACAGAACTTTCTTTCTTTTCAGGAGCGTGGTAGAGCAGTAGTTTCCTGCAATGAAGGGTTGGTTCGACGCTTTTCGTTGCGACGGAGGTCCAACGCTTTACAGCTTCCATAACCGGACTCCAGTTACTGGAGATGTTACCCTCATAACGGCATTGGTGCTATTTGCAACTCTCTATCTCGCTTTTCTGGTTATCTTTCCAGGAATACGAAAAGAGGTAGGATATTACTTCCAAAATATGGAAAGAATGTTTTAGTAAGAACTTGGGATGCATACGAGGTCTGATCAAAAAATCTGATGCGCCCAGCACAATACCTCTCGCCATTTTCATTTTATGTTGCATAGAGAAAAAGCAATCATGTGACTTTGTTGGCCTTGGCAAACAGATATGGGGGCCCGTGTCAGAATGACAGCTAGTAATAATGTACATAGGTGTCAAGTATAGTATATCCATGTGGATTATTTTCCTCGACAAGTATATTCCATACTATTGATGACAAATAAACATCAGAATATTTTGAAATTTTGAATGAAAAATTATGACATATGACAATTGTGACATCTATATAAATAACTACTAGCCGTCATTCTGACACGAATCCTCATATCTGCTTGCCAGGGCCAACAAAGTCACATAACTGCTCGCGCCCTATAAGTAACGAATTTTACATTTCTTGTACACACAAATAATTGAAATTGTATCTCTTATTTCGTTCTACTAAGCTATTCATTCTTCATCCAATATATTATTTATATAGTTATTTCCTTACCTATCTTTCCGTGTCTTCCCCAACATCTACTTCAACAGTCTCATCTCTGCCACATTAATTTACTTTTTATTTATACTCACATCTGTTAATTTGAATTATATGAATATATTAGTAGTTCCCATGTTTAGCATAGCTGGCTGATTTATAAAATTTCTTTAAAATTCTTTAACTCTATATCTATTGAATATGAAGTATAAAGTGTAATCAAATCGTATAGAGAATAATATATTCTTTAAGTTATAATAACGTTAAATGTCAATAAATTTAACTGTTAAATCTTCAAATGAGGCTACTTCCGGTTCACCAATTATAACCAAAATCTAATCAGTTGTTCTTCTGGATGTAAACTTGAGGAATACGAAAAAAATATAATTTTTGGAATCGTGGTATTGAAGAGATCCGAAACTTTCGTCACACACACATATATACATACAGACATGATCGTAAAAATGGTAAAATCGTATTATAGGGACCCTAAAACAATACCTTCCGTACTTAAAGGTGACGGAACGAAAAAACTTCGGACAAAAATGCACGATTTTATTCCTTTGTGTTGCATACTGACTCAGAGATACCTCCCATCGTTTTCAATATGTGATCACGACATTCCAGAAAACAATTAGCATTGAATTAATAATATCTACAGACTGAAAGTGTCCACTCATCTTTGAATTTGCAAGTCAGTAGTAGAGTCAGTTAAAAGTCAATAGTTTGAATTCATGCTGTTCAGAAGATTGGTTCTTGCCTACTGAAATAATAAAGACAATAATACTAAAGATTGGAAAACTATTTGAACTATTATAAGTCAGTTTTAAATGGAGCAAATGTTACCAATTATTCTTGCTTTGAAAGAAGTTAATTGCATATACAATTGAAGCATTTATATTCAAAAGAATTTAAGTGCTTTTGTCAATATTTTTTGGCTTTGTCATTTTTATATATCATTACATATTTTGTAACATTTTCTTGATGAAAAATCAGTCGAAAGTATATTACATAATTTACAAAGTGTAGAATAATACGAGATGAACATCATACATATATGATTTATATGATCGGGACATTATAATTATTTAATATTTGTTCCTTTATCGTGTGTTACGGACTGATGATTGCACGACTTAATTTTAGCTTTTTAAACTGTGTTTAATTTATAAATACATAAGTTGCTATTAAGAAAATATCGATAGAAATATAATACAGATCAGGCAAAACAATCTCCCTAGTTTTGAAGGTGAAATAAAAAATATATTGTTGCCAGCACAATACCTCTCGACATAAGTATTGTCTTTAATATTTCTTGTATACCGAAACTCTACACCAAAAATTCTACTTATACCAATTATTTATATTTAGAAAAAAAATTCAATTCATTGTCGAGATTGACAATATTTCTGTAGGGTATATATAATATACCTACAATTTTAAATATTAACTATTAATACAATAAGAAATAATATATGTATATAATACCTAGAAAAAGTTATGTAACGGGCCCCCATATCTGTTTGTCAAGGCCAACAAAGTCACATGACTGCTCGCGCCATATTGTATTTAACATTTCTTGTATACCTACACTCTACACCAAAAATTCTACTTATACATATTCTTTATATTTTGTCCTATTCTTCTAATTTTTCGATATTTTTTCAATTCGTTGTTGAGATTGATAATATTTCTGAAAGGTATATGTAATATATCTACAATTTTAAATATTTGTTCATTAATACAATAAGAAATATATATGTATGTACTTCCTAGAAAAGTCTTCAGTAATAGCTCTAGATTTTTGACAATGACATTTATTTATCAATTACAAACATTCTAATTTATTACAACAGATTATTTTACATATTATATTTTTTATCTATAAATCTATAGAAGATATAAAATGTTAAAAAAATTATAAAATAATATTTAGAAGAATTATTTTAAGAATCTGCTACTTCCGGTTATCCAGTTGTTACCAAAACCTTTTCAACGCTTCCCATTAAGGCCTGGTTGCGAAATACGTAGTTAAACACACATACACTCACTCACACACACACACACACGTACACATACATCCACACACACACATCATCGTAAAAATGTTAATATCGGATTGTAGAGACTTTAAAACATGCTTATTCACTAAAATTTGGATATTTAGCATGAATCCAATACCTCTCTTAGCGACAGGTAAAAATAAAAGTCAATACTTTTTGAACATACGTAGTAGTTTGGTTTCTTCGAATTTTATTTGGTGAAATTCCTGCACCTGATGACTTCTCAGGATGGTTCATTCTGATCGATCGCTGTTGTTCATTTAGTTTAGTAAAAATAGTTCATTTATATGTTGCCGCAACGTTGGATTCAAATTAAAATAAACAAAACATAATCTCAAAGGTTATTTTATTGTCTTTAAAAGGACTTCGTAAAATCAATCTACCATATCTCATATCTGATCAGTTGATCGCTGTTATCCTTTCTAACATATGGTGATCATCATCTACAGTCTAAGTATGTTTATATATAATGAATGTTATTTTGCAAGCATTGCTAGCATCAAACAAGTGCTTTAAATAATATGTTGGTGGCGTGAACATATAACATAACAAGTTAGGAGTCCCAGATGTCCAACTAAGCATGACTTCCACTCGGTCGCACTTAACAAAGAAATAAGATAGTGGATTTAGACAAAGAACGATTTTCATTGTGTATAAATATTTTCCAAGTATAGTAATTTTATTATACATGATTGGGTCGAACATTTTTACCTCCCGCTACCCTTGGTAAGGGAGGTATATGGATCGTGCTAAAAATCGCATATCGAGATTTTGGTAAATGACCACGTTTTAAGGTCCCTACAATCCAATTGTAACATTTTCACGATGATGTCTGTGTGTATGTATGTATGTATGTATGTATGCATGTATGCATGTATGTGTGTGTGTGTGTGTGTGGATTCTCTATACGCTCTAACTCAAATACTATCATTCAAAAAGTGTATAACCATGTATTTCTACTTTATTCTAATATAGAAAGAGGACATTAGATTTTGGTGGCAATCGGATAACCAGAAATGGCAGTTTACTTGAAGCTCAAGATAGTTTTTCTTCAAAAAATACCTTTAAATAATTTTTTTCTCAATTTGTTATTATAAAAATTAAAGATTATTAAATTTTCTACAAGTTTGCTTTAAAACTTTTTTCTATATTTTATGGATAAATTTATAAAGTAATATAAAAATTATATCTCGGAGTTTATCCTTTAAACACATCCCCGTGGTTAAATAGTCCAGCTCAAATGTATGCAACTGACAGATAAATGTCACTATCAAAAAAATATTCATACACAGATTTCGGTAATGATGATGACATATTTGTATTGTGCGGGCGTTTACCACAAGGGTTAATTTTATGCCATTTAAAATTCGAATTATTTGGTGTTGATTGAGATCGAATCGGATTCCCCAGATTCGTAACCAGATATCAGGCACGCAGCAACGAGACTCCATAGGTAAATGGCGGGAGGTATTGTGTTGGTCACATCAAATTTTTTCCATCCCTTTATCACCGTTAATCAATTGTTCATACTATTGGTTATTTGGTTTAATTGTAATCGTTAATACTTATTTTTACTCTTTTCAGAGATTTGCAACATTTTCTGCTGTCACAATTAGTTTATTTGTTGGAGCTGCCATAATAGGTAAGTCAAACATGTTTATAACGAGTATTATAAAAAGTCGTTATAATCGATTTTAGCTCTTTATAAACCAATAATATGTTGTACAATAATATATAAAAATGTAGACGTTTACAAATTTTATTTATTGCTGTAATTATAGTAAGCAATCTTTTGGAAAATTATTATAATTATCACATTAATTCAGGATACTATCTCAATTAATTTAATGCTAATATGTACGGTTTCCTGCCTTTACAAATAAATGTTTAACCGTGGGAACAAATACTTCTTATTTCCTTTATAAGTAATAAATAATATAGCTCTCCTTCTCTCTATAAAGCTTTGCAAGTCCATAAGGTAACACCTGGCAGGCGCCCTCAACAGTACAAATATATCGTTATATCCGTAAATATCATCAATAAAATTAAGCTCAAGTTTTGCGACTATTTTTTCGCAAATTTTAGTTGTATATTTCTTGTTTAATTGCTTAGCATCAGTTTCAATGAATGACAAACACCAGACTTGATCGCTATAAAATTGGTAAATAAATATAAAAAACTTACTTAGCACTTAGCGTAAAAATATCATTTGGTAAATGTACATATCAAAATAACGCCTTTTAAATGAGCAAAATAGAAATAATTTGAAAAAAGAGCTATTAATAAATCAACAAAACTGAAATCCAAAACATCATTTCTTGTTGCAGATCATCCTCCGTTTTTTCCCAGGTACTGCTTCCCATAATTCTTTTGACGATAAAAATTTTGTGTGTTTAATTTTATTGCAAAGAAGTCTACGCAATGGGAGGGGGTTGAGGGGGTCCGGAGTCTCCCCCTTGAAGATACTTATTATAAACTAAATAAATTACTGAAGAAAAAATATTCTAAAAATTTAAATATATACCACATAAAATTATTAAAAGATATAATTTTCTAAAAAACCAAATGATTAAGATAATTTTCAAGTTTATATTCCTCCTACAACCATTATATTTCAAGGCGCTCATCAACCAAACTAAATTTAAGGTTAAAACAATAAAAATATAATCTTCCAAGGATTTCTTACATCAAATTATTGAAAATGGTATATAAGCGTTTCCTAGTAACCTTGGCCATTGTTTTTGCACGCCTACTTAATCCGAGAAAAGAAATTTTTGCACAATACAATAATGAATAAATCTCTAATAATTTATTTTAATAAAACACTTAATGTTAAGGAGTAAAACATTGAGAAAATATTTTATCTACATTTCCAAATACTCTTGCAATAATATTGCCCAATTTTAAAATTTCTACTAAAAAAATAATAATATATACTAAACTATCCACCCGAAACGGTTCATAAGTTTGATTCTAATTTTCTCGCTACAAATCATTCATCTACCGGTGTATAATTTTTCTGACACTTTCCAATGGTAATAAACGATTCTCAGAATCAATTTCTATTATTATTTTAACGTTTCAACACTCCTATATCTGTAATTTATCTATTTTGTTCTAGTATCAAGATATGGATCTGGTTGGCACATAGGAAATACTACAGTTTCTGCTAGTTACAAAGCATTTTCTAGAGAAAAAATCGTGGCAGATTTAGGAGCATACGTAGGACTTAATCATGTTAATATTACTTTAAGAGGTAAGTAAGAAAATAAATAATATATTTAATATTGTATAGGTTTTTTCAATAAGAACTTTTTACCTCTCGCTAAAGGTACGGTTTCCTAGATGCGACAAGCCGCGGCGGTCGGTCGCCGCGACTTTACTCCGAACGGTAGTCGCAGAGCACTACTGTTTTCCTAGACGCGACAACTGCAGTTCGAAATGAAGCGAATTATTTTACAAAATAATTATATTTTCCAAATGTAAATTTCAATTTATAGCAGCATTCATTTTTTTATATTATTTCATTTACATTCTCCTGATTTTCCTATTTTCTCTGCCGCGAAGTCGCGATCGCGCCGAGGAAACCACTTCTTATAATTTGCCTATAAGCAGAGGTGTCGCGCGACTGGTCGCCGCGGCTTGTCGCGTCTAGGAAACCGTACCTTAAGAGAGGTATTGGATTCATGCTAAAAATCGCATATCCAGATTTTATTGAATAAGCACGATTTAAGGTCCATAGAATCCGATTTTAACATTTTTACAATGATGTCTGTGTGTGTGTGTGTGTGTGTGTGTGTGTGTGTGTGTGTGTGTGTGTGTGTGTGTGTGTGAGGTTGTTGGAGACACGATTTCTCAAATTCTATAAGACTAAAGACCTGTTTGACTACGGATTCCTCAATCTAACAGTAATGGGAAGAGTTGAATAGGTTCTGGTAACAATTGGACAACCGGAAGTGGTAGTTTCTAAAAAAAAAATTCTAAATATTATTTTTTGAAAATTTGTTACTACAAATATTAAAGATAATTAAATTCTCAATCTGGCACATTTAATTTTTTTATTATATCTCGTATAGGTTTGGAGATATAGTATATAATAACTAGCGAAAACTCGGCTACGCCGAGCTTCCCCTAGGTGGACAGTGTTTTATGATTGTTTATATGCATTCCTAATTTATAATAGTTGAACATTTATAAAAAGTGCTACCGCCGCTGTCTTCAAGTGTTTTATGACTGTTTATATGCATTCCTAATTTACAATAGTTGAACATTTATAAAATGTGCTACCGCCGCTGTCTTTAAGTGTTTTATGACTGTTTATACGCATTCTCATATTGTAAACTTGCATAGGTTATACAAAGTGCTAATGCCACTACCCCTCCTATGACATCCACATAATAATAATACTTACCTAATTGATGTAATTAATTCAAAATATATAAACGTGATTTGTGTCGAAAATAATACCATATTAATTTAAAAATTACTTCTTTATCCTTTTACATTTCCTTCTCTGATTTTGGGGCTCCAATTAAGGATGAAACTTCGTTTCATCGACGTTCATCTATAAGAATATGGACGAAATTTGTGTGAAAATTCACTGTCGAATTTACCTTGATTTACTTCTAAATTCTGGTGTTTTGGTTCATGAGAAATTCTTCTCGTTCGTAATTTTCCAAGATGGTTATTAGCGTCTTGAAACTCCTGTAGCATAGTGTTGAGATTTCTTGATTGAGGAGGAATTAAATATGGCTTGATTTTAGCTTACTTGCTCTAGAACAGAATAAAATGATTAAATGTGGAAAACAATTATCTGAAATGTATTAAGAATTATTCATTTCACTCACCTATTATCAATTTGGTATTGTTTAATAGTTTATAGGTTAAGTTAGGCCTTGTGTCGAAAATAATACCATATTAATTTAAAAATTACTTCTTTATCCTTTTACATTTCCTTCTCTGATTTTGGGGCTCCAATTAAGGATGAAACTTTGTTTCATTGACGTTCATCTATAAGAATATGGACGAGATTTGTGTGAAAATTCACTGTCGAATTTACCTTGATTTACTTCTAAATTCTGGTGTTTTGGTTCATGAGAAATTCTTCTCGTTCGTAATTTTCCAAGATGGTTATTAGCGTCTTGAAACTCCTGTATCATAGTGTTGAGATTTCTTGATTGAGGAGGAATTAAATATGGCTTGATTTTAGCTTACTTGCTCTAGAACAGAATAAAATGATTAAATGTGGAAAACAATTATCTGAAATGTATTAAGAATTATACATTTCACTCACCTATTATCAATTTCGCCTTTAATTTGGTATTGTTTAATAGTTTATTGGTTAAGTTGGGCGTTGACAACTGAAGAACTCAAGATTATCCAACATTGTTACCACGCTATATTCCAGTGATACCAATGTATTCTCGAGCCGAGTAATATTTGTAAATAAATTGAAATAAATTGTTATAAATACGTAATTTTAGTTATATTATAATGTAATGAAATTTATGATATAGAAATAGTTTTAAATTTATGTTTTTGCATATCTGGGAGTATTCCAAAAATTCCCTAGAATATGTTATTATATTACACAAGTTGTTTTAAAATGAAATTTGTATATATGCAAGGTTACAGAACAAATTATTACGTACTGTTTATAAACAATATAATTTATTGTTTCCTATTAAGAAAGTTTGAAATTGGAATTTGTACCGTGAACATAGTTAAGTGAAGGTCAGTTTTCAAATTTTGACATTGAATAACTTTTGCCAGAGATGATTTGATTTTTGTTTTCTATTTTTTATTGATTGTCTACAATAATAAGTGTAAGTTGTAATGAGAATTAATACGTGTAATTATGTATAAGTTTATAATTTTAGTTTCTAACGTTAGGAGTGGTGTTACGTGAGGAACAGTAAATCTTTGTGGACTCTTTTTTTTTTTTTTTTTTTTTTTTTTTTTTTTTTAAATTGTGCCCTATATATGCATGTGATGTGATACAGTTTCTATGATAACAGGAGCGGTTAAACCTGAAATGGACCTAAACTTTTTTTTTTAAAGATTGTATGTATGTATGTATGTATGTATGTGACAGCGGTTATATTATAATGTATTAACTGATTCGTATTATATGATAATAGCCTTTTACGTAGAATGTCACCCGCCCGATTGGAATGTGAAAACCTTTATTGGCGGCATTTAAATTATTTAAAAAATCGATGAAAATGAACATTAAAAATGTTGTGTTATGTTCATTATGATAAATATAAAAACTTTTCTGTATCAATTGTTATTATTAATTGAATTAATGATTCTATTGTTAAGAATTTCATTCTTGCAATCAACAATAATTACTTTTCATTATAGCGGTTATATTATAATTAATATTAATTGAATTAATGATTCTATTGTTAAGAATTTCATTCTTGCAATCAACAATAATTACTTTTCATTATAGCGGTTATATTATAATATACTAACTGATTCGTATTATATGGTAATAGCCTTTTACGTAGACTGTCACCCGATTGGAATAGAAAAATCTGATGTGTAAGTAAGATTATGAGAATAATACATGTACCTACCTTTTAAAACAGAGTATAATAAGAAAAATGGCTATAATTTTTCCTTTTATTATACGTGCAGAGCAGTAGTATAACAAGGAATTATTTGGCACACACACACACAAAAACACATACACACACACACACACACACACTGATATTTATGAGGTTGTTTAAAGTTTTAATATTAATTAATTATCACTTAAATGAAGAAAATAAATATCATATGATTCAAGGCCAAGAGAATGTGTTATTGATTTTTATTTAAATTTCGCGCTTATTTTATTTGTATAATAAATACAGTTTCTAATGTTTCCTTTAATTATTTTTCTTATCCTTTCTGTCTGCTGACTCGATAAAATGGTATATTTCATCAAGAAATTGTTGATTAATAATGTACATTTTCATAATTTCTAGACATTTTACACACACTATATTTATCAAATAAATTAAATTATATACATTTATTAATATTACAATATATATATGTTTCATTTTAAAACACTCTGTGTATAAAAGAAATATTTCAACCTTTCATCATATTTCAAGTACCCACAATTTTTTGAGGTTAATTTTATAATATTAATTAATTACCACTTAATTGGGGCAAATATATATAAATCACATGTAATTATTTTATAATTAGCCTGTAAAACAATTTTTCGTTCTTGTAATAAGCACAGATTATTCACATTTCATGTTATTTTAATAACTAACCTAAAAATTAAATTGTGGAATTACAAAAATATTTCATGTTTGTAACGGTGGCACCTCGAGCGGTGTCTGGGCCATCGTTGTACCGTCCTTTCAGCCGTCGGTAGAATTGCTCGGGCTCTGTTGGCGGTAGTGGCTGAGAAGGAACGGTATGGTGCTGGGATAGCTGGTGCAGTGGAGATTTGTTTTCTACTAAAGCGTTAAACAAATACTACTAGATTTCTACTAAATCCCTGTGATCAATTCGTGAAACCAAACCTTGTCAATAATAAATATTTTTATCTGTAAAAATGTACAAAACCTGAGTATTAAAAAATACAACAAAACATGGTTAAACCACTAAACATCACTTAATTCTGCAGATTTTATTTAATAACTGACAACTGACAGGTGGTATTTTTTCATTTTCTTTTAAAAAGTAAATAAATTCTTCAGTTTTAACAACGTACATGTGCAAGAAGTTTGTATCTAGTATCTAGTTGCAATCATCGAATGTCGTGTCATCTCATCAAAGAAAACACTTTCATTATTAGCTAAAAGCTAATAGCTATCTTCATGGTATTCTCCTCCCCTAGTTACGAGGAAAAAGATTTGCCCCGCAAGAAATGGTAAAGTAGGTGCCAGCCTGCCAGTCTGTCATTAATTTTGCTAGTGACCGCTAGGGAGAACCATGAGGAAATACAAGTTTAAATTAATATGAACAGCTATTATATATTTTGTACAAACAGTTCAAATTTAAATAAAATGACACTTACGAGAGCTACCTGTGAGTCGATGCGCTAAGCTTGTTTATCACAGGTTTGATTTTTGTAATCAGTTCTTGCCACATTGTTGGAATCACTGATGAATTTAAATACAAATATCGCTTTCTAAAGATACAGGTTAGTTTATAATGAATAACATGAAAGATAAATTGGAGCCGTTACAAAGACTAATGAAATATTTTAATTTTATTATTGCAAATGCCGCATAATAAATTGCTGGCGAAATATATTTCCACGTATAGAATTTACAGGCTGAGTGAGTTGGGTGTTTCTGTTGCTCCGGCGTCACATCTTCGTTGCTTTGTTCATCTTCGGAGCTCTCCAAATCAAAATCTGCAAAAATAAAGATATACATAGTAGTAAAACTATGAATAAATATTTTATTGATTAAAATACCTTCTTCGCTTTGCTGTGCATTTATTATTATATTATATAAAACTGCCATTGCAGCTTTTGCAGTATCCAATAACAGAAGGGAACCCTGCTATTCTGTAAAAGTCCTTCTTAATATTTCTAGGCCTTCACGCTTCACAAATTCCGGTAAATGTGATGCCAAAGCAATTTTGTAGATACCTCACATCTCTAACAGGCAATCGTAACGAAACTGTGGATGTTATTAGTCCATGAATCGGT
The DNA here is from genome assembly GCA_951394225.1 of Harpalus rufipes. NCBI lineage: Eukaryota > Metazoa > Arthropoda > Insecta > Coleoptera > Carabidae > Harpalus > Harpalus rufipes. Next base: position 2,213,984 of record OX596288.1, read on the forward strand.
CGAAGGTTATATGACCGGACGAAGATGGTAGTAATCGCACTGTAAAAATACAGCGTTGTAAATATCTTTGGTGTATTTTTTATACCAACGCGAGTAGTTAAAGGTTAAATTTTCACCTGGATTTGCTTTTGATTGATTGCTGGTTACCTGAATTGCCTGACTGCTGTGTGGGATGCTGACCATTGGGCGTTGTATTGGGATGCATAGTTCGTCTGGATACAGTCAGATGTGGCTAGTTATTTGACCGACAATGTGAGTTTTGCGAGAATTATGTTAAGGTTTATTTTAGGTTATATTTTTTTCTCAAAAAGGATATGTTTTAGTAGATATTTTTCAATATATGTTTAAAATCTTCGTATTCTCTGTTAGACGTCACTTCTACTTTGATTTGGATAGTCTATGGCATGAATAATTTAGGTTATTATCTGCTGCATTGAAGGAACAATATTGTACATTTTCAGTTTAGTATTCTTCATCGATGTCCACGCCTACATCAACATAATTTTGATTTTTTGCATTTTTAAAATCGTACATTTTCTCGTTATACAATCTATAATATTCATCAGTAAAAACATAAGTCTTACAGCACGTTTTATTATTAAATAATTGCAACTTATCTAAAGGCAATAACACACACTCACATACTGTGCTCATAGGCACAGAGCAGATGTTATGATGATTAAGTAATAATGTGCTTGCGAGAAGCTATCACTGCAAAGTTATTGGTGACAAATGATAACTCAAAATTCCAAGATTATGAAGCATTGGTACCAACAAACCAGCTACCACTACATATTGGATGAATCGATAATAATCCTATTATAGATATGACGAAAATATATATTATATAAAATAATCAATAATGACTGGATAAAAATTGCAATTATGCTATGATTGGTCGTACTGCTGCTAACCTGTGAAAAATTATGATAATTTAGCAATTTAATGCTACAATTGGCAACACTGTTAATGGCCACGCTCAGTGATACCAATTTATATATATTCTCGTGCCGAGTAATATTTGTAAATAAATTGAAATAAATTGTTACAAATACGTTATTTTAGTTACATTAAAATGTAATGTAATTTATGATATATAAATAGTTTTAAATTCATGTTTTTAACATATCTTGCGGTACCTCAAAAAGTCCCTAGAATTATGTTATTATTTTAAACAAGTTGTTTTAAGATGAAATTTGTATGTGCACGATCACAGAACAAATTATTACGTACTGTTTATAAAAAATATAATCTATTGTTTCCTATTAAGAAAGTTTGAAATTGGAATTTGTACTGTGAACATAGGTAAGTGAAGGTCAGTTTTCAAATTTTGACATTAAATAACTTCTGCCAGAGATGATGTGATGTTTGTTTTCTATTTTTCATTGATTGTCTACAATAATATGTGTAACTTGAAATGAGAATTAATAAGTGTAATTCTGTATAAGTTTATAATTTTAATATCTAACGCTACGAATGGTGTTAAGTGAGGAACAGTAAATCTTTGTGGACTCTTTTTTTTTTTTTTTTTTTTTTTTTTTTTTTTAAATTGGGCCTATATATGCATGTGATGTGATACAGTTTCTATAACAAACAAGTGCGGGACCATTTCAGGTTTAACCGGAAATGGACCTAAAGTTTGTAATTTTAAATGGAACATGACAGTTTTTTTTGAAGATTTGAATTTAGCATAAAATTCTACGTACAATGCACTAAAAACATGTTGAAAAAGAAGAACATTTGAATAAACCGGAAGTGAATTTTTTTGAACAAAATGCACAAAAAATTTGAAAATATAAAAAGCACCTATTCTACAATGAGTAATATTACCATACCAAAATTCATTAAAATCGGTTAAACCGTTTAGGCTGTAGGTGAGAGCAAAAATTGAATGTTGAAAATAAATAAATAAATATAGAAGTTTATGCTGATTAGTATATAAGATGTAAAAATGTACAAAACCTGAGTATTAAAAAATACAACAAAACATGGTTAAACCACTAAACATCACTTAATTCTGCAGATTTTATTTAATAACTGACAACTGACAGGTGGTATTTTTTCATTTTCTTTTAAAAAGTAAATAAATTCTTCAGTTTTAACAACGCAAGAAGTTTGTATCTAGTATCTAGTTGCAATCATCGAATATCGTGTCATCTCATCAAAGAAAACACTTTCATTATTAGCTAAAAGCTAATAGCTATCTTCATGGTATTCTCCTCCCCTAGTTACGAGGAAAAAGATTTGCCCCGCAAGAAATGGTAAAGTAGGTGCCAGCCTGCCAGTCTGTCATTAATTTTGCTAGTGACCGCTAGGGAGAACCATGAGGAAATAGAAGTTTAAATTAATATGAACAGCTATTATATATTTTGTACAAACAGTTCAAATTTAAATAAAGACCAGAAATTTACTAAAAAATCTATCTAATGTATCAGATTTTCCACTAACTACCAGATTCAAAATTTAGTCAATAAATCGCTATCTCATTCTACCAGATTTAGTAGAAATTCTACTAAGTTGGCAACACTGAGCTGGTGGACGGAGGCCAAGGTTTGTTCGAAGAAACACGCTTGTTACCCTTAATAAAACAATATTTATTTTCTCTAACCAAAAATTGCAAAATATAGTGTAGACAAAATGAAATGCTAAAAGTCGTAATACATCCCGATTGTACCAGTTTGTAGCCCACAACAATAAAAATTCAACAATAAACATTATAGAATAAATAATAACAATTACAATTTTATTGTTGTAACGGTACACGTCTGGCAGAGCATTGTCTGTCGCTAACTTCTGATCTTCAGCGCTGGCAACCTATAAACAACCGTCACAATTTACGGTTAAACAAAGTAAAATAAAACCTGTACAAAGCAAATAAACAAAGAATACAACAATATAATCCACAAGGTATGATTTACACAGTTAAATCATCAATCATCGGTCAGGTAAACATGTGTTTATTTGTACAAACTTTGAGGGTTACATTTACAACAAGTGGGGAACCAAATATGATCTACATCGCTTATGGCTCACTATAGGCCCAGGTAAATGGCAACAAATATCAAAATAGCGCTCAACATCATATATTTTATAGGTTTAATATGGCTTATTAGCGGCAACATGCTCTGGACACAAACACATGTGATCGGGGTCAATGAACTCCGTCAGCGAATTATACTGACTTTACAAATAACTAGAAATGACACTGTGACCAGGTATTGTAAAAAGTAATTTTTTAAAAGAAACCAAATTTTGTAGGTAGGGGTTACACAATATGTAGATTTCAAAAAAAATATTTTTATAAAAATCCAACTTCCGGTTTAACCGGAAATGGACCAAAACTTTGTAAATTTAAATGGAACACGGCAGTTTTTTTTAAAGATTTGAATTCAGCATAAAATTCTACGTACAGTACACTGAAAACATGTTGAAAAAAATGAACATCTGAATAAACCGGAAGTGAATTTTTTTGAACAAAATGCGCAAAAAATTTGAAATTATAAAAAGCACCTATTCTCCAATGAGTAATATTACCATACCAAAATTCATTAAAATCGGTAAAACCGTTTAGGCTGTAGGTGAGAGCAAAAATTGAATGTTGAAAATAAATAAATAAATAAATAAATAAATAAATAAATAAATATAGAAGTTTATGCTGATTAGTATATAAGATGTTAGTTTTTGAATATAATGGGGTTCAAAGTTTGACAGGGTTTATTTTGAAAAGTAATTTTTTGAAAAAAACCAAATTTTGTAGGTAGGGGTTACACAATACGTAGATTTCAAAAAAAATATTTTCATAAAAATCCAACTTCCGGTTTAACCAGAAATGGACCAAAACTTTGTAAATTTAAATGGAACATGGCAGTTTTTTTTGAAAATTTGAATTCAGCATAAAATTCTACGTACAGTACACTAAAAACATGTTGAAAAAAATGAACATCTGAATAAACCGGAAGTGAATTTTTTTGAACAAAATGTGCAAAAAATTTGAAAATATAAAAAGCACCTATTCTACAATGAGTAATATTACCATACCAAAATTCATTAAAATCGGTTAAACCATTTAGGCTGTAGGCGTGACTAAAAATTTGAAATTTATGCCTTTTAGTATAAGGAGAGATGTAAGTTTTTTATACAATGGGATTCAAAAGTTGACAGGCATGTATTGTAAAAAGTAATTTTTTGAAAAGAACCAAATTTTGTAGGTAGGGGTTACACAATACGTAGATTTTAAAAAAAATATTTTCATAAAAATCCAACTTCCGGTTTAACCGGAAATGGACCTAAAGTTTGTAATTTTAAATGGAACATGACAGTTTTTTTTGAAGATTTGAATTTAGCATAAAATTCTACGTACAATGCACTAAAAACATGTTGAAAAAGAAGAACATTTGAATAAACCGGAAGTGAATTTTTTTGAACAAAATGCACAAAAAATTTGAAAATATAAAAAGCACCTATTCTACAATGAGTAATATTACCATACCAAAATTCATTAAAATCGGTTAAACCGTTTAGGCTGTAGGTGAGAGCAAAAATTGAATGTTGAAAATAAATAAATAAATATAGAAGTTTATGCTGATTAGTATATAAGACTAGCGAAAACTCGGCTACGCCGAGCTTCCCCTAGGTGGACAGTGTTTTATGATTGTTTATATGCATTCCTAATTTACAATAGTTGAACATTTATAAAAAGTGCTACCGCCGCTGTCTTTAAGTGTTTTATGACTGTTTATACGCATTCTCATATTGTAAACTTGCATAGGTTATACAAAGTGCTAATGCCACTACCCCTCCTATGACATCCACATAATAATAATACTTACCTAATTGATGTAATTAATTCAAAATATATAAACGTGATTTGTGTCGAAAATAATACCATATTAATTTAAAAATTACTTCTTTATCCTTTTACATTTCCTTCTCTGATTTTGGGGCTCCAATTAAGGATGAAACTTCGTTTCATCGACGTTCATCTATAAGAATATGGACGAGATTTGTGTGAAATTTCACTGTCGAAATTACCTTGATTTACTTCTAAATTCTGGTGTTTTGGTTCATGAGAAATTCTTCTCGTTCGTAATTTTCCAAGATGGTTATTAGCGTCTTGAAACTCCTGTAGCATAGTGTTGAGATTTCTTGATTGAGGAGGAATTAAATATGGCTTGATTTTAGCTTACTTGCTCTAGAACAGAATAAAATGATTAAATGTGGAAAACAATTATCTGAAATGTATTAAGAATTATACATTTCACTCACCTATTATCTATTTCGCCTTTAATTTGGTATTGTTTAATAGTTTATTGGTTAAGTTGGGCGTTGACAACTGAAGAACTCGAGATTATCCAACATTGTTACCACGCTATATTCCAGTGATACCAATGTATTCTCGAGCCGAGTAATATTTGTAAATAAATTGAAATAAATTGTTATAAATACGTAATTTTAGTTATATTATAATGTAATGAAATTTATGATATAGAAATAGTTTTAAATTTATGTTTTTAGCATATCTGGGAGTATTCCAAAAATTCCCTAGAATATGTTATTATATTACACAAGTTGTTTTAAAATGAAATTTGTATATATGCAAGGTTACAGAACAAATTATTACGTGCTGTTTATAAACAATATAATTTATTGTTTCCTATTAAGAAAGTTTGAAATTGGAATTTGTACCGTGAACATAGTTAAGTGAAGGTCAGTTTTCAAATTTTGACATTGAATAACTTTTGCCAGAGATGATTTGATTTTTGTTTTCTATTTTTTATTGATTGTCTACAATAATAAGTGTAAGTTGTAATGAGAATTAATACGTGTAATTATGTATAAGTTTACAATTTTAGTTTTTAACGTTACGAATGGTGTTACGTGAGTAACAGTAAATCCTTGTGGACTCTTTTTTTTTTTTTTTTTTTTTTTTTTTTAAATTGGGCCTACATATGCATGTGATGTGATACAGTTTCTATAACAAACAAGTGCGGGACCATTTCAGGTTTAACCGGAAATGGACCTAAAGTTTGTAATTTTAAATGGAACATGACAGTTTTTTTTGAAGATTTGAATTTAGCATAAAATTCTACGTACAATGCACTAAAAACATGTTGAAAAAGAAGAACATTTGAATAAACCGGAAGTGAATTTTTTTGAACAAAATGCACAAAAAATTTGAAAATATAAAAAGCACCTATTCTACAATGAGTAATATTACCATACCAAAATTCATTAAAATCGGTTAAACCGTTTAGGCTGTAGGTGAGAGCAAAAATTGAATGTTGAAAATAAATAAATAAATATAGAAGTTTATGCTGATTAGTATATAAGATGTTAGTTTTTGAATATAATGGGGTTCAAAGTTTGACAGGGTTTATTTTGAAAAGTAATTTTTTGAAAAAAACCAAATTTTGTAGGTAGGGATTACACAATACGTAGATTTCAAAAAAAATATTTTCATAAAAATCCAACTTCCGGTTTAACCGGAAATGGACCAAAACTTTGTAAATTTAAATGGAATATGGCAGTTTTTTTTGAAAATTTGAATTCAGCATAAAATTCTACGTACAGTACACTAAAAACATGTTGAAAAAAATGAACATCTGAATAAACCGGAAGTGAATTTTTTTGAACAAAATGTGCAAAAAATTTGAAAATATAAAAAGCACCTATTCCTAAATGTGTTATATTACCATACCAAAATTCATTAAAATCGGTTAAACCGTTTGGGCTGTAGGCGTTCGCAAAATTTGAATGATTATAAATACATATAGAAATTTATGCCTTTTAGTATAAGGAGAGATGTAAGTTTTTAATATAATGGGATTCAAAAGTTGACAGGCATGTATTGTAAAAAGTATTTTTTTGAAAAAAACCAAATTTTGTAGTTAGGGGTTATATAATACGTAGATTTCAAAAAAAATATTTTCATAAAAATCCAACTTCCGGTTTAACCGGAAATGGACCTAAAGTTTGTAATTTTAAATGGAACATGACAGTTTTTTTTGAAGATTTGAATTTAGCATAAAATTCTACGTACAATGCACTAAAAACATGTTGAAAAAGAAGAACATTTGAATAAACCGGAAGTGAATTTTTTTGAACAAAATGCACAAAAAATTTGAAAATATAAAAAGCACCTATTCTACAATGAGTAATATTACCATACCAAAATTCATTAAAATCGGTTAAACCGTTTAGGCTGTAGGTGAGAGCAAAAATTGAATGTTGAAAATAAATAAATAAATATAGAAGTTTATGCTGATTAGTATATAAGATGTTAGTTTTTGAATATAATGGGGTTCAAAGTTTGACAGGGTTTATTTTGAAAAGTAATTTTTTGAAAAAAACCAAATTTTGTAGGTAGGGATTACACAATACGTAGATTTCAAAAAAAATATTTTCATAAAAATCCAACTTCCGGTTTAACCGGAAATGGACCAAAACTTTGTAAATTTAAATGGAATATGGCAGTTTTTTTTGAAAATTTGAATTCAGCATAAAATTCTACGTACAGTACACTAAAAACATGTTGAAAAAAATGAACATCTGAATAAACCGGAAGTGAATTTTTTTGAACAAAATGTGCAAAAAATTTGAAAATATAAAAAGCACCTATTCCTAAATGTGTTATATTACCATACCAAAATTCATTAAAATCGGTTAAACCGTTTGGGCTGTAGGCGTTCGCAAAATTTGAATGATTATAAATACATATAGAAATTTATGCCTTTTAGTATAAGGAGAGATGTAAGTTTTTAATATAATGGGATTCAAAAGTTGACAGGCATGTATTGTAAAAAGTATTTTTTTGAAAAAAACCAAATTTTGTAGTTAGGGGTTATATAATACGTAGATTTCAAAAAAAATATTTTCATAAAAATCCAACTTCCGGTTTAACCGGAAATGGACCTAAAGTTTGTAATTTTAAATGGAACATGACAGTTTTTTTTGAAGATTTGAATTTAGCATAAAATTCTACGTACAATGCACTAAAAACATGTTGAAAAAGAAGAACATTTGAATAAACCGGAAGTGAATTTTTTTGAACAAAATGCACAAAAAATTTGAAAATATAAAAAGCACCTATTCTACAATGAGTAATATTACCATACCAAAATTCATTAAAATCGGTTAAACCGTTTAGGCTGTAGGTGAGAGCAAAAATTGAATGTTGAAAATAAATAAATAAATATAGAAGTTTATGCTGATTAGTATATAAGATGTTAGTTTTTGAATATAATGGGGTTCAAAGTTTGACAGGGTTTATTTTGAAAAGTAATTTTTTGAAAAAAACCAAATTTTGTAGGTAGGGATTACACAATACGTAGATTTCAAAAAAAATATTTTCATAAAAATCCAACTTCCGGTTTAACCGGAAATGGACCAAAACTTTGTAAATTTAAATGGAATATGGCAGTTTTTTTTGAAAATTTGAATTCAGCATAAAATTCTACGTACAGTACACTAAAAACATGTTGAAAAAAATGAACATCTGAATAAACCGGAAGTGAATTTTTTTGAACAAAATGTGCAAAAAATTTGAAAATATAAAAAGCACCTATTCCTAAATGTGTTATATTACCATACCAAAATTCATTAAAATCGGTTAAACCGTTTGGGCTGTAGGCGTTCGCAAAATTTGAATGATTATAAATACATATAGAAATTTATGCCTTTTAGTATAAGGAGAGATGTAAGTTTTTAATATAATGGGATTCAAAAGTTGACAGGCATGTATTGTAAAAAGTATTTTTTTGAAAAAAACCAAATTTTGTAGTTAGGGGTTATATAATACGTAGATTTCAAAAAAAATATTTTCATAAAAATCCAACTTCCGGTTTAACCGGAAATGGACCTAAAGTTTGTAATTTTAAATGGAACATGACAGTTTTTTTTGAAGATTTGAATTTAGCATAAAATTCTACGTACAATGCACTAAAAACATGTTGAAAAAGAAGAACATTTGAATAAACCGGAAGTGAATTTTTTTGAACAAAATGCACAAAAAATTTGAAAATATAAAAAGCACCTATTCTACAATGAGTAATATTACCATACCAAAATTCATTAAAATCGGTTAAACCGTTTAGGCTGTAGGTGAGAGCAAAAATTGAATGTTGAAAATAAATAAATAAATATAGAAGTTTATGCTGATTAGTATATAAGATGTTAGTTTTTGAATATAATGGGGTTCAAAGTTTGACAGGGTTTATTTTGAAAAGTAATTTTTTGAAAAAAACCAAATTTTGTAGGTAGGGGTTACACAATACGTAGATTTCAAAAAAAATATTTTCATAAAAATCCAACTTCCGGTTTAACCAGAAATGGACCAAAACTTTGTAAATTTAAATGGAACATGGCAGTTTTTTTTGAAAATTTGAATTCAGCATAAAATTCTACGTACAGTACACTAAAAACATGTTGAAAAAAATGAACATCTGAATAAACCGGAAGTGAATTTTTTTGAACAAAATGTGCAAAAAATTTGAAAATATAAAAAGCACCTATTCTACAATGAGTAATATTACCATACCAAAATTCATTAAAATCGGTTAAACCATTTAGGCTGTAGGCGTGACTAAAAATTTGAAATTTATGCCTTTTAGTATAAGGAGAGATGTAAGTTTTTTATACAATGGGATTCAAAAGTTGACAGGCATGTATTGTAAAAAGTAATTTTTTGAAAAGAACCAAATTTTGTAGGTAGGGGTTACACAATACGTAGATTTTAAAAAAAATATTTTCATAAAAATCCAACTTCCGGTTTAACCGGAAATGGACCTAAAGTTTGTAATTTTAAATGGAACATGACAGTTTTTTTTGAAGATTTGAATTTAGCATAAAATTCTACGTACAATGCACTAAAAACATGTTGAAAAAGAAGAACATTTGAATAAACCGGAAGTGAATTTTTTTGAACAAAATGCACAAAAAATTTGAAAATATAAAAAGCACCTATTCTACAATGAGTAATATTACCATACCAAAATTCATTAAAATCGGTTAAACCGTTTAGGCTGTAGGTGAGAGCAAAAATTGAATGTTGAAAATAAATAAATAAATATAGAAGTTTATGCTGATTAGTATATAAGACTAGCGAAAACTCGGCTACGCCGAGCTTCCCCTAGGTGGACAGTGTTTTATGATTGTTTATATGCATTCCTAATTTACAATAGTTGAACATTTATAAAAAGTGCTACCGCCGCTGTCTTTAAGTGTTTTATGACTGTTTATACGCATTCTCATATTGTAAACTTGCATAGGTTATACAAAGTGCTAATGCCACTACCCCTCCTATGACATCCACATAATAATAATACTTACCTAATTGATGTAATTAATTCAAAATATATAAACGTGATTTGTGTCGAAAATAATACCATATTAATTTAAAAATTACTTCTTTATCCTTTTACATTTCCTTCTCTGATTTTGGGGCTCCAATTAAGGATGAAACTTCGTTTCATCGACGTTCATCTATAAGAATATGGACGAGATTTGTGTGAAATTTCACTGTCGAAATTACCTTGATTTACTTCTAAATTCTGGTGTTTTGGTTCATGAGAAATTCTTCTCGTTCGTAATTTTCCAAGATGGTTATTAGCGTCTTGAAACTCCTGTAGCATAGTGTTGAGATTTCTTGATTGAGGAGGAATTAAATATGGCTTGATTTTAGCTTACTTGCTCTAGAACAGAATAAAATGATTAAATGTGGAAAACAATTATCTGAAATGTATTAAGAATTATACATTTCACTCACCTATTATCTATTTCGCCTTTAATTTGGTATTGTTTAATAGTTTATTGGTTAAGTTGGGCGTTGACAACTGAAGAACTCGAGATTATCCAACATTGTTACCACGCTATATTCCAGTGATACCAATGTATTCTCGAGCCGAGTAATATTTGTAAATAAATTGAAATAAATTGTTATAAATACGTAATTTTAGTTATATTATAATGTAATGAAATTTATGATATAGAAATAGTTTTAAATTTATGTTTTTAGCATATCTGGGAGTATTCCAAAAATTCCCTAGAATATGTTATTATATTACACAAGTTGTTTTAAAATGAAATTTGTATATATGCAAGGTTACAGAACAAATTATTACGTGCTGTTTATAAACAATATAATTTATTGTTTCCTATTAAGAAAGTTTGAAATTGGAATTTGTACCGTGAACATAGTTAAGTGAAGGTCAGTTTTCAAATTTTGACATTGAATAACTTTTGCCAGAGATGATTTGATTTTTGTTTTCTATTTTTTATTGATTGTCTACAATAATAAGTGTAAGTTGTAATGAGAATTAATACGTGTAATTATGTATAAGTTTACAATTTTAGTTTTTAACGTTACGAATGGTGTTACGTGAGTAACAGTAAATCCTTGTGGACTCTTTTTTTTTTTTTTTTTTTTTTTTTTTTAAATTGGGCCTACATATGCATGTGATGTGATACAGTTTCTATAACAAACAAGTGCGGGACCATTTCAGGTTTAACCGGAAATGGACCTAAAGTTTGTAATTTTAAATGGAACATGACAGTTTTTTTTGAAGATTTGAATTTAGCATAAAATTCTACGTACAATGCACTAAAAACATGTTGAAAAAGAAGAACATTTGAATAAACCGGAAGTGAATTTTTTTGAACAAAATGCACAAAAAATTTGAAAATATAAAAAGCACCTATTCTACAATGAGTAATATTACCATACCAAAATTCATTAAAATCGGTTAAACCGTTTAGGCTGTAGGTGAGAGCAAAAATTGAATGTTGAAAATAAATAAATAAATATAGAAGTTTATGCTGATTAGTATATAAGATGTTAGTTTTTGAATATAATGGGGTTCAAAGTTTGACAGGGTTTATTTTGAAAAGTAATTTTTTGAAAAAAACCAAATTTTGTAGGTAGGGATTACACAATACGTAGATTTCAAAAAAAATATTTTCATAAAAATCCAACTTCCGGTTTAACCGGAAATGGACCAAAACTTTGTAAATTTAAATGGAATATGGCAGTTTTTTTTGAAAATTTGAATTCAGCATAAAATTCTACGTACAGTACACTAAAAACATGTTGAAAAAAATGAACATCTGAATAAACCGGAAGTGAATTTTTTTGAACAAAATGTGCAAAAAATTTGAAAATATAAAAAGCACCTATTCCTAAATGTGTTATATTACCATACCAAAATTCATTAAAATCGGTTAAACCGTTTGGGCTGTAGGCGTTCGCAAAATTTGAATGATTATAAATACATATAGAAATTTATGCCTTTTAGTATAAGGAGAGATGTAAGTTTTTAATATAATGGGATTCAAAAGTTGACAGGCATGTATTGTAAAAAGTATTTTTTTGAAAAAAACCAAATTTTGTAGTTAGGGGTTATATAATACGTAGATTTCAAAAAAAATATTTTCATAAAAATCCAACTTCCGGTTTAACCGGAAATGGACCTAAAGTTTGTAATTTTAAATGGAACATGACAGTTTTTTTTGAAGATTTGAATTTAGCATAAAATTCTACGTACAATGCACTAAAAACATGTTGAAAAAGAAGAACATTTGAATAAACCGGAAGTGAATTTTTTTGAACAAAATGCACAAAAAATTTGAAAATATAAAAAGCACCTATTCTACAATGAGTAATATTACCATACCAAAATTCATTAAAATCGGTTAAACCGTTTAGGCTGTAGGTGAGAGCAAAAATTGAATGTTGAAAATAAATAAATAAATATAGAAGTTTATGCTGATTAGTATATAAGATGTTAGTTTTTGAATATAATGGGGTTCAAAGTTTGACAGGGTTTATTTTGAAAAGTAATTTTTTGAAAAAAACCAAATTTTGTAGGTAGGGATTACACAATACGTAGATTTCAAAAAAAATATTTTCATAAAAATCCAACTTCCGGTTTAACCGGAAATGGACCAAAACTTTGTAAATTTAAATGGAATATGGCAGTTTTTTTTGAAAATTTGAATTCAGCATAAAATTCTACGTACAGTACACTAAAAACATGTTGAAAAAAATGAACATCTGAATAAACCGGAAGTGAATTTTTTTGAACAAAATGTGCAAAAAATTTGAAAATATAAAAAGCACCTATTCCTAAATGTGTTATATTACCATACCAAAATTCATTAAAATCGGTTAAACCGTTTGGGCTGTAGGCGTTCGCAAAATTTGAATGATTATAAATACATATAGAAATTTATGCCTTTTAGTATAAGGAGAGATGTAAGTTTTTAATATAATGGGATTCAAAAGTTGACAGGCATGTATTGTAAAAAGTATTTTTTTGAAAAAAACCAAATTTTGTAGTTAGGGGTTATATAATACGTAGATTTCAAAAAAAATATTTTCATAAAAATCCAACTTCCGGTTTAACCGGAAATGGACCTAAAGTTTGTAATTTTAAATGGAACATGACAGTTTTTTTTGAAGATTTGAATTTAGCATAAAATTCTACGTACAATGCACTAAAAACATGTTGAAAAAGAAGAACATTTGAATAAACCGGAAGTGAATTTTTTTGAACAAAATGCACAAAAAATTTGAAAATATAAAAAGCACCTATTCTACAATGAGTAATATTACCATACCAAAATTCATTAAAATCGGTTAAACCGTTTAGGCTGTAGGTGAGAGCAAAAATTGAATGTTGAAAATAAATAAATAAATATAGAAGTTTATGCTGATTAGTATATAAGATGTTAGTTTTTGAATATAATGGGGTTCAAAGTTTGACAGGGTTTATTTTGAAAAGTAATTTTTTGAAAAAAACCAAATTTTGTAGGTAGGGATTACACAATACGTAGATTTCAAAAAAAATATTTTCATAAAAATCCAACTTCCGGTTTAACCGGAAATGGACCAAAACTTTGTAAATTTAAATGGAATATGGCAGTTTTTTTTGAAAATTTGAATTCAGCATAAAATTCTACGTACAGTACACTAAAAACATGTTGAAAAAAATGAACATCTGAATAAACCGGAAGTGAATTTTTTTGAACAAAATGTGCAAAAAATTTGAAAATATAAAAAGCACCTATTCCTAAATGTGTTATATTACCATACCAAAATTCATTAAAATCGGTTAAACCGTTTGGGCTGTAGGCGTTCGCAAAATTTGAATGATTATAAATACATATAGAAATTTATGCCTTTTAGTATAAGGAGAGATGTAAGTTTTTAATATAATGGGATTCAAAAGTTGACAGGCATGTATTGTAAAAAGTATTTTTTTGAAAAAAACCAAATTTTGTAGTTAGGGGTTATATAATACGTAGATTTCAAAAAAAATATTTTCATAAAAATCCAACTTCCGGTTTAACCGGAAATGGACCTAAAGTTTGTAATTTTAAATGGAACATGACAGTTTTTTTTGAAGATTTGAATTTAGCATAAAATTCTACGTACAATGCACTAAAAACATGTTGAAAAAGAAGAACATTTGAATAAACCGGAAGTGAATTTTTTTGAACAAAATGCACAAAAAATTTGAAAATATAAAAAGCACCTATTCTACAATGAGTAATATTACCATACCAAAATTCATTAAAATCGGTTAAACCGTTTAGGCTGTAGGTGAGAGCAAAAATTGAATGTTGAAAATAAATAAATAAATATAGAAGTTTATGCTGATTAGTATATAAGATGTTAGTTTTTGAATATAATGGGGTTCAAAGTTTGACAGGGTTTATTTTGAAAAGTAATTTTTTGAAAAAAACCAAATTTTGTAGGTAGGGGTTACACAATACGTAGATTTCAAAAAAAATATTTTCATAAAAATCCAACTTCCGGTTTAACCAGAAATGGACCAAAACTTTGTAAATTTAAATGGAACATGGCAGTTTTTTTTGAAAATTTGAATTCAGCATAAAATTCTACGTACAGTACACTAAAAACATGTTGAAAAAAATGAACATCTGAATAAACCGGAAGTGAATTTTTTTGAACAAAATGTGCAAAAAATTTGAAAATATAAAAAGCACCTATTCTACAATGAGTAATATTACCATACCAAAATTCATTAAAATCGGTTAAACCATTTAGGCTGTAGGCGTGACTAAAAATTTGAAATTTATGCCTTTTAGTATAAGGAGAGATGTAAGTTTTTTATACAATGGGATTCAAAAGTTGACAGGCATGTATTGTAAAAAGTAATTTTTTGAAAAGAACCAAATTTTGTAGGTAGGGGTTACACAATACGTAGATTTTAAAAAAAATATTTTCATAAAAATCCAACTTCCGGTTTAACCGGAAATGGACCTAAAGTTTGTAATTTTAAATGGAACATGACAGTTTTTTTTGAAGATTTGAATTTAGCATAAAATTCTACGTACAATGCACTAAAAACATGTTGAAAAAGAAGAACATTTGAATAAACCGGAAGTGAATTTTTTTGAACAAAATGCACAAAAAATTTGAAAATATAAAAAGCACCTATTCTACAATGAGTAATATTACCATACCAAAATTCATTAAAATCGGTTAAACCGTTTAGGCTGTAGGTGAGAGCAAAAATTGAATGTTGAAAATAAATAAATAAATATAGAAGTTTATGCTGATTAGTATATAAGACTAGCGAAAACTCGGCTACGCCGAGCTTCCCCTAGGTGGACAGTGTTTTATGATTGTTTATATGCATTCCTAATTTACAATAGTTGAACATTTATAAAAAGTGCTACCGCCGCTGTCTTTAAGTGTTTTATGACTGTTTATACGCATTCTCATATTGTAAACTTGCATAGGTTATACAAAGTGCTAATGCCACTACCCCTCCTATGACATCCACATAATAATAATACTTACCTAATTGATGTAATTAATTCAAAATATATAAACGTGATTTGTGTCGAAAATAATACCATATTAATTTAAAAATTACTTCTTTATCCTTTTACATTTCCTTCTCTGATTTTGGGGCTCCAATTAAGGATGAAACTTCGTTTCATCGACGTTCATCTATAAGAATATGGACGAGATTTGTGTGAAATTTCACTGTCGAAATTACCTTGATTTACTTCTAAATTCTGGTGTTTTGGTTCATGAGAAATTCTTCTCGTTCGTAATTTTCCAAGATGGTTATTAGCGTCTTGAAACTCCTGTAGCATAGTGTTGAGATTTCTTGATTGAGGAGGAATTAAATATGGCTTGATTTTAGCTTACTTGCTCTAGAACAGAATAAAATGATTAAATGTGGAAAACAATTATCTGAAATGTATTAAGAATTATACATTTCACTCACCTATTATCTATTTCGCCTTTAATTTGGTATTGTTTAATAGTTTATTGGTTAAGTTGGGCGTTGACAACTGAAGAACTCGAGATTATCCAACATTGTTACCACGCTATATTCCAGTGATACCAATGTATTCTCGAGCCGAGTAATATTTGTAAATAAATTGAAATAAATTGTTATAAATACGTAATTTTAGTTATATTATAATGTAATGAAATTTATGATATAGAAATAGTTTTAAATTTATGTTTTTAGCATATCTGGGAGTATTCCAAAAATTCCCTAGAATATGTTATTATATTACACAAGTTGTTTTAAAATGAAATTTGTATATATGCAAGGTTACAGAACAAATTATTACGTGCTGTTTATAAACAATATAATTTATTGTTTCCTATTAAGAAAGTTTGAAATTGGAATTTGTACCGTGAACATAGTTAAGTGAAGGTCAGTTTTCAAATTTTGACATTGAATAACTTTTGCCAGAGATGATTTGATTTTTGTTTTCTATTTTTTATTGATTGTCTACAATAATAAGTGTAAGTTGTAATGAGAATTAATACGTGTAATTATGTATAAGTTTACAATTTTAGTTTTTAACGTTACGAATGGTGTTACGTGAGTAACAGTAAATCCTTGTGGACTCTTTTTTTTTTTTTTTTTTTTTTTTTTTTAAATTGGGCCTACATATGCATGTGATGTGATACAGTTTCTATAACAAACAAGTGCGGGACCATTTCAGGTTTAACCGGAAATGGACCTAAAGTTTGTAATTTTAAATGGAACATGACAGTTTTTTTTGAAGATTTGAATTTAGCATAAAATTCTACGTACAATGCACTAAAAACATGTTGAAAAAGAAGAACATTTGAATAAACCGGAAGTGAATTTTTTTGAACAAAATGCACAAAAAATTTGAAAATATAAAAAGCACCTATTCTACAATGAGTAATATTACCATACCAAAATTCATTAAAATCGGTTAAACCGTTTAGGCTGTAGGTGAGAGCAAAAATTGAATGTTGAAAATAAATAAATAAATATAGAAGTTTATGCTGATTAGTATATAAGATGTTAGTTTTTGAATATAATGGGGTTCAAAGTTTGACAGGGTTTATTTTGAAAAGTAATTTTTTGAAAAAAACCAAATTTTGTAGGTAGGGATTACACAATACGTAGATTTCAAAAAAAATATTTTCATAAAAATCCAACTTCCGGTTTAACCGGAAATGGACCAAAACTTTGTAAATTTAAATGGAATATGGCAGTTTTTTTTGAAAATTTGAATTCAGCATAAAATTCTACGTACAGTACACTAAAAACATGTTGAAAAAAATGAACATCTGAATAAACCGGAAGTGAATTTTTTTGAACAAAATGTGCAAAAAATTTGAAAATATAAAAAGCACCTATTCCTAAATGTGTTATATTACCATACCAAAATTCATTAAAATCGGTTAAACCGTTTGGGCTGTAGGCGTTCGCAAAATTTGAATGATTATAAATACATATAGAAATTTATGCCTTTTAGTATAAGGAGAGATGTAAGTTTTTAATATAATGGGATTCAAAAGTTGACAGGCATGTATTGTAAAAAGTATTTTTTTGAAAAAAACCAAATTTTGTAGTTAGGGGTTATATAATACGTAGATTTCAAAAAAAATATTTTCATAAAAATCCAACTTCCGGTTTAACCGGAAATGGACCTAAAGTTTGTAATTTTAAATGGAACATGACAGTTTTTTTTGAAGATTTGAATTTAGCATAAAATTCTACGTACAATGCACTAAAAACATGTTGAAAAAGAAGAACATTTGAATAAACCGGAAGTGAATTTTTTTGAACAAAATGCACAAAAAATTTGAAAATATAAAAAGCACCTATTCTACAATGAGTAATATTACCATACCAAAATTCATTAAAATCGGTTAAACCGTTTAGGCTGTAGGTGAGAGCAAAAATTGAATGTTGAAAATAAATAAATAAATATAGAAGTTTATGCTGATTAGTATATAAGATGTTAGTTTTTGAATATAATGGGGTTCAAAGTTTGACAGGGTTTATTTTGAAAAGTAATTTTTTGAAAAAAACCAAATTTTGTAGGTAGGGATTACACAATACGTAGATTTCAAAAAAAATATTTTCATAAAAATCCAACTTCCGGTTTAACCGGAAATGGACCAAAACTTTGTAAATTTAAATGGAATATGGCAGTTTTTTTTGAAAATTTGAATTCAGCATAAAATTCTACGTACAGTACACTAAAAACATGTTGAAAAAAATGAACATCTGAATAAACCGGAAGTGAATTTTTTTGAACAAAATGTGCAAAAAATTTGAAAATATAAAAAGCACCTATTCCTAAATGTGTTATATTACCATACCAAAATTCATTAAAATCGGTTAAACCGTTTGGGCTGTAGGCGTTCGCAAAATTTGAATGATTATAAATACATATAGAAATTTATGCCTTTTAGTATAAGGAGAGATGTAAGTTTTTAATATAATGGGATTCAAAAGTTGACAGGCATGTATTGTAAAAAGTATTTTTTTGAAAAAAACCAAATTTTGTAGTTAGGGGTTATATAATACGTAGATTTCAAAAAAAATATTTTCATAAAAATCCAACTTCCGGTTTAACCGGAAATGGACCTAAAGTTTGTAATTTTAAATGGAACATGACAGTTTTTTTTGAAGATTTGAATTTAGCATAAAATTCTACGTACAATGCACTAAAAACATGTTGAAAAAGAAGAACATTTGAATAAACCGGAAGTGAATTTTTTTGAACAAAATGCACAAAAAATTTGAAAATATAAAAAGCACCTATTCTACAATGAGTAATATTACCATACCAAAATTCATTAAAATCGGTTAAACCGTTTAGGCTGTAGGTGAGAGCAAAAATTGAATGTTGAAAATAAATAAATAAATATAGAAGTTTATGCTGATTAGTATATAAGATGTTAGTTTTTGAATATAATGGGGTTCAAAGTTTGACAAGGTTTATTTTGAAAAGTAATTTTTTGAAAAAAACCAAATTTTGTAGGTAGGGGTTACACAATACGTAGATTTCAAAAAAAATATTTTCATAAAAATCCAACTTCCGGTTTAACCGGAAATGGACCAAAACTTTGTAAATTTAAATGGAACATGGCAGTTTTTTTTGAAAATTTGAATTCAGCATAAAATTCTACGTACAGTACACTAAAAACATGTTGAAAAAAATGAACATCTGAATAAACCGGAAGTGAATTTTTTTGAACAAAATGTGCAAAAAATTTGAAAATATAAAAAGCACCTATTCTACAATGAGTAATATTACCATACCAAAATTCATTAAAATCGGTTAAACCGTTTAGGTTGTAGGCGTTCGCAAAATTTGAATGATTATAAATACATATAGAAATTTATGCCTTTTAGTATAAGGAGAGATGTAAGTTTTTAATATAATGGGATTCAAAAGTTGACAGGCATGTATTGTAAAAAGTAATTTTTTGAAAAGAACCAAATTTTGTAGGTAGGGGTTGCACAATACGTAGATTTCAAAAAAAATATTTTCATAAAAATCCAACTTCCGGTTTAACCGGAAATGGACCTAAAGTTTGTAATTTGAAATGGAACATGACAGTTTTTTTTGAAGATTTGAATTTAGCATAAAATTCTACGTACAATGCACTAAAAACATGTTGAAAAAGAAGAACATTTGAATAAACCGGAAGTGAATTTTTTTGAACAAAATGCACAAAAAATTTGAAAATATAAAAAGCACCTATTCTACAATGAGTAATATTACCATACCAAAATTCATTAAAATCGGTTAAACCGTTTAGGCTGTAGGTGAGAGCAAAAATTGAATGTTGAAAATAAATAAATAAATAAATAAATAAATAAATAAATATAGAAATTTATGCTGATTAGTATATAAGATGTTAGTTTTTGAATATAATGGGGTTCAAAGTTTGACAAGGTTTATTTTGAAAAGTAATTTTTTGAAAAAAACCAAATTTTGTAGGTAGGGGTTACACAATACGTAGATTTCAAAAAAAATATTTTCATAAAAATCCAACTTCCGGTTTAACCGGAAATGGACCAAAACTTTGTAAATTTAAATGGAACATGGCAGTTTTTTTTGAAAATTTGAATTCAGCATAAAATTCTACGTACAGTACACTAAAAACATGTTGAAAAAAATGAACATCTGAATAAACCGGAAGTGAATTTTTTTGAACAAAATGTGCAAAAAATTTGAAAATATAAAAAGCACCTATTCTACAATGAGTAATATTACCATACCAAAATTCATTAAAATCGGTTAAACCGTTTAGGTTGTAGGCGTTCGCAAAATTTGAATGATTATAAATACATATAGAAATTTATGCCTTTTAGTATAAGGAGAGATGTAAGTTTTTAATATAATGGGATTCAAAAGTTGACAGGCATGTATTGTAAAAAGTAATTTTTTGAAAAGAACCAAATTTTGTAGGTAGGGGTTGCACAATACGTAGATTTCAAAAAAAATATTTTCATAAAAATCCAACTTCCGGTTTAACCGGAAATGGACCTAAAGTTTGTAATTTGAAATGGAACATGACAGTTTTTTTTGAAGATTTGAATTTAGCATAAAATTCTACGTACAATGCACTAAAAACATGTTGAAAAAGAAGAACATTTGAATAAACCGGAAGTGAATTTTTTTGAACAAAATGCACAAAAAATTTGAAAATATAAAAAGCACCTATTCTACAATGAGTAATATTACCATACCAAAATTCATTAAAATCGGTTAAACCGTTTAGGCTGTAGGTGAGAGCAAAAATTGAATGTTGAAAATAAATAAATAAATAAATAAATAAATAAATAAATATAGAAATTTATGCTGATTAGTATATAAGATGTTAGTTTTTGAATATAATGGGGTTCAAAGTTTGACAAGGTTTATTTTGAAAAGTAATTTTTTGAAAAAAACCAAATTTTGTAGGTAGGGGTTACACAATACGTAGATTTCAAAAAAAATATTTTCATAAAAATCCAACTTCCGGTTTAACCGGAAATGGACCAAAACTTTGTAAATTTAAATGGAACATGGCAGTTTTTTTTGAAAATTTGAATTCAGCATAAAATTCTACGTACAGTACACTAAAAACATGTTGAAAAAAATGAACATCTGAATAAACCGGAAGTGAATTTTTTTGAACAAAATGTGCAAAAAATTTGAAAATATAAAAAGCACCTATTCTACAATGAGTAATATTACCATACCAAAATTCATTAAAATCGGTTAAACCGTTTGGGCTGTAGGCGTTCGCAAAATTTGAATGATTATAAATACATATAGAAATTTATGCCTTTTAGTATAAGGAGAGATGTAAGTTTTTAATATAATGGGATTCAAAAGTTGACAGGCATGTATTGTAAAAAGTATTTTTTTGAAAAAAACCAAATTTTGTAGTTAGGGGTTATATAATACGTAGATTTCAAAAAAAATATTTTCATAAAAATCCAACTTCCGGTTTAACCGGAAATGGACCTAAAGTTTGTAATTTTAAATGGAACATGACAGTTTTTTTTGAAGATTTGAATTTAGCATAAAATTCTACGTACAATGCACTAAAAACATGTTGAAAAAGAAGAACATTTGAATAAACCGGAAGTGAATTTTTTTGAACAAAATGCACAAAAAATTTGAAAATATAAAAAGCACCTATTCTACAATGAGTAATATTACCATACCAAAATTCATTAAAATCGGTTAAACCGTTTAGGCTGTAGGTGAGAGCAAAAATTGAATGTTGAAAATAAATAAATAAATATAGAAGTTTATGCTGATTAGTATATAAGATGTTAGTTTTTGAATATAATGGGGTTCAAAGTTTGACAAGGTTTATTTTGAAAAGTAATTTTTTGAAAAAAACCAAATTTTGTAGGTAGGGGTTACACAATACGTAGATTTCAAAAAAAATATTTTCATAAAAATCCAACTTCCGGTTTAACCGGAAATGGACCAAAACTTTGTAAATTTAAATGGAACATGGCAGTTTTTTTTGAAAATTTGAATTCAGCATAAAATTCTACGTACAGTACACTAAAAACATGTTGAAAAAAATGAACATCTGAATAAACCGGAAGTGAATTTTTTTGAACAAAATGTGCAAAAAATTTGAAAATATAAAAAGCACCTATTCTACAATGAGTAATATTACCATACCAAAATTCATTAAAATCGGTTAAACCGTTTAGGTTGTAGGCGTTCGCAAAATTTGAATGATTATAAATACATATAGAAATTTATGCCTTTTAGTATAAGGAGAGATGTAAGTTTTTAATATAATGGGATTCAAAAGTTGACAGGCATGTATTGTAAAAAGTAATTTTTTGAAAAGAACCAAATTTTGTAGGTAGGGGTTGCACAATACGTAGATTTCAAAAAAAATATTTTCATAAAAATCCAACTTCCGGTTTAACCGGAAATGGACCTAAAGTTTGTAATTTGAAATGGAACATGACAGTTTTTTTTGAAGATTTGAATTTAGCATAAAATTCTACGTACAATGCACTAAAAACATGTTGAAAAAGAAGAACATTTGAATAAACCGGAAGTGAATTTTTTTGAACAAAATGCACAAAAAATTTGAAAATATAAAAAGCACCTATTCTACAATGAGTAATATTACCATACCAAAATTCATTAAAATCGGTTAAACCGTTTAGGCTGTAGGTGAGAGCAAAAATTGAATGTTGAAAATAAATAAATAAATAAATAAATAAATAAATAAATATAGAAATTTATGCTGATTAGTATATAAGATGTTAGTTTTTGAATATAATGGGGTTCAAAGTTTGACAAGGTTTATTTTGAAAAGTAATTTTTTGAAAAAAACCAAATTTTGTAGGTAGGGGTTACACAATACGTAGATTTCAAAAAAAATATTTTCATAAAAATCCAACTTCCGGTTTAACCGGAAATGGACCAAAACTTTGTAAATTTAAATGGAACATGGCAGTTTTTTTTGAAAATTTGAATTCAGCATAAAATTCTACGTACAGTACACTAAAAACATGTTGAAAAAAATGAACATCTGAATAAACCGGAAGTGAATTTTTTTGAACAAAATGTGCAAAAAATTTGAAAATATAAAAAGCACCTATTCTACAATGAGTAATATTACCATACCAAAATTCATTAAAATCGGTTAAACCGTTTAGGTTGTAGGCGTTCGCAAAATTTGAATGATTATAAATACATATAGAAATTTATGCCTTTTAGTATAAGGAGAGATGTAAGTTTTTAATATAATGGGATTCAAAAGTTGACAGGCATGTATTGTAAAAAGTAATTTTTTGAAAAGAACCAAATTTTGTAGGTAGGGGTTGCACAATACGTAGATTTCAAAAAAAATATTTTCATAAAAATCCAACTTCCGGTTTAACCGGAAATGGACCTAAAGTTTGTAATTTGAAATGGAACATGACAGTTTTTTTTGAAGATTTGAATTTAGCATAAAATTCTACGTACAATGCACTAAAAACATGTTGAAAAAGAAGAACATTTGAATAAACCGGAAGTGAATTTTTTTGAACAAAATGCACAAAAAATTTGAAAATATAAAAAGCACCTATTCTACAATGAGTAATATTACCATACCAAAATTCATTAAAATCGGTTAAACCGTTTAGGCTGTAGGTGAGAGCAAAAATTGAATGTTGAAAATAAATAAATAAATAAATAAATAAATAAATAAATATAGAAATTTATGCTGATTAGTATATAAGATGTTAGTTTTTGAATATAATGGGGTTCAAAGTTTGACAAGGTTTATTTTGAAAAGTAATTTTTTGAAAAAAACCAAATTTTGTAGGTAGGGGTTACACAATACGTAGATTTCAAAAAAAATATTTTCATAAAAATCCAACTTCCGGTTTAACCGGAAATGGACCAAAACTTTGTAAATTTAAATGGAACATGGCAGTTTTTTTTGAAAATTTGAATTCAGCATAAAATTCTACGTACAGTACACTAAAAACATGTTGAAAAAAATGAACATCTGAATAAACCGGAAGTGAATTTTTTTGAACAAAATGTGCAAAAAATTTGAAAATATAAAAAGCACCTATTCTACAATGAGTAATATTACCATACCAAAATTCATTAAAATCGGTTAAACCGTTTAGGTTGTAGGCGTTCGCAAAATTTGAATGATTATAAATACATATAGAAATTTATGCCTTTTAGTATAAGGAGAGATGTAAGTTTTTAATATAATGGGATTCAAAAGTTGACAGGCATGTATTGTAAAAAGTAATTTTTTGAAAAGAACCAAATTTTGTAGGTAGGGGTTGCACAATACGTAGATTTCAAAAAAAATATTTTCATAAAAATCCAACTTCCGGTTTAACCGGAAATGGACCTAAAGTTTGTAATTTGAAATGGAACATGACAGTTTTTTTTGAAGATTTGAATTTAGCATAAAATTCTACGTACAATGCACTAAAAACATGTTGAAAAAGAAGAACATTTGAATAAACCGGAAGTGAATTTTTTTGAACAAAATGCACAAAAAATTTGAAAATATAAAAAGCACCTATTCTACAATGAGTAATATTACCATACCAAAATTCATTAAAATCGGTTAAACCGTTTAGGCTGTAGGTGAGAGCAAAAATTGAATGTTGAAAATAAATAAATAAATAAATAAATAAATAAATAAATATAGAAATTTATGCTGATTAGTATATAAGATGTTAGTTTTTGAATATAATGGGGTTCAAAGTTTGACAAGGTTTATTTTGAAAAGTAATTTTTTGAAAAAAACCAAATTTTGTAGGTAGGGGTTACACAATACGTAGATTTCAAAAAAAATATTTTCATAAAAATCCAACTTCCGGTTTAACCGGAAATGGACCAAAACTTTGTAAATTTAAATGGAACATGGCAGTTTTTTTTGAAAATTTGAATTCAGCATAAAATTCTACGTACAGTACACTAAAAACATGTTGAAAAAAATGAACATCTGAATAAACCGGAAGTGAATTTTTTTGAACAAAATGTGCAAAAAATTTGAAAATATAAAAAGCACCTATTCTACAATGAGTAATATTACCATACCAAAATTCATTAAAATCGGTTAAACCGTTTGGGCTGTAGGCGTTCGCAAAATTTGAATGATTATAAATACATATAGAAATTTATGCCTTTTAGTATAAGGAGAGATGTAAGTTTTTAATATAATGGGATTCAAAAGTTGACAGGCATGTATTGTAAAAAGTATTTTTTTGAAAAAAACCAAATTTTGTAGTTAGGGGTTATATAATACGTAGATTTCAAAAAAAATATTTTCATAAAAATCCAACTTCCGGTTTAACCGGAAATGGACCTAAAGTTTGTAATTTGAAATGGAACATGACAGTTTTTTTTGAAGATTTGAATTTAGCATAAAATTCTACGTACAATGCACTAAAAACATGTTGAAAAAGAAGAACATTTGAATAAACCGGAAGTGAATTTTTTTGAACAAAATGCACAAAAAATTTGAAAATATAAAAAGCACCTATTCTACAATGAGTAATATTACCATACCAAAATTCATTAAAATCGGTTAAACCGTTTAGGCTGTAGGTGAGAGCAAAAATTGAATGTTGAAAATAAATAAATAAATAAATAAATAAATAAATAAATATAGAAATTTATGCTGATTAGTATATAAGATGTTAGTTTTTGAATATAATGGGGTTCAAAGTTTGACAAGGTTTATTTTGAAAAGTAATTTTTTGAAAAAAACCAAATTTTGTAGGTAGGGGTTACACAATACGTAGATTTCAAAAAAAATATTTTCATAAAAATCCAACTTCCGGTTTAACCGGAAATGGACCAAAACTTTGTAAATTTAAATGGAACATGGCAGTTTTTTTTGAAAATTTGAATTCAGCATAAAATTCTACGTACAGTACACTAAAAACATGTTGAAAAAAATGAACATCTGAATAAACCGGAAGTGAATTTTTTTGAACAAAATGTGCAAAAAATTTGAAAATATAAAAAGCACCTATTCTACAATGAGTAATATTACCATACCAAAATTCATTAAAATCGGTTAAACCGTTTAGGTTGTAGGCGTTCGCAAAATTTGAATGATTATAAATACATATAGAAATTTATGCCTTTTAGTATAAGGAGAGATGTAAGTTTTTAATATAATGGGATTCAAAAGTTGACAGGCATGTATTGTAAAAAGTAATTTTTTGAAAAGAACCAAATTTTGTAGGTAGGGGTTGCACAATACGTAGATTTCAAAAAAAATATTTTCATAAAAATCCAACTTCCGGTTTAACCGGAAATGGACCTAAAGTTTGTAATTTGAAATGGAACATGACAGTTTTTTTTGAAGATTTGAATTTAGCATAAAATTCTACGTACAATGCACTAAAAACATGTTGAAAAAGAAGAACATTTGAATAAACCGGAAGTGAATTTTTTTGAACAAAATGCACAAAAAATTTGAAAATATAAAAAGCACCTATTCTACAATGAGTAATATTACCATACCAAAATTCATTAAAATCGGTTAAACCGTTTAGGCTGTAGGTGAGAGCAAAAATTGAATGTTGAAAATAAATAAATAAATAAATAAATAAATAAATAAATATAGAAATTTATGCTGATTAGTATATAAGATGTTAGTTTTTGAATATAATGGGGTTCAAAGTTTGACAAGGTTTATTTTGAAAAGTAATTTTTTGAAAAAAACCAAATTTTGTAGGTAGGGGTTACACAATACGTAGATTTCAAAAAAAATATTTTCATAAAAATCCAACTTCCGGTTTAACCGGAAATGGACCAAAACTTTGTAAATTTAAATGGAACATGGCAGTTTTTTTTGAAAATTTGAATTCAGCATAAAATTCTACGTACAGTACACTAAAAACATGTTGAAAAAAATGAACATCTGAATAAACCGGAAGTGAATTTTTTTGAACAAAATGTGCAAAAAATTTGAAAATATAAAAAGCACCTATTCTACAATGAGTAATATTACCATACCAAAATTCATTAAAATCGGTTAAACCGTTTAGGTTGTAGGCGTTCGCAAAATTTGAATGATTATAAATACATATAGAAATTTATGCCTTTTAGTATAAGGAGAGATGTAAGTTTTTAATATAATGGGATTCAAAAGTTGACAGGCATGTATTGTAAAAAGTAATTTTTTGAAAAGAACCAAATTTTGTAGGTAGGGGTTGCACAATACGTAGATTTCAAAAAAAATATTTTCATAAAAATCCAACTTCCGGTTTAACCGGAAATGGACCTAAAGTTTGTAATTTGAAATGGAACATGACAGTTTTTTTTGAAGATTTGAATTTAGCATAAAATTCTACGTACAATGCACTAAAAACATGTTGAAAAAGAAGAACATTTGAATAAACCGGAAGTGAATTTTTTTGAACAAAATGCACAAAAAATTTGAAAATATAAAAAGCACCTATTCTACAATGAGTAATATTACCATACCAAAATTCATTAAAATCGGTTAAACCGTTTAGGCTGTAGGTGAGAGCAAAAATTGAATGTTGAAAATAAATAAATAAATAAATAAATAAATAAATAAATATAGAAATTTATGCTGATTAGTATATAAGATGTTAGTTTTTGAATATAATGGGGTTCAAAGTTTGACAAGGTTTATTTTGAAAAGTAATTTTTTGAAAAAAACCAAATTTTGTAGGTAGGGGTTACACAATACGTAGATTTCAAAAAAAATATTTTCATAAAAATCCAACTTCCGGTTTAACCGGAAATGGACCAAAACTTTGTAAATTTAAATGGAACATGGCAGTTTTTTTTGAAAATTTGAATTCAGCATAAAATTCTACGTACAGTACACTAAAAACATGTTGAAAAAAATGAACATCTGAATAAACCGGAAGTGAATTTTTTTGAACAAAATGTGCAAAAAATTTGAAAATATAAAAAGCACCTATTCTACAATGAGTAATATTACCATACCAAAATTCATTAAAATCGGTTAAACCGTTTAGGTTGTAGGCGTTCGCAAAATTTGAATGATTATAAATACATATAGAAATTTATGCCTTTTAGTATAAGGAGAGATGTAAGTTTTTAATATAATGGGATTCAAAAGTTGACAGGCATGTATTGTAAAAAGTAATTTTTTGAAAAGAACCAAATTTTGTAGGTAGGGGTTGCACAATACGTAGATTTCAAAAAAAATATTTTCATAAAAATCCAACTTCCGGTTTAACCGGAAATGGACCTAAAGTTTGTAATTTGAAATGGAACATGACAGTTTTTTTTGAAGATTTGAATTTAGCATAAAATTCTACGTACAATGCACTAAAAACATGTTGAAAAAGAAGAACATTTGAATAAACCGGAAGTGAATTTTTTTGAACAAAATGCACAAAAAATTTGAAAATATAAAAAGCACCTATTCTACAATGAGTAATATTACCATACCAAAATTCATTAAAATCGGTTAAACCGTTTAGGCTGTAGGTGAGAGCAAAAATTGAATGTTGAAAATAAATAAATAAATAAATAAATAAATAAATAAATATAGAAATTTATGCTGATTAGTATATAAGATGTTAGTTTTTGAATATAATGGGGTTCAAAGTTTGACAAGGTTTATTTTGAAAAGTAATTTTTTGAAAAAAACCAAATTTTGTAGGTAGGGGTTACACAATACGTAGATTTCAAAAAAAATATTTTCATAAAAATCCAACTTCCGGTTTAACCGGAAATGGACCAAAACTTTGTAAATTTAAATGGAACATGGCAGTTTTTTTTGAAAATTTGAATTCAGCATAAAATTCTACGTACAGTACACTAAAAACATGTTGAAAAAAATGAACATCTGAATAAACCGGAAGTGAATTTTTTTGAACAAAATGTGCAAAAAATTTGAAAATATAAAAAGCACCTATTCTACAATGAGTAATATTACCATACCAAAATTCATTAAAATCGGTTAAACCGTTTAGGTTGTAGGCGTTCGCAAAATTTGAATGATTATAAATACATATAGAAATTTATGCCTTTTAGTATAAGGAGAGATGTAAGTTTTTAATATAATGGGATTCAAAAGTTGACAGGCATGTATTGTAAAAAGTAATTTTTTGAAAAGAACCAAATTTTGTAGGTAGGGGTTGCACAATACGTAGATTTCAAAAAAAATATTTTCATAAAAATCCAACTTCCGGTTTAACCGGAAATGGACCTAAAGTTTGTAATTTGAAATGGAACATGACAGTTTTTTTTGAAGATTTGAATTTAGCATAAAATTCTACGTACAATGCACTAAAAACATGTTGAAAAAGAAGAACATTTGAATAAACCGGAAGTGAATTTTTTTGAACAAAATGCACAAAAAATTTGAAAATATAAAAAGCACCTATTCTACAATGAGTAATATTACCATACCAAAATTCATTAAAATCGGTTAAACCGTTTAGGCTGTAGGTGAGAGCAAAAATTGAATGTTGAAAATAAATAAATAAATAAATAAATAAATAAATAAATATAGAAATTTATGCTGATTAGTATATAAGATGTTAGTTTTTGAATATAATGGGGTTCAAAGTTTGACAAGGTTTATTTTGAAAAGTAATTTTTTGAAAAAAACCAAATTTTGTAGGTAGGGGTTACACAATACGTAGATTTCAAAAAAAATATTTTCATAAAAATCCAACTTCCGGTTTAACCGGAAATGGACCAAAACTTTGTAAATTTAAATGGAACATGGCAGTTTTTTTTGAAAATTTGAATTCAGCATAAAATTCTACGTACAGTACACTAAAAACATGTTGAAAAAAATGAACATCTGAATAAACCGGAAGTGAATTTTTTTGAACAAAATGTGCAAAAAATTTGAAAATATAAAAAGCACCTATTCTACAATGAGTAATATTACCATACCAAAATTCATTAAAATCGGTTAAACCGTTTAGGTTGTAGGCGTTCGCAAAATTTGAATGATTATAAATACATATAGAAATTTATGCCTTTTAGTATAAGGAGAGATGTAAGTTTTTAATATAATGGGATTCAAAAGTTGACAGGCATGTATTGTAAAAAGTAATTTTTTGAAAAGAACCAAATTTTGTAGGTAGGGGTTGCACAATACGTAGATTTCAAAAAAAATATTTTCATAAAAATCCAACTTCCGGTTTAACCGGAAATGGACCTAAAGTTTGTAATTTGAAATGGAACATGACAGTTTTTTTTGAAGATTTGAATTTAGCATAAAATTCTACGTACAATGCACTAAAAACATGTTGAAAAAGAAGAACATTTGAATAAACCGGAAGTGAATTTTTTTGAACAAAATGCACAAAAAATTTGAAAATATAAAAAGCACCTATTCTACAATGAGTAATATTACCATACCAAAATTCATTAAAATCGGTTAAACCGTTTAGGCTGTAGGTGAGAGCAAAAATTGAATGTTGAAAATAAATAAATAAATAAATAAATAAATAAATAAATATAGAAATTTATGCTGATTAGTATATAAGATGTTAGTTTTTGAATATAATGGGGTTCAAAGTTTGACAAGGTTTATTTTGAAAAGTAATTTTTTGAAAAAAACCAAATTTTGTAGGTAGGGGTTACACAATACGTAGATTTCAAAAAAAATATTTTCATAAAAATCCAACTTCCGGTTTAACCGGAAATGGACCAAAACTTTGTAAATTTAAATGGAACATGGCAGTTTTTTTTGAAAATTTGAATTCAGCATAAAATTCTACGTACAGTACACTAAAAACATGTTGAAAAAAATGAACATCTGAATAAACCGGAAGTGAATTTTTTTGAACAAAATGTGCAAAAAATTTGAAAATATAAAAAGCACCTATTCTACAATGAGTAATATTACCATACCAAAATTCATTAAAATCGGTTAAACCGTTTAGGTTGTAGGCGTTCGCAAAATTTGAATGATTATAAATACATATAGAAATTTATGCCTTTTAGTATAAGGAGAGATGTAAGTTTTTAATATAATGGGATTCAAAAGTTGACAGGCATGTATTGTAAAAAGTAATTTTTTGAAAAGAACCAAATTTTGTAGGTAGGGGTTGCACAATACGTAGATTTCAAAAAAAATATTTTCATAAAAATCCAACTTCCGGTTTAACCGGAAATGGACCTAAAGTTTGTAATTTGAAATGGAACATGACAGTTTTTTTTGAAGATTTGAATTTAGCATAAAATTCTACGTACAATGCACTAAAAACATGTTGAAAAAGAAGAACATTTGAATAAACCGGAAGTGAATTTTTTTGAACAAAATGCACAAAAAATTTGAAAATATAAAAAGCACCTATTCTACAATGAGTAATATTACCATACCAAAATTCATTAAAATCGGTTAAACCGTTTAGGCTGTAGGTGAGAGCAAAAATTGAATGTTGAAAATAAATAAATAAATAAATAAATAAATAAATAAATATAGAAATTTATGCTGATTAGTATATAAGATGTTAGTTTTTGAATATAATGGGGTTCAAAGTTTGACAAGGTTTATTTTGAAAAGTAATTTTTTGAAAAAAACCAAATTTTGTAGGTAGGGGTTACACAATACGTAGATTTCAAAAAAAATATTTTCATAAAAATCCAACTTCCGGTTTAACCGGAAATGGACCAAAACTTTGTAAATTTAAATGGAACATGGCAGTTTTTTTTGAAAATTTGAATTCAGCATAAAATTCTACGTACAGTACACTAAAAACATGTTGAAAAAAATGAACATCTGAATAAACCGGAAGTGAATTTTTTTGAACAAAATGTGCAAAAAATTTGAAAATATAAAAAGCACCTATTCTACAATGAGTAATATTACCATACCAAAATTCATTAAAATCGGTTAAACCGTTTAGGTTGTAGGCGTTCGCAAAATTTGAATGATTATAAATACATATAGAAATTTATGCCTTTTAGTATAAGGAGAGATGTAAGTTTTTAATATAATGGGATTCAAAAGTTGACAGGCATGTATTGTAAAAAGTAATTTTTTGAAAAGAACCAAATTTTGTAGGTAGGGGTTGCACAATACGTAGATTTCAAAAAAAATATTTTCATAAAAATCCAACTTCCGGTTTAACCGGAAATGGACCTAAAGTTTGTAATTTGAAATGGAACATGACAGTTTTTTTTGAAGATTTGAATTTAGCATAAAATTCTACGTACAATGCACTAAAAACATGTTGAAAAAGAAGAACATTTGAATAAACCGGAAGTGAATTTTTTTGAACAAAATGCACAAAAAATTTGAAAATATAAAAAGCACCTATTCTACAATGAGTAATATTACCATACCAAAATTCATTAAAATCGGTTAAACCGTTTAGGCTGTAGGTGAGAGCAAAAATTGAATGTTGAAAATAAATAAATAAATAAATAAATAAATAAATAAATATAGAAATTTATGCTGATTAGTATATAAGATGTTAGTTTTTGAATATAATGGGGTTCAAAGTTTGACAAGGTTTATTTTGAAAAGTAATTTTTTGAAAAAAACCAAATTTTGTAGGTAGGGGTTACACAATACGTAGATTTCAAAAAAAATATTTTCATAAAAATCCAACTTCCGGTTTAACCGGAAATGGACCAAAACTTTGTAAATTTAAATGGAACATGGCAGTTTTTTTTGAAAATTTGAATTCAGCATAAAATTCTACGTACAGTACACTAAAAACATGTTGAAAAAAATGAACATCTGAATAAACCGGAAGTGAATTTTTTTGAACAAAATGTGCAAAAAATTTGAAAATATAAAAAGCACCTATTCTACAATGAGTAATATTACCATACCAAAATTCATTAAAATCGGTTAAACCGTTTAGGTTGTAGGCGTTCGCAAAATTTGAATGATTATAAATACATATAGAAATTTATGCCTTTTAGTATAAGGAGAGATGTAAGTTTTTAATATAATGGGATTCAAAAGTTGACAGGCATGTATTGTAAAAAGTAATTTTTTGAAAAGAACCAAATTTTGTAGGTAGGGGTTGCACAATACGTAGATTTCAAAAAAAATATTTTCATAAAAATCCAACTTCCGGTTTAACCGGAAATGGACCTAAAGTTTGTAATTTGAAATGGAACATGACAGTTTTTTTTGAAGATTTGAATTTAGCATAAAATTCTACGTACAATGCACTAAAAACATGTTGAAAAAGAAGAACATTTGAATAAACCGGAAGTGAATTTTTTTGAACAAAATGCACAAAAAATTTGAAAATATAAAAAGCACCTATTCTACAATGAGTAATATTACCATACCAAAATTCATTAAAATCGGTTAAACCGTTTAGGCTGTAGGTGAGAGCAAAAATTGAATGTTGAAAATAAATAAATAAATAAATAAATAAATAAATAAATATAGAAATTTATGCTGATTAGTATATAAGATGTTAGTTTTTGAATATAATGGGGTTCAAAGTTTGACAAGGTTTATTTTGAAAAGTAATTTTTTGAAAAAAACCAAATTTTGTAGGTAGGGGTTACACAATACGTAGATTTCAAAAAAAATATTTTCATAAAAATCCAACTTCCGGTTTAACCGGAAATGGACCAAAACTTTGTAAATTTAAATGGAACATGGCAGTTTTTTTTGAAAATTTGAATTCAGCATAAAATTCTACGTACAGTACACTAAAAACATGTTGAAAAAAATGAACATCTGAATAAACCGGAAGTGAATTTTTTTGAACAAAATGTGCAAAAAATTTGAAAATATAAAAAGCACCTATTCTACAATGAGTAATATTACCATACCAAAATTCATTAAAATCGGTTAAACCGTTTAGGTTGTAGGCGTTCGCAAAATTTGAATGATTATAAATACATATAGAAATTTATGCCTTTTAGTATAAGGAGAGATGTAAGTTTTTAATATAATGGGATTCAAAAGTTGACAGGCATGTATTGTAAAAAGTAATTTTTTGAAAAGAACCAAATTTTGTAGGTAGGGGTTGCACAATACGTAGATTTCAAAAAAAATATTTTCATAAAAATCCAACTTCCGGTTTAACCGGAAATGGACCTAAAGTTTGTAATTTGAAATGGAACATGACAGTTTTTTTTGAAGATTTGAATTTAGCATAAAATTCTACGTACAATGCACTAAAAACATGTTGAAAAAGAAGAACATTTGAATAAACCGGAAGTGAATTTTTTTGAACAAAATGCACAAAAAATTTGAAAATATAAAAAGCACCTATTCTACAATGAGTAATATTACCATACCAAAATTCATTAAAATCGGTTAAACCGTTTAGGCTGTAGGTGAGAGCAAAAATTGAATGTTGAAAATAAATAAATAAATAAATAAATAAATAAATAAATATAGAAATTTATGCTGATTAGTATATAAGATGTTAGTTTTTGAATATAATGGGGTTCAAAGTTTGACAAGGTTTATTTTGAAAAGTAATTTTTTGAAAAAAACCAAATTTTGTAGGTAGGGGTTACACAATACGTAGATTTCAAAAAAAATATTTTCATAAAAATCCAACTTCCGGTTTAACCGGAAATGGACCAAAACTTTGTAAATTTAAATGGAACATGGCAGTTTTTTTTGAAAATTTGAATTCAGCATAAAATTCTACGTACAGTACACTAAAAACATGTTGAAAAAAATGAACATCTGAATAAACCGGAAGTGAATTTTTTTGAACAAAATGTGCAAAAAATTTGAAAATATAAAAAGCACCTATTCTACAATGAGTAATATTACCATACCAAAATTCATTAAAATCGGTTAAACCGTTTAGGTTGTAGGCGTTCGCAAAATTTGAATGATTATAAATACATATAGAAATTTATGCCTTTTAGTATAAGGAGAGATGTAAGTTTTTAATATAATGGGATTCAAAAGTTGACAGGCATGTATTGTAAAAAGTAATTTTTTGAAAAGAACCAAATTTTGTAGGTAGGGGTTGCACAATACGTAGATTTCAAAAAAAATATTTTCATAAAAATCCAACTTCCGGTTTAACCGGAAATGGACCTAAAGTTTGTAATTTGAAATGGAACATGACAGTTTTTTTTGAAGATTTGAATTTAGCATAAAATTCTACGTACAATGCACTAAAAACATGTTGAAAAAGAAGAACATTTGAATAAACCGGAAGTGAATTTTTTTGAACAAAATGCACAAAAAATTTGAAAAT
Source organism: Harpalus rufipes (assembly GCA_951394225.1). Classification (NCBI taxonomy): domain Eukaryota; kingdom Metazoa; phylum Arthropoda; class Insecta; order Coleoptera; family Carabidae; genus Harpalus; species Harpalus rufipes. Next base: position 2,249,434 of record OX596288.1, read on the forward strand.
ATAAAAAGCACCTATTCTACAATGAGTAATATTACCATACCAAAATTCATTAAAATCGGTTAAACCGTTTAGGCTGTAGGTGAGAGCAAAAATTGAATGTTGAAAATAAATAAATAAATAAATAAATAAATAAATAAATATAGAAATTTATGCTGATTAGTATATAAGATGTTAGTTTTTGAATATAATGGGGTTCAAAGTTTGACAAGGTTTATTTTGAAAAGTAATTTTTTGAAAAAAACCAAATTTTGTAGGTAGGGGTTACACAATACGTAGATTTCAAAAAAAATATTTTCATAAAAATCCAACTTCCGGTTTAACCGGAAATGGACCAAAACTTTGTAAATTTAAATGGAACATGGCAGTTTTTTTTGAAAATTTGAATTCAGCATAAAATTCTACGTACAGTACACTAAAAACATGTTGAAAAAAATGAACATCTGAATAAACCGGAAGTGAATTTTTTTGAACAAAATGTGCAAAAAATTTGAAAATATAAAAAGCACCTATTCTACAATGAGTAATATTACCATACCAAAATTCATTAAAATCGGTTAAACCGTTTAGGTTGTAGGCGTTCGCAAAATTTGAATGATTATAAATACATATAGAAATTTATGCCTTTTAGTATAAGGAGAGATGTAAGTTTTTAATATAATGGGATTCAAAAGTTGACAGGCATGTATTGTAAAAAGTAATTTTTTGAAAAGAACCAAATTTTGTAGGTAGGGGTTGCACAATACGTAGATTTCAAAAAAAATATTTTCATAAAAATCCAACTTCCGGTTTAACCGGAAATGGACCTAAAGTTTGTAATTTGAAATGGAACATGACAGTTTTTTTTGAAGATTTGAATTTAGCATAAAATTCTACGTACAATGCACTAAAAACATGTTGAAAAAGAAGAACATTTGAATAAACCGGAAGTGAATTTTTTTGAACAAAATGCACAAAAAATTTGAAAATATAAAAAGCACCTATTCTACAATGAGTAATATTACCATACCAAAATTCATTAAAATCGGTTAAACCGTTTAGGCTGTAGGTGAGAGCAAAAATTGAATGTTGAAAATAAATAAATAAATAAATAAATAAATAAATAAATATAGAAATTTATGCTGATTAGTATATAAGATGTTAGTTTTTGAATATAATGGGGTTCAAAGTTTGACAAGGTTTATTTTGAAAAGTAATTTTTTGAAAAAAACCAAATTTTGTAGGTAGGGGTTACACAATACGTAGATTTCAAAAAAAATATTTTCATAAAAATCCAACTTCCGGTTTAACCGGAAATGGACCAAAACTTTGTAAATTTAAATGGAACATGGCAGTTTTTTTTGAAAATTTGAATTCAGCATAAAATTCTACGTACAGTACACTAAAAACATGTTGAAAAAAATGAACATCTGAATAAACCGGAAGTGAATTTTTTTGAACAAAATGTGCAAAAAATTTGAAAATATAAAAAGCACCTATTCTACAATGAGTAATATTACCATACCAAAATTCATTAAAATCGGTTAAACCGTTTAGGTTGTAGGCGTTCGCAAAATTTGAATGATTATAAATACATATAGAAATTTATGCCTTTTAGTATAAGGAGAGATGTAAGTTTTTAATATAATGGGATTCAAAAGTTGACAGGCATGTATTGTAAAAAGTAATTTTTTGAAAAGAACCAAATTTTGTAGGTAGGGGTTGCACAATACGTAGATTTCAAAAAAAATATTTTCATAAAAATCCAACTTCCGGTTTAACCGGAAATGGACCTAAAGTTTGTAATTTGAAATGGAACATGACAGTTTTTTTTGAAGATTTGAATTTAGCATAAAATTCTACGTACAATGCACTAAAAACATGTTGAAAAAGAAGAACATTTGAATAAACCGGAAGTGAATTTTTTTGAACAAAATGCACAAAAAATTTGAAAATATAAAAAGCACCTATTCTACAATGAGTAATATTACCATACCAAAATTCATTAAAATCGGTTAAACCGTTTAGGCTGTAGGTGAGAGCAAAAATTGAATGTTGAAAATAAATAAATAAATAAATAAATAAATAAATATAGAAATTTATGCTGATTAGTATATAAGATGTTAGTTTTTGAATATAATGGGGTTCAAAGTTTGACAAGGTTTATTTTGAAAAGTAATTTTTTGAAAAAAACCAAATTTTGTAGGTAGGGGTTACACAATACGTAGATTTCAAAAAAAATATTTTCATAAAAATCCAACTTCCGGTTTAACCGGAAATGGACCAAAACTTTGTAAATTTAAATGGAACATGGCAGTTTTTTTTGAAAATTTGAATTCAGCATAAAATTCTACGTACAGTACACTAAAAACATGTTGAAAAAAATGAACATCTGAATAAACCGGAAGTGAATTTTTTTGAACAAAATGTGCAAAAAATTTGAAAATATAAAAAGCACCTATTCTACAATGAGTAATATTACCATACCAAAATTCATTAAAATCGGTTAAACCGTTTAGGTTGTAGGCGTTCGCAAAATTTGAATGATTATAAATACATATAGAAATTTATGCCTTTTAGTATAAGGAGAGATGTAAGTTTTTAATATAATGGGATTCAAAAGTTGACAGGCATGTATTGTAAAAAGTAATTTTTTGAAAAGAACCAAATTTTGTAGGTAGGGGTTGCACAATACGTAGATTTCAAAAAAAATATTTTCATAAAAATCCAACTTCCGGTTTAACCGGAAATGGACCTAAAGTTTGTAATTTGAAATGGAACATGACAGTTTTTTTTGAAGATTTGAATTTAGCATAAAATTCTACGTACAATGCACTAAAAACATGTTGAAAAAGAAGAACATTTGAATAAACCGGAAGTGAATTTTTTTGAACAAAATGCACAAAAAATTTGAAAATATAAAAAGCACCTATTCTACAATGAGTAATATTACCATACCAAAATTCATTAAAATCGGTTAAACCGTTTAGGCTGTAGGTGAGAGCAAAAATTGAATGTTGAAAATAAATAAATAAATAAATAAATAAATAAATAAATATAGAAATTTATGCTGATTAGTATATAAGATGTTAGTTTTTGAATATAATGGGGTTCAAAGTTTGACAAGGTTTATTTTGAAAAGTAATTTTTTGAAAAAAACCAAATTTTGTAGGTAGGGGTTACACAATACGTAGATTTCAAAAAAAATATTTTCATAAAAATCCAACTTCCGGTTTAACCGGAAATGGACCAAAACTTTGTAAATTTAAATGGAACATGGCAGTTTTTTTTGAAAATTTGAATTCAGCATAAAATTCTACGTACAGTACACTAAAAACATGTTGAAAAAAATGAACATCTGAATAAACCGGAAGTGAATTTTTTTGAACAAAATGTGCAAAAAATTTGAAAATATAAAAAGCACCTATTCTACAATGAGTAATATTACCATACCAAAATTCATTAAAATCGGTTAAACCGTTTAGGTTGTAGGCGTTCGCAAAATTTGAATGATTATAAATACATATAGAAATTTATGCCTTTTAGTATAAGGAGAGATGTAAGTTTTTAATATAATGGGATTCAAAAGTTGACAGGCATGTATTGTAAAAAGTAATTTTTTGAAAAGAACCAAATTTTGTAGGTAGGGGTTGCACAATACGTAGATTTCAAAAAAAATATTTTCATAAAAATCCAACTTCCGGTTTAACCGGAAATGGACCTAAAGTTTGTAATTTGAAATGGAACATGACAGTTTTTTTTGAAGATTTGAATTTAGCATAAAATTCTACGTACAATGCACTAAAAACATGTTGAAAAAGAAGAACATTTGAATAAACCGGAAGTGAATTTTTTTGAACAAAATGCACAAAAAATTTGAAAATATAAAAAGCACCTATTCTACAATGAGTAATATTACCATACCAAAATTCATTAAAATCGGTTAAACCGTTTAGGCTGTAGGTGAGAGCAAAAATTGAATGTTGAAAATAAATAAATAAATAAATAAATAAATAAATAAATATAGAAATTTATGCTGATTAGTATATAAGATGTTAGTTTTTGAATATAATGGGGTTCAAAGTTTGACAGGGTTTATTTTGAAAAGTAATTTTTTGAAAAGAACCAAATTTTGTAGGTAGGGGTTACACAATACGTAGATTTCAAAAAAAATATTTTCATAAAAATCCAACTTCCGGTTTAACCGGAAATGGACCAAAACTTTGTAAATTTAAATGGAACATGGCAGTTTTTTTTGAAAATTTGAATTCAGCATAAAATTCTACGTACAGTACACTAAAAACATGTTGAAAAAAATGAACATCTGAATAAACCGGAAGTGAATTTTTTTGAACAAAATGTGCAAAAAATTTGAAAATATAAAAAGCACCTATTCTACAATGAGTAATATTACCATACCAAAATTCATTAAAATCGGTTAAACCATTTAGGCTGTAGGCGTGACTAAAAATTTGAAATTTATGCCTTTTAGTATAAGGAGAGATGTAAGTTTTTAATATAATGGGATTCAAAAGTTGACAGGCATGTATTGTAAAAAGTATTTTTTTGAAAAAAACCAAATTTTGTAGTTAGGGGTTATATAATACGTAGATTTCAAAAAAAATATTTTCACAAAAATCCAACTTCCGGTTTAACCGGAAATGGACCTAAAGTTTGTAATTTTAAATGGAACATGACAGTTTTTTTTGAAGATTTGAATTTAGCATAAAATTCTACGTACAATGCACTAAAAACATGTTGAAAAAGAAGAACATTTGAATAAACCGGAAGTGAATTTTTTTGAACAAAATGCACAAAAAATTTGAAAATATAAAAAGCACCTATTCTACAATGAGTAATATTACCATACCAAAATTCATTAAAATCGGTTAAACCGTTTAGGCTGTAGGTGAGAGCAAAAATTGAATGTTGAAAATAAATAAATAAATATAGAAGTTTATGCTGATTAGTATATAAGATGTTAGTTTTTGAATATAATGGGGTTCAAAGTTTGACAGGGTTTATTTTGAAAAGTAATTTTTTGAAAAGAACCAAATTTTGTAGGTAGGGGTTACACAATACGTAGATTTCAAAAAAAATATTTTCATAAAAATCCAACTTCCGGTTTAACCAGAAATGGACCAAAACTTTGTAAATTTAAATGGAACATGGCAGTTTTTTTTGAAAATTTGAATTCAGCATAAAATTCTACGTACAGTACACTAAAAACATGTTGAAAAAAATGAACATCTGAATAAACCGGAAGTGAATTTTTTTGAACAAAATGTGCAAAAAATTTGAAAATATAAAAAGCACCTATTCTACAATGAGTAATATTACCATACCAAAATTCATTAAAATCGGTTAAACCATTTAGGCTGTAGGCGTGACTAAAAATTTGAAATTTATGCCTTTTAGTATAAGGAGAGATGTAAGTTTTTAATATAATGGGATTCAAAAGTTGACAGGCATGTATTGTAAAAAGTATTTTTTTGAAAAAAACCAAATTTTGTAGTTAGGGGTTATATAATACGTAGATTTCAAAAAAAATATTTTCACAAAAATCCAACTTCCGGTTTAACCGGAAATGGACCTAAAGTTTGTAATTTTAAATGGAACATGACAGTTTTTTTTGAAGATTTGAATTTAGCATAAAATTCTACGTACAATGCACTAAAAACATGTTGAAAAAGAAGAACATTTGAATAAACCGGAAGTGAATTTTTTTGAACAAAATGCACAAAAAATTTGAAAATATAAAAAGCACCTATTCTACAATGAGTAATATTACCATACCAAAATTCATTAAAATCGGTTAAACCGTTTAGGCTGTAGGTGAGAGCAAAAATTGAATGTTGAAAATAAATAAATAAATATAGAAGTTTATGCTGATTAGTATATAAGATGTTAGTTTTTGAATATAATGGGGTTCAAAGTTTGACAGGGTTTATTTTGAAAAGTAATTTTTTGAAAAAAACCAAATTTTGTAGGTAGGGGTTACACAATACGTAGATTTCAAAAAAAATATTTTCATAAAAATCCAACTTCCGGTTTAACCGGAAATGGACCAAAACTTTGTAAATTTAAATGGAACATGGCAGTTTTTTTTGAAAATTTGAATTCAGCATAAAATTCTACGTACAGTACACTAAAAACATGTTGAAAAAAATGAACATCTGAATAAACCGGAAGTGAATTTTTTTGAACAAAATGTGCAAAAAATTTGAAAATATAAAAAGCACCTATTCCTAAATGTGTTATATTACCATACCAAAATTCATTAAAATCGGTTAAACCGTTTGGGCTGTAGGCGTTCGCAAAATTTGAATGATTATAAATACATATAGAAATTTATGCCTTTTAGTATAAGGAGAGATGCAAGTTTTTAATATAATGGGATTCAAAAGTTGACAGGCATGTATTGTAAAAAGTATTTTTTTGAAAAAAACCAAATTTTGTAGTTAGGGGTTACACAATACGTAGATTTCAAAAAAAATATTTTCATAAAAATCCAACTTCCGGTTTAACCGGAAATGGACCTAAAGTTTGTAATTTTAAATGGAACATGACAGTTTTTTTTGAAGATTTGAATTTAGCATAAAATTCTACGTACAATGCACTAAAAACATGTTGAAAAAGAAGAACATTTGAATAAACCGGAAGTGAATTTTTTTGAACAAAATGCACAAAAAATTTGAAAATATAAAAAGCACCTATTCTACAATGAGTAATATTACCATACCAAAATTCATTAAAATCGGTTAAACCGTTTAGGCTGTAGGTGAGAGCAAAAATTGAATGTTGAAAATAAATAAATAAATAAATAAATAAATATAGAAATTTATGCTGATTAGTATATAAGATGTTAGTTTTTGAATATAATGGGGTTCAAAGTTTGACAGGGTTTATTTTGAAAAGTAATTTTTTGAAAAGAACCAAATTTTGTAGGTAGGGGTTACACAATACGTAGATTTCAAAAAAAATATTTTCATAAAAATCCAACTTCCGGTTTAACCGGAAATGGACCTAAAGTTTGTAAATTTAAATGGAACATGGCAGTTTTTTTTGAAAATTTGAATTCAGCATAAAATTCTACGTACAGTACACTAAAAACATGTTGAAAAAAATGAACATCTGAATAAACCGGAAGTGAATTTTTTTGAACAAAATGTGCAAAAAATTTGAAAATATAAAAAGCACCTATTCCTAAATGTGTTATATTACCATACCAAAATTCATTAAAATCGGTTAAACCGTTTGGGTTGTAGGCGTTCGCAAAATTTGAATGATTATAAATACATATAGAAATTTATGCCTTTTAGTATAAGGAGAGATGTAAGTTTTTAATATAATGGGATTCAAAAGTTGATAGGCATGTATTGTAAAAAGTAATTTTTTGAAAAGAACCAAATTTTGTAGGTAGGGGTTACACAATACGTAGATTTCAAAAAAAATATTTTCATAAAAATCCAACTTCCGGTTTAACCGGAAATGGACCTAAAGTTTGTAATTTGAAATGGAACATGACAGTTTTTTTTGAAGATTTGAATTTAGCATAAAATTCTACGTACAATGCACTAAAAACATGTTGAAAAAGAAGAACATTTGAATAAACCGGAAGTGAATTTTTTTGAACAAAATGCACAAAAAATTTGAAAATATAAAAAGCACCTATTCTACAATGAGTAATATTACCATACCAAAATTCATTAAAATCGGTTAAACCGTTTAGGCTGTAGGTGAGAGCAAAAATTGAATGTTGAAAATAAATAAATAAATAAATAAATAAATATAGAAATTTATGCTGATTAGTATATAAGATGTTAGTTTTTGAATATAATGGGGTTCAAAGTTTGACAGGGTTTATTTTGAAAAGTAATTTTTTGAAAAAAACCAAATTTTGTAGGTAGGGGTTACACAATACGTAGATTTCAAAAAAAATATTTTCATAAAAATCCAACTTCCGGTTTAACCAGAAATGGACCAAAACTTTGTAAATTTAAATGGAACATGGCAGTTTTTTTTGAAAATTTGAATTCAGCATAAAATTCTACGTACAGTACACTAAAAACATGTTGAAAAAAATGAACATCTGAATAAACCGGAAGTGAATTTTTTTGAACAAAATGTGCAAAAAATTTGAAAATATAAAAAGCACCTATTCTACAATGAGTAATATTACCATACCAAAATTCATTAAAATCGGTTAAACCATTTAGGCTGTAGGCGTGACTAAAAATTTGAAATTTATGCCTTTTAGTATAAGGAGAGATGTAAGTTTTTTATACAATGGGATTCAAAAGTTGACAGGCATGTATTGTAAAAAGTAATTTTTTGAAAAGAACCAAATTTTGTAGGTAGGGGTTACACAATACGTAGATTTTAAAAAAAATATTTTCATAAAAATCCAACTTCCGGTTTAACCGGAAATGGACCTAAAGTTTGTAATTTTAAATGGAACATGACAGTTTTTTTTGAAGATTTGAATTTAGCATAAAATTCTACGTACAATGCACTAAAAACATGTTGAAAAAGAAGAACATTTGAATAAACCGGAAGTGAATTTTTTTGAACAAAATGCACAAAAAATTTGAAAATATAAAAAGCACCTATTCTACAATGAGTAATATTACCATACCAAAATTCATTAAAATCGGTTAAACCGTTTAGGCTGTAGGTGAGAGCAAAAATTGAATGTTGAAAATAAATAAATAAATATAGAAGTTTATGCTGATTAGTATATAAGATGTTAGTTTTTGAATATAATGGGGTTCAAAGTTTGACAGGGTTTATTTTGAAAAGTAATTTTTTGAAAAAAACCAAATTTTGTAGGTAGGGGTTACACAATACGTAGATTTCAAAAAAAATATTTTCATAAAAATCCAACTTCCGGTTTAACCAGAAATGGACCAAAACTTTGTAAATTTAAATGGAACATGGCAGTTTTTTTTGAAAATTTGAATTCAGCATAAAATTCTACGTACAGTACACTAAAAACATGTTGAAAAAAATGAACATCTGAATAAACCGGAAGTGAATTTTTTTGAACAAAATGTGCAAAAAATTTGAAAATATAAAAAGCACCTATTCTACAATGAGTAATATTACCATACCAAAATTCATTAAAATCGGTTAAACCATTTAGGCTGTAGGCGTGACTAAAAATTTGAAATTTATGCCTTTTAGTATAAGGAGAGATGTAAGTTTTTTATACAATGGGATTCAAAAGTTGACAGGCATGTATTGTAAAAAGTAATTTTTTGAAAAGAACCAAATTTTGTAGGTAGGGGTTACACAATACGTAGATTTTAAAAAAAATATTTTCATAAAAATCCAACTTCCGGTTTAACCGGAAATGGACCTAAAGTTTGTAATTTTAAATGGAACATGACAGTTTTTTTTGAAGATTTGAATTTAGCATAAAATTCTACGTACAATGCACTAAAAACATGTTGAAAAAGAAGAACATTTGAATAAACCGGAAGTGAATTTTTTTGAACAAAATGCACAAAAAATTTGAAAATATAAAAAGCACCTATTCTACAATGAGTAATATTACCATACCAAAATTCATTAAAATCGGTTAAACCGTTTAGGCTGTAGGTGAGAGCAAAAATTGAATGTTGAAAATAAATAAATAAATATAGAAGTTTATGCTGATTAGTATATAAGATATAGAATAATATGTTGTAATAAATCTCGTTGCCCGAAAAACAGTTGCGATATTTAAATTTTTGTAATTGACAAATAAATGCAAAATGTCAGTGTCAATTTTTCTGGGAGGTATGAGTACATTTAATATATATTATTGTATTATTAATTAAATATTTATTTAAATTTCAGGTATGTTAATATTACATATATCCTTAAAATTTACCCCTAATACCGTCAATGAATTTGAAGTATTTTGAACATATTAGAATAGTTGGAGAAACAATTTCAATTATTTGTGTGTACAAGAAATGTTAAATTCGTTACTTATAGGGCGCGAGCAGCCATATGACTTTGTTGGACTTGGCAAGCAGATATGAATGACGGCTAGTAGTTATTTACATAGATGTCACAATTGTTATATGTCATAATTTTTCATTCAAAATTTCATAATATTCTGTTTATTTGTCATCCATTTGTCATGGATTTGGAAAATCATAATGTTTCGAATAAAACTTATGATACTTGACACCTATGTTTGTATATTACTAGCTGTCATTCTGACACGGGCCCCCATATCTGATTGCTAAGGCCAACAAAGTCACATAACTGCTCGCGCCCTATGCAAGATAAAATGAAAATAGCGAGAGGTATTGTGTTGGCCACAACAGATTTTTTACCTTGCGTCACCTTTAGGTAAGGAAGGTATTATCTTTGGTCAAAAAATTCGGTGGTTAGTTTTCTTTGAATAAGAATGTTTTAGGGTCCCTACAATACGATTTTACTATTTTTACGATGATGTCTATATGTGTGTGTGTACAGCCGATACCAAGACAGTATAAAATAGTCCTGATATTAAATTTTACAATCAATTTCAACTCACTGAAATCCGACTACGCAAATAAAATTATCTCGAACGGATCTAAATTATTGTCTTTATCTATTTACAAAGTTAGTAGTGTTTTAAATCTCTTCACATACATATGGCAAGGTATGTACTGTTTAGAGTCGCTAATAGGCTCATTAGTAGAATTTGCCAGGGGCGTAGTGTGAGAATTTCCTTAGGGGCACACAGCAAATTAATTGCTAGTATAAATTAAGTAAATGGCCGGAGATACTAATCGCACAAGGAGCAAAAGTTATTTATTAAGTATTTAAAAGTTGGTAATGCAAGACTTTCTTGATAAGGAGAGGAATTTGTTGACAGTTGTATCGTTTGACAGCAAAGTTAACAATTTATTGAAAATTGTTTTTAATTGTGGGTAAATTTCTCGACTGTGATGTGGATTAGGTGTTAATAATTACTCGAAAGTTCAGTCAAACAGCATTTATTCTTACTACTTTGCACCTTCTTCAGGGTAGTAAGATCTTACAGATTGTTACAATTCATGTACACCAAATACATTCGTACAAAACATTCAGTTAATTTATTAAAAATCGTACCAAAAAAATTCAAAGAGCATACACACATCCATTGCTCTAAGAAAGGACAACCGAATAATACGGAAAATAGCCGGAAATATCCTGTGTAAGGATTCTGGTGATTAATACGGACTCCTATGGTCGTCTGTACACCAATAATAATGTAGCAAATTGTAGGAATATAAATAAAATGTATGGAAAAATAATGAACCTCAGTTTGGCCTGAAATTTGCCTTTTCCTTTTTGAACTTTTCCAATACATCAAAATATACGCTGTTAAGTCCTTGAATATTAGTTCTTGCACTGATGTTATTGCAATCATCCCTAATATGTAACATTTCAAGAAACATACGTTTCAGTCTGCCTCTTTAATTTCCTTACATTTTATTTAAATTCCTACAACTTGGTACATTATTATGTGTGTACAGACGACCAATAGAAGTCCGTTTCAATGTTGTTATACTTACACAGGATATTTCCGGCTATTTTCCGATTTATTCGGTTGTCCTTTTTAGAGCAAATGGATGTGTGTATGCTCCTTAAATTTTTTGGTACGATTTTTAATAAATTAAGCGAATGTACTAATGTATTTTGTATACATGAATTGTAACAATTTGTAAGATCTTACTGTGTGATAATGTCCATGTTATTTTGTATGTATGTATTACATTTTTACCTCTCGCTAAGAGAGGTATTGCATTCATGCTCTGTGACTATTATGGAGATGACAAGTCTAGGTTGAAGGACTTAAATTTGTTTCAAACATTATGGAACAATGTACACCAGCACTGTAGACTAGAGTAACTTTGAATTGCGAAAAAGCTATCAAATTCTTCTCAAATAAGTTGTAAATATTGACAAAATTACACATCGATATAAGAATAATCGGAGTGCAATCTATCCGTCACTTTATTAAAGGGAATTAGTGTTATTTAGATATAACATGTATGAAAAAATAAAATGTAAAAGAAGATATGTAAGAATAGATGCACAATCCAGATATATACATTTTAGACCGCCCAAAATTAATGTTTTTACTAGAAGAATATGAAGAGAAAGTAAACAAGAAGGTTGTTCGAATTGAAAATCGCTGTTACCAGCCTAATATTTATATATGGTAAACTTTACTTTGTAATTTATTGTACATAATTTATGGTAAAATATCTTTATGTTGAGACATGCTATTATTGAATAATAAAGAAGTTTATACGTCATAGATTTATATGAATATATTATTTGTATTTCTAAAAATATTCTTTACTTTATGCATACAGCCAGGTAAAATATATGGCGAGAGGTTATGTGCTGGCCACATTAGATTTTTATTGTATAATTGTTGTAGACCCTGAAGAAGGTGCAAGGGTGCACCGAAACATTGATAGTAAGAATAAATGCAGTTTCGCTGAAATTTCGAGTAATTTTTAACACCCCAGTTGTAAAGAACTGTAAGAAATGTTGCCGGTTTTTGAAAAAAATCTTTTATTCAAACCGTTACAAATTTTCTGCTAATCCATGTCCATTTAGTTATATTTATTCTTTGATTTTGCAAACACCTGTTCTATGGCAGAATTTGCATGTAGACATACGTTCGCATGTTGCGATATACGACGTTATTAGTTGCGTTAACTGACGTTGTGTAGTTACGAAGCTAATTTACATGCTACCCATCAAACTGGCTTCCATTCAAGCCTTATATGCTGAGAGAATCGTCGTTTGTGTTCAATATAGGCGTATTACCAAAGAATATTATGCAGATTTATATTTCCAACTCAGGAAAATAGGCATGCAACAAATTATAAAACTACTACTTTAAAATATTCCTCCATTTATTAATGGGTTCCATCACCTTATTAGTAATGACATTTTTAATTAACCCATCATATTCGTCTGTATTTAAATTATTAAACACTATCCATATCACAGTCGAGAAAGAAAGGGTTTTTCAATAAGGGCGGGTCGATGTTGAAACAGAATAACACAAGCTGTGTGTGAGGTGTTAACGAAATTATTATTTTTTATTTGAAAGGCCCATATATGCCATTATGTATTGAATATAACATCGTTCAAATGTCCGCCGCGGCTTCTCACGGCGGCACGGATCCGAGTGTCCAATTTTCAATGACTTTGCCGCATAGATCCGGCTGAATTTGAGCGATGGCATTGGTTATGTTGACTTTAAGGGCATCAGTCGATTGCGGCTTATTGGCATAGACCTGCGACTTCAGGAAAACCCACCTCTGCGAGAGATAACCATACCCTCAAATCGTTCATGCAGAATGTCCATCATGGCATGTAGCATGTAGCGCCGTCCTGCTGCAACCACATATCGTCTACCTCCATATCGTTCAATTTGGGCCAATAAAAACCGGTTATCATCGTTCTGTAGCGCTCGCCGTTGACGGTGATTGCCTCACCAACGTCGTTTTCAAAAAAGTACGGACCAATGATGCCGCCGGCCCAAAATCCGCACCAAACAGTAACTTTTTGTGCCGTCTTTATTTAAAAATTTTGTTCCTTATAAAACAGTTTGTTATTATTACAAAACTATGGGGTCTCGTGGCCTGAGTGTCTGGTCCCGAATCTGGAAACCCGGGTTCGATCCCGACCGTCGCCAAATATTACATCGAATTTTAATGGCACAAAATTGACCCCTGTGGTGCACTCTCCACGCCAGCTATGGGTGCCCGTGAGGTGACGCCTGGTAAGCGCCCACACGGTACAAATATTCCATCATTACCGATATCTGTACACAGCAGATTGGCACACCCAGCAATGGGTAATATGCCGTGATGAAATATTTATTTATTTTATTTAACTTTAAGTAAATGTATTTTTTATTACAAAAAATTGTTGAAAATTGTTCCAAAACTTGGAACATACGTTATTAAAATAAGTAGATGATTATGACTCTTGACATTTTCTGCATAAAAACAATGATTTATAACCCTTATAAATTTGAATATTAATTATATAATTATCCTTTACTACTGCAATTAGCTCGTGGAGAATTTTATGACTTACTAATTAGACATAACATAAATATTTAACCAAGGTTTTATGAAAATATTTTCGTCCGTTCACCGAGGATTGTTTAATATTTAATACATGCAATTTCAAAACAATACATTTATTGCAAATAGTTTCTTTTGATTACATAATGAAAATCTTTTTGAAACTTATGAAGATATTATTAATTAATAATTTAATTAGCACGGTAGCACATCCTGTAATGTATAGTCATCATATTTCTCATTAAAACAGACGTTTCTTTATGTGGAAATATTAGCGAAAAATTTCGTTCGGTATATATTTGACTGCTCGTATTTACAATATTGAATAAACAATACCATTACACAATATATTTAATGATATTTGAGCTCAGTGCAGCATGACAAGTACACCATGATATCTAAGATATCTTTAGGATATGCTGACAGATCCCAGTATTCATTTCTGCTCCATTTCTTTCAGATCAAATACCACTGATCTGATTCCTGATTGGCTACATTTCAGTTAAACTACTACTAATTAAAATCGGTTCATTAAATCTTTAAATGGAGATTAGATATTGTTGTGTTTACCTTTAGAGCAATTATTTGTTACTGATATACGATATAATTAATGCAGTCATAGCATATCACGATGCCATAAAATAATTTTGAGTAAAGATTCAATAAATAATATTTGAACATTCAATTATTGGTTGGTGAAGGATATATCACGTTTAGAACAAATTGCAGATAAACACGAAACTATTAAGGATTATTATTTATATATTTCCAACGAAAAAATATCGATAAACATGGAGAGTTTAAATTCATTCTATGAAGATATTTTGTTCTACACTTTTAATTTTTCGAAATGTTGCATTGTCGGGATTGACAGTATTTTTGAAGGGTATGTAATATACCTATACATACATACATACATACATAAAATCACGCGTGTCCCACTTAGTGGGTTCGCACAAACCCGATAACAATAAGAACAACATCAACATCATACGAAATCCTTACTCTTAAACATATTAAAGTGACCGATTTTCGGTAGCGATATACCACATCCGGATCACAATAATAGTTAGGAAACAATCATCCTTCGCCACACATTCCTATCTAAGCAGACTTCTTTCGCCTCGGCCGCACTCATAATCGGATTCATACATGCTCTTCTTCTCTTCATACGTGGAAACTCTCAATTTAAGCACCCTACCAACCACATCCATCCACTTACGCACTGGTCGGCCACGCAATCGAAAACCCTCAACTTTACCAAGATATATACGCTTAACGGCTTGTTCACTCGCCATTCTCTCCATACACCTATGATTTTAAATATTTAACTATTAATATAATAAGAAATAATATAATGTATGTACTTCCCAGAAAAAATCTTCAGTAATATGTCTGGATTTGTGACACTTACTGTCAGTTACAAATATTTTAATTTTTCAATTGATTTCCATAACATTATTTGGGCTGTGAGATTGAGAAATACGTAGTTAAACAGATATTAAGTATTATAGTTTTTGAGAAATCTTCCATCCAACATCCCCACACACACACGCACACACACACACATACCTGCAGAGATCATCGTAAAAATATTAAAATCGGATTGTAGGGACCTTAAAACGTGCTTAATCATTAAAATCTGGATATGCGATTGACAGTTGTTACTCGTTTAAAATTTCTCTCGTCATCAGCCGACAGAAAAAGCGGCAATTCTATTTTTATATTTGCAGAGACAATTTTCTCATAAATTAAGAGTAATATGAAAGAAAATAAAAAATCGGGTACCTAAAATATTTTTTTCTTATTCCTTCGACTAAAGCAAAGACAAAAAAATGTGCAACACCTCATTCGACATTAAAGCATAATTTTTATACCCATTTTTTATAATTTCAGCTATTTCTCCCATGATTTCTAATTCATCTTCAAACACCACTCTTCACCATCTGGACATAGATTTCAACGAACGTTTCACCTGGGAACACGCCGGCCAAATAGCGAGACAATACCGCGCATCTTTGAAAAGAGGTCTTCCCTACCCAGTTTTGACGGTAGCAGAGTACCTTGCTGCTGGCCAAGAGGGCTTTTCTTGGGGAGGACAGTATAGGGCCGCTGGGTATTTTGCCACCATCATGTTATGGTAAGTTTAAATGTTTAAAATGATAATTTCGAATTGTTAAAGTATTCCTAGTATGTTTAAAAACATTCCTTTGCACCTCATAAACATCATAAATTATCCTTTAGAATAAAAAATCCCCCTCCACTATTATCCTAGATTTAAGAACAAATAGCTAGCCACTTACAACTAATACAGGTCTCTGATTGGTCATGATTTTAAAGTCCTCCTTTAAGAGAATGTAATACGACCCACATGAAATTAGTTACTGTATATACATTGAGAAACTTGGGTATGTAGCTAATATCTCTTCAGTTGAGGGTCTCCTTCAAAGATTTTTTCGACTAGATTTTATCTCAGAAGTCCTCAAAATTTTATATATAAGGTCATGGAGTAAAGCTTTCATGTTAAACTTTGATTCATTATAAATCTAAAAAGTTCAAAATTCAGCCTTTCCTTTAGGTAAGGAAGGTCTTTGGTCAAAAAATATTATACTTATGTAAAAATGTATGTGAATCTAATTTTGACCATTGGAGAAGTGTCCACATCTCAAGCTACTTTTCAAAATTTAAATATTGTTTTATAAATAGAATACGGTGAATTCCAGAATGTGTGAAGTATTAATATTAAATTTTCGCAATCTTTTTCATTGTTTAAGAATCGCTGGCAACCTCAAAGGTTACAGACTACCTACTATTTACCTTGCTAGCTAATTTTGCAAACTCATTTCTTACAATGATTACAATTTATTACTTTAGCAATTACTGAAGCATACACAGGGAAAAATATAAATATTATTGCACTCTTCAGCTGTAATTGAGCATGAAGATTAATTATGTTCTTGTCATAAAGGCGCTTTTATGATACATGGGATCCTTCAGATGATTTATAATGGAGACTTGACTACAATCTTTGCAATTTACTAGAATTTTTAATAGTTTTATTAAACAATTTTATTTTTAAAAAATCTGATGTGGCCGGCAATCCTGTGTATTTTCTACCCAAAACTGGGTGGAGATACACCGTTGGTATTACAATAGATATACTTATTATACTTTTGGCACAAGTATATAATTTAATTTCAACGATTACACCTTAACAAATAAACATTATTCCCTTCGCCTCTTTGTTACCATCGCGTGTGTAAGTTCCATAACATTCCTTTCTTCAATCGGCAAGTACAACACACCACCATTTTCAAGTAATTAACTGGACGTGGTATCTATGTAGCGTGAAGCATAAATCTTTGTGTTTACCATGGTTTGCGGTCGATGTTTTAAGTCATTACGCCCCCTACAATTCTATTCTGCTGACTTATATATGTCCTGCAGAACTCCTGCTGTGGACTCGAAGGCGCCTTAATGCTTCAGTGAAGAGCAGGAATTCGAATTCTGAGAGTTATTGTGTAGAAGTTGATGCATATCAAAATAGAAGGATTTAAAAATGGTATAAACTGTTCTGAGTCATAACTATATTAAATATTTAATCTATGATTAACTTATATGTATTTTAAGGATATTATTTTTACCTTTCGTCACCTTTAGGTAATTCAATGATGAGTTTTTAGTGAATAGGCAAGTTTTAGGGTCCGTATAATACGATTTTACAATTTTTACGATGATGTCTGTATGTATATATGTGTGTCTGTGTGTGTGTGTGTGTGTGTGTGTGTGTGTGTGTGTGTGTGTGTGTGTGTGTGTGTGTGTATGTGTGTTCCTCAAACCTATATGCAGAAGAAGTGATTAGATTTTGGTTATAATTCATCAACCGGAAGTACCCTCATTTGAAGATTTTAACAGTTTTTCTTGAAACAACGCAGTTATATTTATTTATTGACATTTAACGTTATTATAACTAAAAGAATATATTATTCTCTATACGATTTGATTTCCTAATTCATATTTAATAGATATAGAGTTAAATAATTATAATGATATTAAATTTAATAAATCAGCCAGCTATGCTAACCATGGAAACTGCTAATATATTCAGATAATTTAAATTGACAGATGTTAGTATCAATGAAAGGTAAATGAACGTGGCAGACATGAGGATGTTGAGATAAATGTTTGGGAAAACATGGAAAGATACGGTAAAGAATGAAAAAATAAGGGAAATAACTCTAGTGTAAGAAGTTTCTAGAAAGATACAAGGCAGGCGATTACATTGGTTGGAACATGTCATGAGGAGAAATGAAGAATATATAAGATGGAAGGACTATATTGCGGAAAATTTGAGAGGAAAGGAACTAAATGAGAATGACACGCAAAACAGAAATGAATGGAAGAAGAAAATAAAAAATAGCGACCCCTAATGAATGGGAAAATTTGCATAGTTTGTTTATGAAATAATTTTACTGGAAATTTATAATCTTTTGTAAAAAAATTTATATTAAAAGCGAGAAAGGAATGTTGCAAAACTTTAAACCAATAATGTTCTTTCGAAGGTAATCTTGTACGGTTGCTATAACATAAACTGTAATCGCTTCTCTATTGTTAAATTGCTCTTTTGTCATTGGACTCCTACTGGGTGTATACAGAACCGTACTCAAAATATTTGTCATTTCTCTATCTAATATCTATCGTATTGTAATAAAGGGTAAATGTCTTTACTAACATTAACAATTTCGGGTCATCGAAGAAGAGAATTTAAACGAATAGTTCAGAAGACACTGTGTCAGTATCTTATTTTTTACATATTTGGTTTTACATTTGCCAATAAACTTACCAGTTGACTTATTTTTCAATTTTGAATGCGTTTACTGTAACATATATTTCTATAATAATAAAATAACAGTAGTACCTTATGCACCCTCATAAAAACTAAGTAAACGATACTACTGAATTTGTCAGAATGGGCGGAGCTAAAATCTTAATTCATACATGACCTTGATCGGACATCTTTCAAAAAAAATACTGTACACCTTGTAGGTACTTCCTAAGGCTACAATTTGTACCATCTTTCAATGTCTGAAAGCAAATTTATCTTACTCTGTGATGTTGGAAAATTACAGAGAACACTTTATAATTTCTGAGTCGTTACTTCAGCAATTACTTCAAGGATAATTTACTAAGTAAAGGAGGTGTTAATACTCAATACGTGACTATGTTACTTCATCTAAAATCCATTACTTCACTTCAAATTATTGCTTATACATCCTGTAGCCTTTAAAAATATTTTATACTCAAATTATTCATAGAATTTTCCTCTCTTAAATCATATGGTTTGTTCACACCTACTTGTATTCAAGACCAGTAGCATTTGAACAACAGAACATTAATATTAATGTATAGGTAAATTATAGGTACATGGTTATTCATACACATATAGGAAAACCCACGTTATTTTAAGATATCTCTATTATTTTATGCTAAAATACAGTTATATATTTGTATAAAAAACAATATATTATATATAATAGTATAATACACAATACATGTTTCATAAATCATTTCATTTTATTATGTTTTAAAATTCTGAATTTTTATATGCTTACCTATAATAACTGTATAATTAATTAGTATATTTAAATAAATCTTTGTATACATATGTATTTTGACCTAAAAAATTCATTAGTAATAAAATGAAATTCCTATCTCATACCCTTAAATGGGTAAGTATTCATTACCCAAAATTGGCTGAATATACAACCTTGCTGGCATTATCATTAAATTCTACGTATTTTCTTATATAAATATGACAATTTCTATAATTATTTTACTACAGTTGAAAATCTGATGTGGCCAACACAATACCTCCCGATTAATTTAATTTTTATTCATGCAAATACTTAAATTTAAATACCAGGTTTGATCCCGACTGACGCTAAATATTACAAAATTTAAATTTTCGACAGGTTTGTATTAATACTTAAAATAAAAAAAATATATATATATATATTTCATCACGGCATATTACCCATTGCCAATCTGCTTCATACACAGATGTCGGTAATGATGGAATATTTGTACCGTGCGGGCGCTTACCAGGCGTCTCCTCACGGGCACTCATTGCTGGCGTGGAGAGTGCGCCACAGGAGTCAATTTTGTGCCATTAAAATGCGATGTAATTTTTGGCGTCGGTCGGGATCGAACCCGGGTCCCCTAGATTCGCGACCAGACACTCAGGCACACGGCCACAAGACCCCATTAATACTTTTTCTATATATTTTACGAATATTTTTTTATAAAAAACTTCTTTAGCTTTTCCCATTCGTTAGGGGTCGGTATTTTTTATTTTCTTCTTCCACTCATTTCTGTTTTGCGTGTCGTTCTCATTCAATTCCTTTTCTCTCAAGTCTTCCACAATACAGTCCTCTGTTTCTTCAAACTGCTATTATTAAACTATACATTCTTCTTCCAATATATTCTTCATCTGTCCTCATGACATGTTCAAACCAACGTAATCGTCTCTCTAGCATCTTTCTAGAAACTTCTAACACTAGAGTTATTTCCCCTATTCTTTCATTCTTTGTCGTATCTTTTCTCCACATCTATCTCAACATCTTCATCTCTACTACATTCATTTACTTTTCATTGATACTGACATCTGCCAATTTGAATTATCTGAATATATTAGCAGTTTCCATGGTTATGTCTATAAAAACTGTTAACATCTTCAAATAGGGGAACTTCCGGTTGACCAATTATAAACAAAATCTAATCACCTCTTCTTCTGGATGTAAACTTGATACAAAAAAATATAATTTTTGGAATCGTGGTATTGAAGTTATACGATCCGAAACTTTCGTCACACACACACACATACATACAGACATAGTAAAAATGGTAAAAACGTATTATATGGACCCTAAAACGTTGCTTATTCATTAAAAACCCATTATTGATTTTTTTGACCAAACACAATACCTTCGTTACCTAAAGGTGACGGAAGGTAACAACAAATCATTGTATTTATACCAATATGCAAAATACGTTGCAAAATATCATCAATTACAGGGTGTTAAAATATGCAAATGCATACAAAATAAAATTAAACTCCGTCTTAATTACATTCAATACCATAGTTCATCCCAGCAACTAACACCATTCGTGTTGATTCTATCGCTTATCAATACATTCTAACATGCATCCCCGGTGTTTCGCCTTGAAAGAAATAATTGCCAATGCCTAGAATGTTTAACAAGTTCCCCTACTCTACTATAGAGTATCAGAAACAAGACTTCTTGAGCTAGAACCAGGTTCAGAGAACAGTTTAAGAAATCGGGTAGTGAGAACGGTAGCAAATGTTCTGTTGAACGGATGATCAGATAAACGAAATAAATGTGCATTCGAAAGAAAATTCAATAGCGAAGGTGTAAGAGAATGAGTTAATAAATTATTCTGGACTGCTATGGGCTGTTAATGTAATGTATGACAAAAAATGGAACATTTATAAAAAATATACCATTATACTGAATGTAACAAATCGACACTTATATAACTATTATAATTTGGAGATATGTTTTGTACCCAGAATTTAGCAAAACCAAGAAATAGGTACAGATACCTAACGAATACAAATACACCATTAAACTCTACAAAAATATATACAGACTGACACTGAAAAACGGGTCATACAAAATAAATTATAAATAAAAAATATTTTGAGTGGCTGTTTTTACCTTCCGTCACCTTTAGGTAAGGAAGGTATTGTCTTTGGTCAAAAAATTCAGTGATGAGTTTTTACTGAATAAGCACGTTTTAGGGTCCATATAATACGATTTTACCATTTTTACGATGATGTCTGTATGTATGTGTGTCTGTGTGTCTCTGTGTGTGTGACAAAAGTTCCGGATTCCATAACTTCAATACCACGATTCCAAAAATTATAATTTTTTCGTATTCCTCAAGTTTACATCCAGAAGAACAACTGATTAGATTTTGGTTATAATTGGTCAACCGGAAGTAGTCTCATTTGAAGATTTAACAGTTAAATTTGATTTATTGACAATTAACGTTATTACAACTTAAAGAATATATTATTTTCTATACGATTTGATTACATTTTATACTTCATATTCAATAGATACAGAGTTAAATAATTTTAAAGAAATTAAATTTTATAATTCAGCCAGCTATGCTAAACATGGAAACTGCTAATATATTCATATAATTCAAATTGACAGATGTCAGTATAAGTAAAAAGTAAATTAATGTGGCAGAGATGAGGATGTTGAAGTAGATGTTGGGGAAAACACGGAAAGATACGGTAAGAAAGTAACTCTATATATAGTATTACAAGTTTCTAGAAATATACAAGAAATATGATTACATTGGTTTGAACATGTCATGAGGAGAAATGAAGAATTATATTGGAACAAGAATGAATAGTTTAGTAATAGGATGTTGAAGAAACAGAGGTAGACCAAAGATAAGATGGAAGGACTGTATTGCGGAAGACTTAAGAGAAAAGGAACTGAATGATAAATAACACACAAAAATAGCGACCTCTAACGAATGGGAAAAGTTAAAGAAGAAGAAGATGTCAGTGCCAAGTGCAATGTGAATAGTTTTTTTATGAAATAATTTTACTGGAAATTTAGAATCTTTTGCAAGAAAAATTATGTATGGAATTTATACATTATACACAGGATTGACGGAAGGTATTGTGCTGGCCACATCAGATTTTTAGGTTTCACCTGCATATAAAAAGTGTACTAATTTTAATAAAAATACTTCCACAAAAATAGGGAATAATTTCTACACCCAGAAGTGGGTGAAATTTATACCCAAAATAGCTTATGAATACATTTGTTGAATTTTAAACCATAACTTTCCAAAAAGTTATAAATACAAGTTATTAATAAATTGCTAAAAACCGGAATTAACTATCATGCCCATACCCAAAAATGAGTCAAAAACATATTTCCATTCATAATAAAGTTATCAACAAATTGATTCCGAAAGTATTTGTCATGTTTATACCCAAAAATAGGTACAAGTTTTAGCTCAAAAAATCTTGCCATTAAATTTGTAGGGTCTAAAAATATATCCATACCAAATTTCATTAAAATATTTCAACAAAAATTGCTTGAATCCGGAAATGATCTATTTAAAGGTTTATTGACCTTATACGGAAGTGGCCTAATTTTGAGATTATTTCCTAATGTACTTCCGGGGTCATTGACCTTCTACCCAGTTTTTCGATTTTGTGTAATAAAATATAACTAGTGAATGTGTAGGAATTGATAGGTTAAGTTGTTTCCGATGTAGAATACATCCATTCTGTTTTAAACGAATCATATACAATTTTTTTTCAGGACATCTTTTACGCTGTGGCTCCTTATGAATCTTTTGGTTGCTGTGGTACCCAGATACGGTGCCTTCACTCTCACTGCTTTGGGCGGTCTTCTCGTGGGTACCAATTTAGGGTACCTGCGCCTGTTACCCGATAAACCTTTAGTGGTTCATCTAGAAGGGGCAGTTCTACATTTCAGATTGGGGTGGTGTTTCTGGCTTGTTCTGATTGCAGGTAAATAAATAAAAATATGTAGAAATAATGTTTTGATATGATATCAATTAGGTGTACCATTTATAAAAATGTCTTTAATTATTTCACATTCATTTCTGGTATGATTATAACAGAATTATACGTATGTTTATTAACACGCCAAGGAAAAGGAACTACATGAGAGTCTTTCTTTTCCTTCCTTAAGGGAATAATTATTAGAGAAAATGAATAAATACACACTAACAACCTGATGTTATTGTAGTCAGTGATTGATTTAAATATAACTTTTTATGTAGGTAAAGTGTGTAGGAAAGTAAAGCATAATATAGACGAAGTTTATATAATTACGCGTTTTCCATTTCAAAACGCTTCTAAAGCCGTATTCCGTCATGCCATAGTTTCGGCAACGATATGTGTTGGAGCTACTAAGAAATGAAAGACTCAAAATAATGTAACAAATTTATTTATATTATTAGACTAGTGATTTTCTAGACTGGACGCTAGTGCTGCGTGGAAAATGTATCATGGTATTCCAAATACTTACTTTAAATACTCTGGAGAACAATTTGTTGTCTTCCCCGAAAAAAAAGGCGATCTACCTAGCTACCAAGATTCTAAAATTTTACCTTCCGCCACCTTCAGGTTTTGGGATCCCTAGAATACGAATTTACTATTTTTACGATGATGTCTGTACGTCTGTGTGTGTTGTTTCGGAACGCATAACTTTTGTATTATATTTTTTTTGTATTGCTCGAGCTTAAATCCATATGCAGATATGATTAGATTTTGGTTATAATTGGTCAACCGAAAGTAGCTTTTAACAGTTTTTCTTGAAAAAACGCAGTTAAATATCATTTATTGACATTTAATGTTATTATAAATTTTGAAGAATATATTATTCTCTATACGATTTGTTTGCATTTTATACTTCATATTCAATAAATATAGAGTTAAAATATTATAAACATATTAAATTTCACAAATCAACCAGCTATGCTAACCATGGAAACTGCTAATACATTCAAATAATTCAAATTGACAGTAGTGTCAATGAAACGAAAATGAATGTAACAGAGATGAGGATGTTGAGATAGATATTGGGGAAGACACGGAAAAATAGGGTAATGAATTAATGGATAAGGCAAATGGTTCGAGTGTGAGAAGTTTCTAGATAGATACAAGATCGACGATTACATTGGTTTGAACATGTCATGAGGAGAGATAAAGAATATATTCAAAGAAAAATGAATAGCCCAATAATAGAAGGTAGAAGAAACAGAAGAAGACAAAAGATAAGATGGAAGGACTGTATTGCGGTAGATATGAGAGAAAAGAAACTGAATAACACGCAAAACAGAAATAAGTGGAAGAAAAAAATAAAAAATAGCGACCCTTAACGAATGGGAAAATCTAAAGAAAAAGAAGATAGTGTCAAGTGCAATTTGCATAGTTTGTTTATGAAATAATTTTACTGGAAATATAAAATCTTTTGCAAGAATATTTATGTATGGAATTTGTACATAATACACAGAATTGACGGAAGGTAATGTTCTGGCCACATCAGATTTTTTTTAAACAGTTTTTGCTCATGATCCACTCTTTTTTTCCGGGACAGTAAATCGTTCTCCAGGGTCAGTATTTGGAGTATCATCTAACAGAAAATAATGAAACAACGAAAATAAACCAAATACTATTTTATGATCATAAAATATTAAAATTTTAAATTAAGTACATATCTTTCAGAATATATTTAAATCTCTGTCTATACCAATCTCTAGTTAAAGTTCTCGATCTTCGATCAAAGATCTGTTAATATGTTAGTATGTCAACCCCCCTTGCCCCTTGGAGAAAGCATTGGCACACCACTGAGTGAAAGCACGGTCGCTCGAATTTCGCTTTCTTCAGCAGATGGGAAGCGAAAGATCACATGCGATGATGATACGATGAAGAAATAAGTAATAGAGAGAGGAAGAAAGTAAAAGAATGACACAAGAGCAATAATCAATCAAATTGATCAATATTAATAATAATAACAAATAAATGTTTACTTTGTAACATGTAAAAATCGTATGAATTCAATATGTAGGTAACCTACCTTTCAGAAGAAGGTGATCTCGTTGTACACTTCGAAACAATTCTGCCTTTTGAAACAAAGTTTGTTTATAACAAATACACAATAATGTACACTATATTGTTAAACAACTATTAGACACATTTTTGCAATATATATCAACATATTTACCACTAAATTTTACCAATTTTGCACCACATAAACAATACTAAATAAACAACATTTTTCGTTATTAATAAATGACAGATATCAAGCATGCGCAGTAATGTAAAAAACACATGTTTATAGCGGTATATTAAGGAATATTTAAACATAAAAATTATGGCATTTAAGTATG
Source organism: Harpalus rufipes (assembly GCA_951394225.1). Classification (NCBI taxonomy): domain Eukaryota; kingdom Metazoa; phylum Arthropoda; class Insecta; order Coleoptera; family Carabidae; genus Harpalus; species Harpalus rufipes. The sequence continues at coordinate 2,275,470 of OX596288.1, forward strand.
TTATAAATATATAAATGCATCCACTTTATGCACGATTGACGTCTGCTAATAAAGAAATGAAAGATATAATTATATTGTAACAGTAAAGATGCACTTTAGTTAAGTACCATCTAATATAATGGTACTTGATTTCTAAAGGCTAATTATGTTGATTTTCAATATGTATTAATAGTTATAAATTGATATAAATTAATAAAAATGTTTAAGTATGAATAAGATAAGAGCAATGTTGGTTGACACTTTAAGAAAGAAAATGTGTAATATTATTATTTAAAAAACATGGTTTAATGTTTAGCAACAATAAAAACAATTATTCGTATTCATTGACGTCTTAGGAAATAATATGTCTATAAACATAACAATTAAAATTAATTATCTTATAAAAAAAATTGTTGTGGCCAGCACAATACCTCTCGCCAGAAGTATAAGGCGCGAGTAGTCATGGGACTTTGTTGGCCTTGACAAGCAGATATGAGGCCCGTGTCAGAATGACAACTAGTAATTATGTATGTACATAAGTATTAGCTATCATTCAACACGGGCCCCCATATCTGCTTGTCAAAGCCAACAAAGTCACAAGACTGCTCGCGCCCTATTGTATTTAACATTTCTTGTATACCTACACTCTACACCAAAAATTCTACTTATATCTATTCTTTATATGTAATTTTTGGAGATTGACAGCATTATTGAAGGATATATATATAATATACGTATAATTTTAAATATTTAAATATTAATACAATAAGAAATAATATATGTATGTAAGTCTTCAGTATAATGTCTCCGGATTTCTGACACTGACATTTATCTGTCAGTTACAAACATACATATTAATTTTTCAATTAGTTTCCATGACATTATTTAGGCTGTGAGATTTATTACAACCGACTATTATATACCTTATATTTCTTTATCTCTGAATCTATAAAAGATATAATAAAATATTTATATGTATCAGATAGAGAATTTACTCTTCTTTAATAGTAGTAAGAACAAAAATTTTCAAAAAATAATATTTAGAAGATTTTTTTTAAGAATCTGCTACTTCCGGTTGTCCAGTTATTACCAAAACCTTTTCAGCTCTTCCCATTAATGTCCGATTGAGAAATATGTAGTTTAACAGATATTAAGTATTATAGTTCTTTGAGAAATCGTCCTTTCAACATCACACACACACACACACATACATCCATACATACACACAAACATCATCGTAAAATGTAAAAATGTTAAAATCTGGTTATGCGATTTGTAGCATGAATCCAATACCTCTCTTAGCGAGAGGTAAGAATCAAGTTTGTTTTTTATTGTAATTTAAGACTGGTACCACAAGCCTTGTTTTAACTAAAACGATGATTTAAAAAATGTCAAATTTCATTATGTAATATTAATAATAAATAATATTAAATTCATCAAATTATGATATTAAGGTAGAACATAGTTTATATTCATACGTAATATAACAAGTGATATGATTATCATCGATGATATTCTCGAGTGAAACCGAGCTGCAGATTTCACGAGTCCGAAGGACGAGTTGAAATGTGCTGCTCCGGTTTCACGAGCAATATCTTCGATTATTAATCATATTACGAGCTTATATTTAATGAGAGAATATAATGATTTTTTGCAATCCAACCTAACCTAACTTTTGATATACATATTCATATTGTATTAAAACATGGTACTTACGAGTTTTATTTAATATTTCGGAGTTTGAATTATTGTTATTATTTATTTTTATACTCAAAATTAACCGTCAATGTCATAAATAAAGAAAACAAATCCCTTAGTAACGACTATAAATACGGTGTTTATTTCATTGTTTTTTATCATCGCTGTGATAAACGCGTAGCTAGGGAGATTCTGAATGTTGATTGGCGGAAAACATGTCACGTGACTAAGGAATTATATTCTCAAACAAATATATTTAAAAAATCGCTCTTTAAACGTATGGGTGAAATTAAATATTGAAATTTGAATTTGGCATTTCTTAAAACAGCGTTTTAGTTAAAACAAGGATAGTTTTTACCCAATTTTGGGTGTACCAATCATTGTTTTACCCTACCTTATATAGATTTTACGTTAACTGTGATTAATTTTCTTACAGGAACTGTATGTCTGATAGCAGGAATAGCTGTAACAATGATCGAACTGATATACCCTCATAGATTCAGCACCGTCTTAGAAGTAGATTATGACACACCCTACGACAGGCATGTTATAATACACGATTCTCACGATAAACGTTTTCAGAAGAAGAGAACCTCCAACACCAAATTAGAAGAGCCCCCAGCAGCTGGTCTGGGTACCCGTATACTGCGGTAGGAAACCAACAATAACAATTATTTGTATAATTAAATAAATGATTATTATAGACGCCTTTCTTCAAAAACCAGGGAAGAAAAGCTTTATTCTAGTGGCGTGGACAACCAAGCATTCGAGTTGGACCCGCCCAAGTCACCCTGGAGGTATCCATTTCGTCGCGCACAAGCTGTAGGTTTAGTTTCGCCGGGAACTCAAGGGTCTGTGGGTTCCCAAGGAGTTTCAATACCTGGAAGGGCTGTGGGTACCAGATCGGGGTCGCAGGATTCAGCGTCTAGTATGGCTAGCAGTGTGGGTGTCAATGTGGGGGTGCATACAAGAGGCAGGGAAGCGGCTGGGTAAGTTGGAACCCTCAAAAAAAATGTTATGTGTGTCTCATAAGTTTTGGTAAAAAATTCAACAAGGTTTGTAATACCTCAATATTCCAAAATATGGATGACAAACAAACATCAAAATATTTTGAAATTTTGAATGAAAAATTATGACATGACAATTGTGACATTATGTAAATAACTACTAACCGACATTCTGACACGGATCCTCATATCTGCTTGCCAAGGCCAACAAAGTCACATGGCTGCTCGCGCCCTATAAGTAACGAATTTAACATTTCTTGTACACACAAATAACTGAAAAAGTTTCCTTTCGTTGTATGAGTTATTTTGTCCTACTATTCTAATATGTTCAAAATTCTTCAAATTCATTGAATATGTCATAATGAACATACCTATAATTTAAATACTTATTTAATTAATAATACAATAATATATATTAAATGTACTCATACCCCCAGAAAAATATAACACTGACATTTTACATTTATTTGTCAATTACAAAAAATTAAATATCGCAACTGTATTTTGGGCAACGAGATTTATTACAACAGATTATTCTATATTTTTTTTCCTTTTACCGCTTAGCCAAATATGTTCAACCTACTTCACTGTCTTTTTAAAGCCACTGTCTACCTAAATCCGAGTTCTGTACGTTAGGTTTCGTTTCTTTCAGTTGTTTTTATAAAATTTTCACGCTCAGATTGTTTCGTGGGTAGTTTGGGTGGGCAGGTTGCGCGGGCAGATTTTTTAATCACTTATTTCAGTTACCAATATTATAATGCATAATTGTGAAAATTTTAACAGCTCGATCGGCTATTCTTTTTTGCGTAAAATTGTCAGAAATATATCGTGTTTGGTATTAAATGAAATGTTTTCTCAATGGCTGTCATGCAGAATTGTCAAAATTTTGACAGTTCAATCGGCTATTGTTTTTTGGCATACAATTGTCAGAAATACGTCGTGTTTGATATCAAATGAGAGGTCTTGTTAAGGGCTGTTAGAAATCAGTATCAAAACTTCGACAGGTCGATCGGCTTGTAATAATGCGAATAATGTTAGCGTTAGCACTTCGCGTTTAAAGTATGCCTAGACGAATTGGATCTACATATAGACTATCATAAAACACTATCGGCGTAGCCCTAGGGGAAGAAACTACCACTTCCGGTTATCCAATTGTTACCAGAATCTATTCAACTCTTCCCATTACTGTTAGATTGAGGAATCCGTAGTTACACAGGTCTTTAGTATTACAGAATTTGAGGAATCGTATCTCCAACAACATCACACACACACACACACACACACACACACACACACACACACACACACACACACACGCACACACACACACGGACACACACACAGACATCATCGTAAAAATGGTATAATTAGGTTGTACGGACCTTAAAACGTGCTTATTCATTGTTGAAATTTGTACCAAAACTTGAGACTTATGTTATGTTCAATATTTTCTTTTCCAGGATTCGTCAAGGGTCCGACAAACTTCGTGAGGTCTCAATGTGGTAGAAAATAATATAAAGTGATCCATTTGTGATATATACTCATGTGTTGGTTTTTTTTTTAATTTATTTTAGCAAAATTCTAAGTGTATAATATACATTCATTACTTCTGTAGCTCAAAAAACATGTTAAATTTTTGAGAGTAGAAAGAAACTTAGTTTAACAGTCAATATTTGATTCTTTTGATTACATTTTATATTATGGTGTTCCTAACTGTGAAATTCAGTATAAAAGGGCTGAAAATCAAACGCCCATTACAGTAAGTGATTATTTTTAGGTTAATCTAATTTATTATTTGTAATTAGTATAGTAGAATTATTTAGTGCATTTGTATTGCCAAAGTAAAATATAATTTTATCAAAATGATCAGCATTGTTTATTTAGATATTTCTACTGTATACTTCAAAGAATTGTAGTAGAAATTATTGCATTAAATTGCTCAAATTATATTGCTTCCAGCAGTAGAAATATCTTAATTTGTATATCTTAAAAACGGCCCTAACCAAATAAGGTTGTGTAACAAAATATCTGCAAAAATAATATCATTTTCCTTTGAGTAAAAGAAAATGATCGAAGGCGAGTCATTGGCGATTTTGATTTAAAACATAGATAAAATATATTAAAAAAATATTTCATCACGGCATATTACCCATTGCTAGGTGTGCCAATCTGCTTCGTACACAGATATCGGTAATGGTGGAATATTTGTACCGTGTGGGCGCTTACCAAGCGTCACCTCACGGGCAATCATTGCTGGCGTCGAGAGTGCGCCATAGGGGTCAATTTTGTGCCATTAAAATGCGATGTAATTTAAGAAAATTAGGTACTATTCATAATTTCACATATTTACGTAAATATGTATATTATAAGAAAGTATAGCAAATAAATGAACAGATTTAGCTACTATATTCTGTTATTCGTAAATAAAAAGATTACAATTTTTGAAAATTAATATCAATTGTTAACTCGACATCCTAGATTATAAATATGATTACTATTTGAAGTAATTTTTGCTCGTTCAATTGATATAAGGAAAAGAACTCTCGTCTGCAGATAAAATATATTTCAAACAGTGACAACTGATGAAGACAATTTGTTTGAATTAGAATGGTTGAAATATATCACTTCATATAGATTTGGGCACGTACTTTCCAACAATGAAAACTTTTTGTAATAAATTTTTAACATTTTATTGTTAACAATCAGAAAAATATGCTGCGTATCTGAAATGAAATAAGAATTTTGTAATTATTAATGCCGAATTCTATTTCACGTTAGATGATATTGTTTGTGTAGGAAATAAAAGTTATTTTTAGAAACAAGGCATTCATGGTCCGACAGAATATATATTTAATAGGCATACGAAATTTCATATAAAGATTTAAAAATACACTTTGCCACTTCAAAAAGGAGAATGTTTTGACATTATTAGCTGGACATTCAAAAATAAATTAGAATAGCGGCGGATTCTTATGCAGATTATGTTATTTAACTATAGTTTATATGTCAGTAAAATTGCTTTAGTTTGTTGCCTTTTCTAATTTAAATAATAAATTTTGTGCAGATATTTTGTTACTCTTATTATAATAATTGTAAAATACATACAAACTCTTAAGACATAAAATATGCACCATCTTCGGACGTGCTTTCGTTGTTAAAAAATAACACATCGATAATAATTTAAATTCGATCGTAAACGATTAAAATTAGCATCGTTGCAAAACAAAATCTACAATTCAAAATTGTAAGCTAGGCGACAGATATAAAGTTATCTTTTTTTCTAATCTACCTAATCATAAAAATAATTTATTTTTTCTATGTTGTATATGTACAGTTTGTACTGACACAGATACAGATACAAATCTACGTACAATGGACGAAATAAGTTAGAAATCATTTTGATTTATTCCTTCTTCTAACAACTGTTTAAAACGAATTTTGTCTCAAAAATAATGACAAAATTTTGAGTGTTACTGCACTCGTGGCCAAAAAAACAGGACACTTAAAAAAAGTTTTTTATCGAGCAAATATCTCGCTTATTTATTAAGTTAGTAATTTATTTCATATAACATGATTTATACAGCAACATGTAAGCTACTTGATGACGGATGTACATTCATGATACCACTTCCGGTTTATTAGTAATTAATATCAACTTTGAAATTTCAAATGGAACATACTATTTGTTTACAAATTTGAAAAGTACATCAAATTTGCTTTACAATCATGTAAAATAAACCATATGTTATATTGTTAAAAAGTAAAATGGCGGGCACTTTTTTATACACCTAATCGAAATCATTTTGTTGTTATTAAATGGTCCTTATTCTTATTTTCTGTATTATATATAATAATAATAGTCACAATTGTTTTAGTTCAATGTTTTATTTTAAACCATAGTCATGGCTCACTATTCTCTTTCGACTAGGTGTGTAAAAAAGTGCCCGCCATTTTACTTTTTAATAATATAACATATGGATTATTTTACATGATTGTTAAGCAAATTTGATGTACTTTTCAAATTTTTAAGAAAATATAGTATGTTCCATTTGAAATTTCAAAGTTGATATTAATTACTAATAAACCGGAAGTGATATCATGAATGTATATCCGTCATCAAGTAGCTTATATGTTGCTGTATAAATCATGTTATATGAAAGAAATTACTAACTTAATAAATAAGCGAGATATTTGCGGGGTCCACTAAAATATAACATTCTGTATGTTCAAAATAAATATGAGTGTTTAAATCCAGGTGGCTGACAATATGTTTTCCCACTTTCATAATTTATTTTGAATATATAGACTCTATGTTAATTTCTAATCATACTTTAGCTATAAAACCTAATTAATGAAAAATAATTTTGCTACTTTTGTTCATTTTGCTATATCAGGAGCTTTTCTTAATAAATAAAATGTTTGCTAAACTTATTTTGTTTGTTACAAGTCGATAAAAGCTTTTTTTAAATTTTCGGTTTTTCCACGAATGTATTTTTGAGACAAAATTCATTTGTTCCACAGCTATCTAATATCACCCGTATAAAAAGCTTCTCTCAAAAAGCTCTGCCCTACTCAAAACTTTCAAAAGCTGTCAAAAAATCCAACGATCAATCAAGTATCTTATATTTTAAACATTAAGTAGATAGAAAACATTTCATTTTACATACAAGACCATTTTGCTAGCATAACAATCCTTTATTCATAGTATTCATCAACGTCAACAATATACTCTTCTTCATCTTCTTCGGTTGACGTAGTATCCGTATCATTGGCGTGACGTCACCTAGCTATAAGAATCGTGTCAATATGCGAAAGACGTTGTCCTGGTGATCTGTTGTTTACTAGAGTTGAAACAATTGAACCACGAGGTGGTCCTCGAAGCCTGATACGTTCTAAGGGAGGGGATGTGACGTCACAACAATCACACCACCAGCAATCGCAACGGCAGAAGAGAATAAGACCTGCTCCTATCCAAAGAAGAACCCCCATCCATACTTCCCCCATAAGTTCTACCCCTAAAATACAATTCCCCGCAATAGCTAATGTTGCAACCCACGGAACCCCTTTAACTCTATAACTCTTTTCTTCATCTGAGGTTCCTAAGCTCCCTAAGGTGCCCTCTTCCGTTTGAGGTCTTTGTGGTTGCCAGGCCACCAGAGCTGTAAGAACAAACATAGCCGCTCCAGCAGACCACCAGACAGCAGGAAGTGCGAAAAAAGTCCCCAAACCAAGTACTAAACCGGATATGCAAATAAGTATTACTAGGATTAAAACTCGACGACCTGAAGCCAAAGACGGAAGGAGAAGTTCTTTCCCGGCGGAAGTCCCCGTAAGAGTTGTTGCCACCTTGAAAAAATAAAAAATTCTGATAAATTTAAATAATTTCTGCAGCGTCAAAGTGTCGTGGTCATTTGTTATTCGTGATATCTCCAGCAGGATTTTTCTCCTGCTTAGATATCTCGCACATAAATCTCCTGCCTTGTTATAAAACCAGAGCGGAACCAGAAACGAACAGATAAACGCGAAAGACAGGGAGGGAGAGTGAATGACAACAAAATAAATAAATACTGCTATTGAGATTATTCACCCTTTGTAGACCTTCTTACAAGATTTACAATAGATACTTTAAAAAGAAAGTTTTCAACTTCCGTCACCTTTCTTTGCTCAAAAAATACTCCGTCCATAATATAATACTACAATTCATTCATATTCCTCTTTTGCACGTCCATATAAAGAGTTTTGGTTACGCTTGATTAACCGGAAGTACCCTAATTTGAAGATGTTTTTTGACATTTTATGTTATAAATATTAAACATTACTTTATGCTTTGATTTAATTACATTTTTCCCTTCCGTCACCTTTAGGTAAGGAAAGTATTGTCTTTAGTCAAAAAAATCGATGGTAAGTTTTTAATGATTAAGTGTCTCTAGAATACGAATTTACTATTTTTGCAATGGTTTTTATATCTGTGTGTGTGCGTGCGCGTATGATTGTATGTGCGTGTGTGTGTGTGTGTGACGATCGTTTCGGCTGTTATTTATTTTGTCTCAATTCCATAGCTATTGCTATTTTTGAGGTGATTTTCGACATTTTCATACCTAATTTCTGTCGTTACAAAGCATACAAAATTAACTTTGATTATTGATTTTATGCTCTACAACTTTTATTTGAAATATTTTTACCTAAAATAATTAGGGAAGCAGAAAATTAAGAAAGTATATAAAATATTGACGGAAGGTATTGTGTTGGGCACAGCAGATTTTTTACTTCCTTGTACGTAAGTAAAGGAAGTATTGTAATCGCGAAAAATTTCGGTTTTCAGATTTCAGCGGAAATATCCATTTTGATCATCCCTGAATCCATTTTGACTAATTTCGTCGTGACGTCTGTACGTACGTACGTATCTCGCATAACTCAAAAACGGTAAGCCGTAGAAAGTTAAAATTTTGTATTTAGGACTCTTATAACATCTAGTTGTGCACCTCCCTTTCTGGTTATTACACAATTTCCAGAAGTGGCACTTTACTTGAAGCCTATAATAGATTTTAATGAAAAACTGTTTTAAAATATAATCCAAAACTTTTCAAATTTGGTATAAAAGACTTTTATGTCAATCGAAATAACATAATAGATTTTGGTTAAAATAGGCTAACCGGAAGTGGTACATTACTTGAAGTTGTTAACAGTTTTTCTTGAATAAAATGCTTTTATTTTGATTTTAGAAATAAATGCTTCAAATAAAAGTATAAGAGAATTAGCACATCAAGTATTATTAAATTAGCCCTTTGTATAAGCGAGATATGTAAATTTAAAAATTATTTTTTTGTAATAAAGCTTGCTATGGATTAGGACAAAAAAATAAAATGTTCATGACAAATTACGTTAAATACGTGCAATTTTATGATTCGTACAATAACAAATATTATATTTTTATTGTGAAATTAGTCATATTCATTATTGTAATCAAATATTTCTTTGTTGTAATCAAAACTGTCTTTAAAAACTACCTTTACGCTCGCTATATATCTTACTGTTTTGAAGTTAAAATTAATATTTTGTAATTTATTTATTAAAAAAATATGTGTAGTTTAATAATCGTACAAGGAAGTCGTGTGGTGTCCACATCAGATTTTTTCTTTATATTCAATGAATTTAGAGATAAAAAATTATAAAGAAATATCTTGCAACCTACGCTGCTAAAAGCTGCACCATGGAAATTATTAGATTAAATATTACTAATTGACAGATGTCAGTATCAAATAAAATTTACATATTTCTTTGCGGAATTTGTACAAAATATGTAGAATTGACAGACATGCCACACCCAGAAATGGGTACAGGAAAGGTAAATAAGTTACTTACCTTTATTCTTTCTTTATATTCTTCAACAATAGCGTCAATATCTGTAGAATTATCCGCATCTTCTTCGACTGCTAAAGTTCCTCGAACCATGACGTCACATTCACTCTCTCCATCGCTTGCCAATTCAAGATCCAGGTTCGATTCTTGCCGTTCCAAATTCTTGGGGTATTCAGGAGAATACTCCCCCATTAGTAGGCATTCTCTTTCTTCAGATTGTCCTAAATACGGACCATGAAAATTTATTAAAAAAATGTTGAAATAAATATTACCTCTACTTTTTCCAGCGTTATTGGAACTCCCTTCTTGTAGGAATGAATGAGTGGTCTGGCGGACAGCTCGAGGAAGGAACCATAAACCGAATTTAAGGCCCCGGACTGCTGAAGGTTCTTGGGTTTCGTCTTTTCTTCGCGTGGTTTTTGTTTGGGAGTTCCTTTGGGATAATCGGCTGTAGCCTACGTCGGTATAAACTAAAATGAAAATTCTAATATAAGTTTTCAAACAATTCTGAAATTAATATAAGATTCATTTTCATTCCGTTGTTATCACCGTGATTTCTTGACAATATTCGACACTTAAATTCTTTATAAAGAATTCAAATCTTAAGAACATTGTATTTTGATGAAGTAATAAGCTTGGTAAATTAACGCTGAAACTTTGCAATCGTAGACAGTTCTTTCAGCAGCAAACAAACGCTGAAGTTATTTCAGCCGACGCACTACTGAAACGATCGTACGTCAAACTTAAACAAGAATAACTGAAAGTTTGATTTTCATTTCTGAAACGCGCTGAAAGGAGTTACGGATTGAAATTCTTACAAGGAAATTCCGTTTGAAATGAAATTTGAACTACGGATTAAAAAAAACTCACCTGGGAAGTCTTCCACATCAGTATCAGGTTGGTATCTGTCGTAGATTATTGAAGCCGCGTGGAATACATGTGCTAGTAAAGGACCAACATTCACTAATCGTACCAGGTAGGATAAAGGGCAGGCAAATGCTAAAATCGCTGAAAGGCTGCCTGAAATAGAAACATATTTCAGAAATTTTATTAGGGAATTATTTTTACCTTCCGTCACCTTTAGGTAAAGAAGGTATTGTCTTTGGTCAAAAAATTCAATGATGAGTTTTTACTGAATAAGCACGTTTTAGGGTCCATATAACACGATTTTACCATTTTTACGATGATGTCTGTATGTATGTGTGTCTGTGTGTCTCTGTGTGTGTGTGTGACAAAATTTCCAGATTCCATAACTTCAATACCACGATTCCAAAAATTATAATTTTTTCGTATTCCTCAAGTTTACATCCAGAAGAACAACTGATTAGATTTTGGTTATAATTGGTCAACCGGAAGTAGTCTCATTTGAAGATTTAACAGTTAAATTTGATTTATTGACATTTAACGTTATTATAACTTAAAGAATATATTATTCTCTATACGATTTGATTACAATTTATACTTCATATTCAATAGATACAGAGTTAAAGAATTTTAAAGAAATTTAATTTTATAATTCAGCCAGCTATGCCAAACTTGGGAACTACCTTAGTAATATATTCATATAATTCAAATTGACAGATGTCAGTATCAATAAAAAGTAAATTAATGTGGCAGATATGAGGATGTTGAAGTAGATATTGGGGAATACATGGAAAGATACGGTAAGAAAATAACTCTAGTGTTACAAGTTTTTAGAAAGATACAAGAAAAACGATTACATTGGTTTGAACATGACATGAGGAGAAATGAAGAATTATATTGGAACAAGAATGAATAGTTTAGTAATAGGACGTTAAAGAAACAGAGGAAGACCAAAGATAACATGGAAGGACTGTATTGCGGAACATTTGAGAGAAAAGGAACTGAATGAGAACGACATGCAAAAATATCGACCCCTAACGAATGGGAAAAGCTAAAGATGAAGATGCCAGTGTCAAGTGCAATTTGAATAGTTTGTTTTTGAAATAATTTTACTGGAAATTTAGAATCTTTTGTGAGAAAAATTATGGAATTTATACATTATACACGAGAATGACGGAAGGTATTGTGTTGGCCACAACAGATTTTTTGTACATGGGGTCAGCATACAGGGTGTTTCAGGACTAGTGTAACAAACTTTAACAGCTTATTCCTGAGGTAATTTTGAGCCAAAAATGTCATATGAACATAGGTCCTATTCCTTCTAGTTACCAAAATACAAGAGGTTGAAATTCTATAAATAACACGAAATTTTCTAATTTTTTCGGAAACAAGAGTTATTATTGAAAAGTCATACATACGAATTCAAAAGGATATTCTTTCGTGGTAGCGAGAAAACATTTATGCGTAACGCGGTAGGTAAGTTTCTTTTCTGTCTGAGGTGGTAGTTTGTGGACCTTAAATTTGACACCTATTGATGGTATTTAGTAAATTTAGTTACTATGGATATTTATTTATTTTATTTATAAGCCACCGTTATAAAAATTAGCTACGTCTACTCCGGCGGCACAGAAATTATTATTTGTATCAACCCTATTAGAGGGTTAAATATTTTCTGTTGTATTTTCCTTCATATTAATGTGTCAAATCCATCAAAGTAAATTAAGGCAAAATATCTACACTTAATTGCATGAAAACAATACTACCCTGACCACGGCACAACCCCTTGAGAAAAATAACTACCTTATTGATTAGTTATTTGTTAGCCTGTAGTCGACACCGTAACGTCACGGTTTGGCACAGTACAAGACCTTTTTAACCCTTTTCACCCTTAAATGGGGTCACAATCATTCAAATAAGGGTTGAAGGCAGACAAGAAAAAAATTCTGCAGACGAAAGTGTAATTTTTTGACGAAATATGACAAGGAAAATTAAAATAAATTTAAGTTGTCTCAGGTGTATTTGAAGTTTCAATGTTTAAAAAATAAGAAGTTTTATAAAATTAAATAACATTTCTGAAAAAATTTGACGTTTTAAACTGTCATTATTAACAGGAACTAAAAACGAAAACGCAATATATTTTTTTCGTTCATGATTGAAAACAAAATAATTAATATCGGTTACCGGTTTTAACCGTTATTTTATTTAATATTATTGAATTTTCAGATATTTGAGTTGCAAACAAGCAGACTTTCAAAGTAACTCTCCCGTAGCTAACCCTGTTACGTGTTAGGTTAAACGGTATACTCGTAGTTTCATCTATTGAACACTGACTGCGATAATTTTCATTTGCACACACTGGCGGTATTCGTTACTTATATAAGAGAACTAACATAAAGGATATTTGCTTGAAAACGTACTATTAGTTAGGTGAAATAAAATGTAATTAATGTTTTATTCTTTATTGTAAAAAATTCAGGCCGTAGCACAAGCTTTTCTTCTTATTTAAATATATGTATTATCTTTCCTTTATATGTATGTTTTATTTTCAAAAAAACTTATTATATTTCTATATTTTCATCAATTGTTACTCATTAATAGTTATAACCGGTATTTAACTACTGTGAACGAAAACGAAAAAATTTAGGTGGGAACATTAAGAACGGAAACGAAATTTTTCGGTTTCTTTCGGATAAAAACTGAACGAAATATTGAAACATAATTTTTCTGTCGTTTTTAATTCCCGACAACTTCTCTCCATAATTCTTCTTAACAGAAACATCCCAATTATGAACCGAAATTAATCAGGCAGCTCCCATAAAATTAAATCTGTAATTATCAACTCTTTTCAAGCTTAAATCACAATGAATTTAAATCCAGAACATTTTTTCGCGTCGCGAACGTACTGACAGTAAATTACTGTCAAACAACCCCTGGAAAGCAATGGAGAATCCTGGAGAGAAAAGGACAAGTGTCGACAAGGATAGAGAGTTATCCTTGGGATCTTAAAACAGATTAGAGTTTCCAGGAGTGGAGAAATTTTTCTGGTTGCTCCAGATTAAGAATGATGGAGATTTTGAACCCCAAAGAAGGATAGACGAGTTTGCTCAACTCTCTACCCAAGCAGCACGGGAAGTAACTTTAACTAACATTTCGGTAATTGCTACTTAAATTCAGTAAATGTTACCGAATTAATACTATTATTTTTACTTTGATGTTAAAATTACTTCATTCACGTTCTTTCGGTTAAAATTTCGTTATATTCACTCTTCTTATTTACTCCATAGTTATAACACTTACAAGTAACTTCTAAAGTAAATTTAACGTGATAAAATCATTTGAAAATGTCTTTAAAGAAATATTAACTTTATAGTCAAATATTGAACGTAATTCTTACTTTGATTAATTACTTCATTACAACTTGTAAGAGATATTTTCCTCAAAGTAAATTTCGAAGTTTTCGTCACGTATTTAATACTTATTACACAACTTTAATTTTTTTAACTCATTAGTAGCAACACAAGTTGCGTTTAAGTATCTGTTACCAAAAATATCAACTTAAAAGTAGTTATTACTGGACATAACAAAGGAAAATTACTAAAGGGTAATATTTACTTTTAAAATTTACTATAATGTAAATTTCTCCTTTAACACATATTTTAATTTAGTTGACAAGAAAATCAAAATGGCTTTGAGACGTCAAAAGCTTTATCGTCATTCTTCAACATTTTATAGAAAAGTTAAGTCCCAATTAAATAAAAGTGAAACTGTTGCTCAATATTTTGGTAACAGTAAAGTTTTAACAGGAGGAAAGATAAATAACGAAGTTAAAAATAAAGAAACTATTGAATTAACATATGTGGAAGACGATTCTAACATTAACAAATATTTGAATAAAACAGATAATGTATACGTATGTAACGAAAATTGTTGTGCATCTCCTTGTAATGAAAATTGTGAAGATTTCGATCACGAAGAAAGTGATCTAATAACTCAAATTACGTTGTCTGAGGAAATATCACGTTGGTCTTTATTACACAGAGTAAGCCATAGTGCCATAGATGACCTATTACGTTTGCTAAATACTCATGGTATAAAATTACCCCGTGATAGTCGTGTTTTACTAAAGACTCCAAGAAGTTTAGAGATTGTTTCCATGGGAAATGGGCAGTTTTGGTACAATGGTATTAAAAATTGCATACTTTTAACTTTTTCTAAAATTTGTACACCGTTATCGTTATCATTAATTTTTAATGTTGATGGATTACCACCATTTAGAAGTTCATGTGTAGAATTTTGGCCTATTCTACTTAAAATTAAGGAAATGCCACACTTACAGCCAATGGTAGTTGCAATTTATTGTGGTGAAACTAAACCACCATTACAAGATTTTTTTTCGAGATTTGTGGAAGAATTGAATGATATATTAAAAAATGGAATTATATCTAATGGACATATAATAGAAGTACAAGTAGATTATTTTGTTTGTGATACTCCCGCAAGAAGTTTCATAAAAGGTAAGTGAATATTGTTTTATATAATTATTTAATTTAAAAATATGATTTAATTTTTAGGTACTGTGGGATTTAATGCAGCCCATGGCTGTTTGAAATGTACAACTATAGGTGAATATGATAAAAAAGGCAGACACATGAGTTACCCCAACATTAATTGTCAATTGAGAACTGATCATAGTTTTCGTCAGAAATTTGATATGGATCATCACAAAGAAGATTCACCTTTATTAAAACTTCCTATTGACATGGTAGAAGATATTGTAATAGCAGATTCGTTACACCTGTTCGACTTAGGTAATAAGTAATATTTGCATATAGTTTTAATTGAAGTTTAGTACATGATTATGCCTTAGGTGTTATGAGAAAATGTCTATATGGATGGATTAACGGAAGTTATAATTTTCGTACAAAATTATCAGGTCATCAAATTAACCAAATGTCAGAAATATTAGAAGACTGTCAAAAACAAAAACCTGTTGAAATTCATCGTAAAATAAGGAATCTGAAGAGTTTAAAGTTTTGGAAAGGATTAGAATATCGCACATTTCTATTATATTTAGGTCCTGTAGTTTTAAAACCTTTCTTATCTACTGACGCCTATTATAATTATCTTACTTTGTTTTGTGCAGTTACAATATTGTCATGCAAATCGTATTTGTTACATATACACGTGGCTGAACAATTACTTAAAGATTATATAGAACAATTCAAAAATATTTATGGAATTGATTCAATAAGTAGCAATATTCATAATTTATGTCATGTAACGCAGGACGTAAAAAAATTTGGAGTTCTATCAGAAATAAATGCTTATCCATTTGAAAACTATCTTGGTCATTTAAAATCGCTTCTTCGTACGGGAAACAGGCCGCTTCCTCAAATTGCAAAACGTGTAGTAGAAATGTCGAAATTTAATTCACACTACAAGCTTAAACCAATCAATTCATATGTGAAAAATGAAGATAAATTTGAAGTACATCCTTTATCCTACTGCAACAAAGTCTTTAACACTGTGTGTTTTTCAAACGATTACATTTTAACTTCTGATAATAAAAATAAATGGTTTATGACAAAAAGTAATGATATAGTAGCAATGATAAATGCAACATATTATCAAGAAAATATTAACATTTATGGAACTCCTATTAAAACCAAACATGATTTTTTCGATTTGCCCATAAAATCATCTTACTTAAATATTTATAAATCTGATGGAAAAGTTAATACTGCAAAACTATATCCACTAAATGAAATAAAATGTAAATTGTTTGCACTTAAGTTTAATTCTGAATTAGTTTTTTTACCATTACTGCACACAATGTAAGTTTGAAAGTTAAAACTTATTTTCTTACTTAGTTATAGTTATTTATGTTATAATTTTAATGAAATGCTAATGTAATTATTTGTATTAATAAAATAGTAACATTTATAAATGTATACAAATGCTCATAAAATAGTGACATTTATAATTGTAAACGAATACTTTTTATTTTAAATAAAATAACATTATAATTAACAAAATAAATATGTTATGTTTTATTCCGTATTCGTTTCTTGGGTATCTTCCAAAATTATTTCTGTAGGTGTAGATTCAATTTCTATTCTTTCATTATCGCTCAGTGTTTTATCAATCTCATCAGCAGTTTGTATTATAGACCTGAAATATGTAATCTGTATTAACATACTTATATTTAATTATAAAAAAAAATTAATTAACATACCGTTTCCGAAAACTTCTTTTTTTGGCATGTTTTAGAACACCATCTTTAAACAAATTATTATTTTTCTGAATAGTATGGCGGTTATCAGCCAAAAAAATTACTTTAAAAAATACGTTTAAAAGACCTTGAAAATTCTGAAAGCATTTTTTCTCATCTTTTTGCTTTCTGCTTATGCCAGTCCACGAATAATTTGTCAGTAATTTTGGAGCAAATACATGATCTACAATTTTATAGCCTATTTTAGCTCCGTCTTCCTGTCCAGTTTTCCCCCCTATTTTGGTCAAATACTCAATCTGAAAAAAATTATAGCATGCATAATATTTAATATTCGATGTAAAAATCGACACCGATACTACTTATGCTAAATTAACAAAATGGTTCATTAAGAAAAAGATAACTCGCATCGACATTGAAATTAGCTACCATTGCAGCATAACTTATTTAAATTTTAGGGAATGTATTGCTTCATAATTACCAGTCTTGATTTGTAGCTTTCATCGGAACGAATGCTTTGTTCTAGAAACTGAATTTCCTCTTCATTAGAAATAGGAAATTTAAATAATTCTTTCGCATCTTCCTGTACGTTTTCGATACTACTAGCATGAGAAGATATGGTGTCAATTTTTTTGTCAATGCGATCTAAATATATTCCAATTTTAACAAAATGCAATTTAATGTCATCTTTTATTTGTATCATATCTTTTTTAATTTCTTCTTTAAAGGTTGCTAACTCCTTTTTTAAATCATCATATTTTTGTGCTATAATATTAACTGAAATAAAAGAATATAATGATTTTTTCTTTGGTAAGTATTGGAAAAAATTGTTTACTTACTATCACTTATATTTAAAGGTTCATTTAAATATATTATTGTGTTATCTGAATTTAGATCGGGATTAGGGATGTTTTCAGTAACGGGCTGCGGATCAGCGATTATTGTGTCCGTATCTTCGAACATATAATTTCGATTGGGTACATTTGATTTGGTATTATTATTAATAAATAATCTGGAAAACAAAATAATATTATATTAGTAAAAGTTATATTGTTGAAAAGCTCAATGTGTCAATTTATGATTACAATAAATAAATTAGCTATAATAAAGTAATACAATACATATAAAAACTTACAATTCTTCTGCTTCTGTGTCTGAACAGTCTGTAAACTTTTTCTCAAGTATCAAACCTTCTTTAAAATCTTTAATGTTATTAAGTTTAACTATGCATTTATATTTCGTCCATGACAATTCGTCAGGTTCTGATGTAGGGTCAGCTCGTAGTAATTCTCTATCTTTTTGGATGAGATGCTCTGGCCAAAATAATTGTTTATTTTTTTCCCATTTATGTGGAACTAGAGTGAAGTATACTCCCCGTTTTTCCATAGTAGCTACTATTTTAAAAGTATCCATTTTGCTAATGAGAAATTTACGTAATTAGTATTTCACATAAATAAGAATACACATTTCTTACCTCCTAACCGAGCTCCTAACCAAAACATACAAAATCAGAGTACGCACTGAGGTTAGGTAAAATGGCGTGACTACGTAGTTACTGTAAAGTCGTATCTTAGTAGCAGTTACGTTGAAACTACCTCATCGTAGTAAAGATCAAAGTAAGGGTCACTTAAAAGTAGAAATATTTTAGTAATAACTACGTTCTCAGAAGTAAAAGTAACTTTCTGGACGTCAAATATAGAAACAATCACTACAAAGTAACTCCGTTCAAATCTCGCCATGTTTGGTATTAAAAATGATGATGCATATTAATGAACAACTTAAATTTGTATTATTTTAATGCTTAATAAATTAAAAAATTACCTTACAAACAATATAAACTACAAAATAAGGACTTATAAATTAAACATATATCAAAATTTTCATAATTTCATAATTTTTTAATTTATTTTTTTATAAATATTTACATAAATAACAATATTTATGGGGGCGCATAAATTTTATAGGGGTATCATAACAATATTTATCAATAAACATGCATTTGTTTATATTTAGAAGCAAGCAAACTTGTTAATTTTGTTAAAGTAATATTGTATATTCAAGATGGATTCAGAATTATTTTATTTTGCTTATCCATTATGTTAGTTACAGAAAGAAACAGAGATAGTTTCTTATAACTATACAAGTAAGAAAAAGATAACACTAGTAGAACATAAAAGAAGTACCTATAAGTTCCAGCGACGAAACTGTAACGTCACAGTAACGTAACTCCGTAGGAAACGAAACGTAATTTTAACGGTCATAAACAAGTAATATTTACGTAGTTGCTATTCCCCATTTTAGTAATATATACGTGATGCACTCGTTATATATCCGTAAAAATCAATAGTAGCCAAACACTTTAAAGTCAACTTGATAGTTGATAATACGTAATAACAACTAAAAGTGCTAATTGGGTATACTTGTACTTTAAAAGATATTTTATGAAGAATAATTTTTACTTCCTTGTACGTAAGTAAAGGAAGTATTGTAATCGCGAAAAATTTCGGTTTTCAGATTTTAGCGGAAATATCCATTTTGATCATCCCTGAATCCATTTTGACTAATTTCGTCGTGACGTCTGTACGTACGTACGTACGTATCTCGCATAACTCAAAAACGGTATGCCGTAGAAAGTTGAAATTTTGTATTTAGGACTCCTATAACATCTAGTTGTGCACCTCCCTTTCTGGTTATTATACAATTTCCAGAAGTGGCACTTTACATGAAGCCTATAATAGATTTTAATGAAAAACTGTTTTAAAATATAATCCAAAACTTTTTAAATTTGGTATACAAGACTTTTATGTCAATCGAAATAACATAATAGATTTTGGTTAAAATAGGCTAACCGGAAGTGGTACATTACTTGAAGTTGTTAACAGTTTTTCTTGAATAAAATGATTTTATTTTGATTTTAGAGATAAATGCTTCAAATAAAAGTTTTAGAGAATTAATTTCTGCGTCTAGCACATCAAGTATTATTAAATTAGCCTTTTGTATAAGCGAGATATGTAAATTTAAAAATTATTTTTTTATAATAAAGCTTGCTATGGAT
Source organism: Harpalus rufipes (assembly GCA_951394225.1). Classification (NCBI taxonomy): domain Eukaryota; kingdom Metazoa; phylum Arthropoda; class Insecta; order Coleoptera; family Carabidae; genus Harpalus; species Harpalus rufipes. The sequence continues at coordinate 2,295,661 of OX596288.1, forward strand.
TAGGACAAAAAAATAAAATGTTCATGACAAATTACGTTAAATACGTGCAATTTTATGATTCGTACAATAACAAATATATTTTTATTGTGAAATTAGTCATATTCATTATTGTAATCAAATATTTCTTTATTGTAAACAAAACTCTCTTTAAAAAGATCTTACCGTTTTGAAGTTAAAATTAATATTTTGTAATTTAGATATTAAAAAAATATGTATAGTTTAATAATCGTACAAGGAAGTCGTGTGGTGTCCACATCAGGTTTTTATAAATAAAGAAATGCTGAGTTTAAATTTTGAAACCGCAAGTTGCTATCTCTTATAGTTTTAGAAATATTTGATAAATTTTAAAAAAATAAACAATAAAATAAACAAAGTAAAATTCTGTCTAAATTTCTCTTACCAGCAGTGAAGACAGCTAAGACAGCACTTCCTGTTGTATCGTTCTTGTAAGCCAGACTTTTAGCCAGCAGTCTCCAGTCTCTCCCAGCTAAAGTAACCACTGGTTGATAAGCTTTTGGACAGATTTCAGTCAGCGCTAGACACAAGACAGCTACAGTAGCTGCAGCAGTCACACCGCGGGCCCATGCTACGTCACGGGCTTCGAACACGCGGACCATTGGAATTGCAGTCTCTGTTAGTTCCCTGAAAAATTTTTTTGATGGTCTGTAACTTTTCTAATTTCCTGCTTCCCTAATTATTTTAGGTAAAAAAGCTTCAAATAAAAGTTGTAGAGCATAAAATTCTGCATCCGAATCAATAAGCAAAATTAATTTTGTATGCCTTGTAACGGCAGAAATTAGGTATGAAAATGTCGAAAATCACCTCAAAAATAACAATAGCCATGGAATTGAGAAAATAAATAACATATGTCTAACTGTTTATCTGTCATGTTAGACTAATTTATTTTATTAGGAATTACTTCTAATTTCTGTTCCAGTTAACAATTATCTGTTAATTTAAATTGATATTTGTACACATGAATAGACATTACAAATAATAAAAATAAATTAACCTAGTTTGACAGATAAATCGTTAACATTTGTTAATTACCTTCCGTCACCTTTAGGTAAGGAAGGTATTGTCGTTGGTCAAAAAATTCAATGACGAGTTTTTAGTGAATATGCATATTTTAGGGTCCTTAGAATACGATTTTACCATTTTTACGATGATGTCTGTATGTATGTATGTGTGTCTGTGTGTGTGTGTGTGACGAAAGTTTCGGATCGCATAACTTCAATACCACGATTCCAAAAATTATATTTTTTCGTATTCCTCAAGTTTACATCCAGAAGAACAACTGGTTAGATTTTGGTTAGAATTGGTGAACCGGAAGTAGCCTCATTTGAAGATTTAACAGTTAAATTTAATTTATTGACATTTAATGTTATTATAACTTAAAGAATATATTATTCTCTATACGATTTGATTACAGTTTATACTTCATATTCAATAAATATAGAGTTAAAGAATTTTAAAGAAATTCAATTTTATAAATCAGCCAGCTATGCTAAACATGGAAACTACTAATATATTCATATAATTCCAATTGACAGATGTCAGTATAAATAATAAGTAAATTAATGTGGCAGAGATGAGGATGTTGAAGATGATAATAAAAAATGGCGACCCCTAACGAATGCAGAAAGCTAAAGAAGAAGGAGATATTAGTGTCAAGTGCAATTTGCCAAGTTTGTTTATGAAATAATTTTACTAGAAATTTAGAATCTTTTGCAAGAAAATTTATGTATGGAATTTATACATAATACACAGGATTGACGGAAGGTATTGTGGTGGCCACAACAGATTTTTTACCTAAAATAATTAGAGAAACAGGAAATTACAAAAGTCCGATTTTACAAGTTAAAATCTTTTGTTCGGCTATGCCGGTCACCATCCTGTATGTACACCAATTTTTGTTAAAATATTCTTGACCATACATTCGTTATTGACAAAGAAAAAAATCCTATAAGGTCTTGGAGAAAAATTAGCTGTGTTATTTAATATGTTGGCCGTCGCTTGTTATTGTTTCGTTTTCTATTATCCGTATCCAGGATATTGCTTTTAGTTGTTATTACAGCCGCCAGAGTGAACTCGCAACCGGAATTCAAACTCCGGGAAAGTCCTAAATCAAGCAAATACAAATGGGGGTTGTTCCAGACCTAATACGTCCAAAGTTACAACAAATATGGGAGGAACAACTTTCGGAGGGAATAATACTATATTTCGCAAGTTGATGAAAACAATTTCACAATCAGAATAAAACAAATTAGGTTAAATATAGTTTAGTTTTAAAAATGTTTTATGAAGGTCATCGAATTCTCTCAAATTCAACAGTATCGTTTATTTATTTTTATGGGGGTATATAAGAGTCCAAAATCATATTAATGACATTTCATTTTATTACAAAATAATAAATATTTTATTGTTGACAAAACAATTGATACATTATTGGCATTTATTGTAAGTGATAAGTTTGAAGAAAATGGAAACGTTATGGAAAGCAAAAAACTGATCGTCCATCATTAACTTCTAATACCGATCATCGAAGTTTAAGGAAAATTGTGAAACAAAATCGCCGATCAAATAGTCGATATATTATCGTACAATGGCGGGAAATAATCAGAAAACAAATTGCAGTATTTACCACTACAAGAAATATTAAATAGGATACAAGTTTTATAAGGTATTATTTTGTGACTTCTCTGTTATATAAGTAAGGGCGCGAGCAGTCATGTGACATTGTTGGCCGTGGCAAGCAGATATGGGGATTCGTGTCAGAATGACAATTAGTAATTATGTACATAGATGTCAAATGTCAGAAGTTTTTATTAAAAATTTCAAGATTTTCTAAATTCACGTAGTTAATTTGTCACCAGGAGTGTGGAATTCACTTGTCGAGGGAAATAAACCGTATGGAATTGGAATGTACATAATTACTAGCTATCATTCTGACACGGGCTCCCATGTATGTTTGTCAAGGCCAACAAAGTCACATGACTGCTCTACTTACATCCATTCTTTATATTTAGATTGTTAAATTTTTAATTCATTCTATGAAGATATTTTGTCCTCTTCTAATTTTTCGAAATGTTTCCAATTCATTGTCGGGTTTGACAGTATTTTTGAAGGGTATATGTAATATACCTATAATTTTAAATATTTAACTATTAATACAATAAGAAATAATATAATGTATGTACTTCCCAGAAAAAAAATCAGTAATGTCTCTAGATTTTTAACACTAGCATTTATCTGTCAATTACAAATATTTTAATTGGTTTCCATGACATTATTTAGGCTGTGAGATTTATTACAACAGATTATTATATACCTTATGTTTCTTTATCTCTAAATCTCAAAAAATAATATTTAGAAGATGTTTTTTAAGAATCTGCTACTTTCGGTTGTCCAATTATTACCAAAAACTTTTCAGATCTTCCCACTAATATCCGATTGAGAAATACGTAGTTAAACAGATATTAAGTATTATATTTTTTGAGAAATCGTCCTTCCAACCGACCCACACACACACATCCACACATACACATACAGACATCATCGTCAAAATATTAAAATCGGATTGTAGGGACCTTAAAACGTGCTTAATAATTTAAATCTGGATATGCAATTTTTAACATGAATTCAATACCTCTCTTAGCGAGAGGTACAAATGTATACTACAATAAAAGCCTTCAAAATTCAAAATTACGTCAACTGCAAATATGTAAAAAAAAAGATAGCGACACTGACATAAATTAATATACAATTACAATTGAAAGAGCATCCCTCTTGTTGGTAAATGAAGGGCTGTATTCATTTGTTAGTGTAATGTAACTACAACGTTTTTCTCGTTTTTCAGAGAAGGAACACAGCATTCAGTTCTAATTTGAGCGTGTAAAAAGTAGATTTATTACTGGTGTGTATACGTTGAGTTCTATCAACTAACTCTACGTTTTGTATCCACTCCATTTTGGAGTTGTCATGTACATGTATGATTAATTTCATCTCAGATTGATTGAGGGTAACTGAAAATTGGAAATTTTTGCAGGAACTTTCCAGAAACTTTCAGGAAATATTCAGAAGCAGGCATAATTTATGTTTATACTATGAATAATTAATAGTACTGAAATAATACATAATTTCCAAAAAAAAACTCCTCTAAATAATCCTTTAAATCTTTCGTATCGTAATTAATTTTGTTGGGATTTAATACCACGCCATTTCAAATCAATAAAAAAATTCCATTTTCCGTCATTCATATCCCATTGTTCTCCGTTATAATATAAAGATTTCCGCCGGAAATAGATGGCAGGAATGGCAGGAGATTTGCACCCGGATTTGCAGGAAATACGACGACCGTTTCCGTTTATACTCTCGGATATAAATTTCCGAATTTGTCTCCAATAGAAGCAGGATTTTTTAAATCCTGGTGACTAGAATTCATTTATCTTCATTGATTTATCGGTGGTAATATTGAAAAGGATTATCAAATATGTGTATTTCATGTTCAACACGAATACATGAAAAAGTTTGCAGGGTATTTATTACTGAAAGGACAAACGTATTCAGTGGCATATCCAGGACTCAAGTACCAAGTAGTCAAAAAAATTATAAATATTTATTTATTTATTAATAAATCGGTCCAACAGGATACAAGATCCCAATTACAGGACGATCATATGACTTACAAATACAGAAACGAATGAGTTGAACAGTAAGTACATATAAGAAATTTAACAAGTGACTTAATCCAAAAAATATTTTGTTAATATATTCTTAAATTTAGATAAGGAGTCGCCAAATATGTCAATGTCAATAGTACATGATACACTGTTATATGCAACACAGAGTTGTCTTATTGGAGATTACAATTCATAATTAGTCCTAGCTCACAATGAAATGGTACTTTATTTCTTGAAGTGACTCGTGGAACGTGAAAAGGTATTAGCTCAAGACTACATGGGTCATCAATACAATAATTAATTAATTTTTATAAGTACAGAGATAATTGTAAATTTCTTCTGCTACTTAATGGCACCAAGTTCACTTCAGGCAATAAAACAGAATAATCATGGGTAAAGATAGGATATTGTCCATGTATTTTAAAATAAAAATATTTGATGAATTTATGCTGGACAGATATATATTTATGATATATTGGATTCCAGATTTGTAGACAATATTCTAGCTTAGAGCGGACAAATGCATAATACAAGCTTTTGAGTGTAGTTGTTTTTATAGAAAAACCGACAATTTCTAATTACAAATCCAAGATTTTTGTAGGATGATCTTACGGTAGTCTCAATGTGTACTTTAAATGTTGGTTTTGTGTCAAATATAATCCCAAGATCCTTAAACTGAGTTACTTTCTCAAGCGATTCATGCATAAGTATAAACGTATTTTTAACAAAGTAACTTATTATTTTATATTGCTATAATTAAAGAACAATTTTGAGTTGTGGGACCATTTTAAAATGTTGATGTCGTCTTGTAGGAGAATACAGTCATTAATAGAGTTGATGGTTTTATATTATGTCATCGACATACAAAAGTATTTGAGAATGTTGAACTCAGTCCACCACGTCATTAATGAAGAGATTGAATAATAGTGGGCCCAAGTTTGATCCTTGTGGGATCCCAAAATTATTTATGTTATTACAAAAAATAAAGATTTTTAAATTCTCCTGAATACACCACTGGACGCATTTACCACGGAAAAGTATCTAAAGTGATTGCGAATCCAAAATTTCATCTCCCGTTTTCCAATCATTAATTAATTTTAATTAATTCGTGTAACAATCAGAAATCGAATCCAATTCTTTCCAATTATCCTTTTCTGAAATCTTCCTGAAATTATTGAATTTCTGTGGCGCTGAAATCCGCTACTAATCCTTGACAAGTGACAATCGTAACCGGAACTAACCACATTGCCACTTACCGGAAATGGGTCATCAGGGTAAAAACCACAGCCACTGTGCAGTAGCTTACCAGCGGCACCAAAACATAGGCAGCTGTTCTGCTCCAGCGGTACTGAACATGTTGGCGGGGGAGGACGTCCACGAAACCGTAGGAACACATTGCTGCTGATGTCAATAACTGAAATAGGTATTTAAGTATTAAGGGCAGTAAGTGCACCTTACCGGTTGAGGATCCGATACCGGTAAGAAGCACTTAATGCCCGCAATGCTTATTATATTTTTTGCACGATCGTCCCAATAATAACAAATTAAAGTTTAGAATTATTTAAAAATTATTTTGACATTTTAAAAAAATAAGTTGTCATTTTTAAGTAAGCTATGATCGTTGTTTTGTTATCGTTAAAGCTTTAAAAATTGTACATTTATTTTTTATTTATGTAATTTTCACCGCCTCCAGATCGGTAGGTAGTCACATCACTTACCGGTCAGTCACATCACATACTGATCAGTACCACATCACTTACTGATCAGTAATTTGTAAACAAAACTTACTGCCTTGGAAATCCTACCGGTAAAGTTTACAAAAACCTGATCGTGCAAATAAACATGTAACGTATGTCTCATTTTTACTTCCTTGTATGTAAGTAAAGGTAATCGCGAAAAATTTTGGTTTACAGATTTCAGCGAAAATATCCATCTTGATCATCCCTGAATTCATTTTGACTCGTCGTGACGTCTGTACGTACGTATTTTTATTGTGAAATTAGTCATATTGTTGTAATCAAATATTTCTTTGTTGTAATCAAAACTCTCTTTAAAAAGAACCGGGTTAGATTATGGTCGCTGTATATCTTACCGTTTTGAAGTTAAAATTAATATTTTGTAATTTAGTTATTTAAAAAATATGTATAGTTTAATAATTGTACGAGGAAGTCGTGTGGTGTCCACATCAGATTTTTTTGTAATATAAAATGTATTTACTTAAAGTATTATAAATCCGATACTCAGATCCGGATCCAAAATCCAATCCAGAGATTTGGATCTTAGATACAGATAGTTCATTATTCAATTATCCGGATATTTTGGATCCGAAACCGAAACTTTCCGGATCCGAATCCCACCACTAATTTAAGTTAATAATTTTGTTGCTTTATGAAACAATTAATTATTAAGTATTACAAAACTTTAAGAATATGAATTTTTATTACAAAAAAAATTGAAATTTATACCAAAACTTAAAAGACATACGTTATTTTAATTAAAAACACAAATTTATTAAATCAAGATTTACCCCTTGCCATCCAGAAGGTAAAAATCTATCTGTGGTCCAGAAAATGACGTCAGCATGTATCGAACCCACGACTGTAAAGAAGGCAAGACTGCCAACAATACAGAAGATGAGAAGACCGCAAAACCACTTGGAATTCTGGAACAATAAACTCTTCAAAGCATATGATACTTGATGTTAATATTTGCAAAGATGTTTACAAGGAGCTATTAGCAAGTCTTGAAATGAGCTGTTCAAAACAAAGCACAGTAGCGTGCCTAAAGGGCCCGCAGGGACCGGAATGCGGGCAGGCCCCGAGCTCTAGATGGGCTCAAATTTAAATATATTATAATTTTGTTAATACTTTCTCGCGTATATGTTGTCATCTGATTTAGTCCGAGTTTGGATTGAAAAGTTTCCAGAATCGCAGAGAAGGACTTGGTTCGTCGTTCTTTTGTTTAACTCTTCATATGAGCTGTCAAGACATTTCAGTACATCTAGCGTTAAATAGATAATGGATAAAAACGAAGTTCGTGCGGGGATCAAGTTTTTTTATTTGGAAGGAAAGACGGCAACGGAGATCAAGACTAGGTTGAATGCTGTCCTAGGAAATGCTTCACCTTCGTTTTCCACGTGAGTTGCTGGGTTTCGGAATTTAAGCGTGGTTGTGACAAGCCCAAAATCGGCTACCACGCCGGAAATTGTGGATAAAGTCCATGATATGGCTCTGGAAAATCGCCGAATGAAAGTGCGTGAGGTTTAGGAATATCTTATGAACGTGTTTAGTTCATATTTTACATAATGAGCTGGGCATGAGAAAAGTGCGCGCCAGGTGGTTGCCGCATTTGCTTAGTTCGGAGCAAAAGCGCATTCAAAACGAAATCAGTTCAATCGGCAGGAAAGGTGATGGCGTCAGTCTTTTGGGACAACAAAGGTATTCCGCTAATTGATTATCTCGATAAAGGAAAAACTGTAACTGGACAATACTACGCCACACTTTTAGACAAGCTGACAGCAGCAATTCAAGAAAAACGCCCGGGAATGGCAAAGAAAAAGATTTTGTTTCACCACGGCAATGCGCCAGCTCATTCAAGAACTGAGATTTGAAATCGTCCCCCATCCCGAAACTCAAAACGTTCGTCTCTGGAAAGAAATTTCGATCCAATGAAGAAGCCATCGAAGCAGTAAATGCTTATTTTGAGGACCTCAAAGAATTTTCAGGAGGGAATTGAAAAGTTAGAAAAACGTTGGACCAAGTGTGTTGACCTCAGAGCGACTACGTAGAAAAATTAATTGGCCCCGAAGAAAGCGAAGTCAGTTTAATCGGCAGGAAAGGTGATGGCGTCAGTCTTCTGGGACGACACAGGCATTCTGTTAATTGATTATCTTGATAAAGGAAAAACTGTAACTGGACATTACTACGCCACGCTTTTAGACAAACTGAAAGCAGCAATTCAAGAAAAACGCCCGGGAATGACAAAGAAAAGATCTTGTTTCACCACCACAATGCGCCAGCTCATTCAAAAATTGACCGAACTGAAATTTGACATCGCCCCTATCCATCTTTTCCCGAAACTCAAAATGTTCTTCGATGGAAAGAGATTTCGATCCAATGAAGAAGCCATTAGTAAATGGTTATTTTGAGGACCTCAAAGAATTTTAGGGAGGGAATCGAAAAGCTAGAAAAACGTTGGACCAAGTGTATTGACCTCAGAGGGGACTTTGTAGAAAAATGAAATATATTCCGTGTTAAATATATCCAGAAACTTTTCTATCCACTCTCGTATACTTATAACTAAACATTTTTTTAGTTCTTTTATTTTTTAAATGTCAATTTCCAAAAATAATATTGGCTAAAGTCCTCCTCTACGCGCTATGCGAAGTCTTCTCTCCGCTGCTGACGTCTTGACTCTTGTATTATCAAATATTAATTCATGTTTTCCTCTTAAAGATTCAACACGTGATGCTTACAAAATTTACACTTGCTACTTCGGAAAACATCAAATATTATTTATAATGCCAAGCGAATATTATTTATGAATTAATTTTAAAGTTACGCAAACTTTCAAGATCAAAGTTTGCGATTTAAAATGTATAAACTTTTATAGTTCGTGAACTAGGGCTGAATACAAATAAAAAGTGTTCTAAAAACTTTCAGGAAACTTTGTAATATCCAATAATCAATAATAAACGAATTAGAGCAGTTTCACTTCACAAGTAACATAAGAAGTCTTCAATCTTTCGCAAATACAAAGAAAATATTCTTCATTTCACTATTTCAATTGTTTTAAATATATCTCGATTATAATTCTTTTTTGTCCTTTAACAATCGATAGCTGCATTGATTGAAAAATATAAAACCACTAGCCATCCTTGTTTCGGGGTGATTAGGCGCTTGAATTGTCGTGCTTTCATTTATATTATTTATTGCCCTGACTAGCTGGCTGAAATAATATAGTATATCATTAAACACAGGAAATTTAACGCCGGCTTTCAGATCCTGAAAAATATGCGCGGTGCTCCGTTTCATAAAAGGCTTTACATGTTTCATTAGCCATTACAGAGATTACAGGGTTTAATAGCAGTTTCAATAGGATTACACAAGAGAATCTATGATTGTATTTTCGGTTATTAAATTAATTATAATAGATAGAATACTGAAAAATTATTATTTAAATTACAGACGTTGTTGAAATATATGCCTAAAGCCAAAGATGCAAATAATGAATAAACTAAGTCGAATTCCAGAAGTGATTTTTTAGATAAACGTAGTTAAATTTATTAAACATGGTAAAATTGTGTTTATCTACCAATACATATTAGTTGGTTGAATTAATTTTTAAACATAGTTAAAAATCTTGAGACAAATAAACATGGTCATGGCTTATCTATCAGTACATATTATTAAAGTTAGTCGAAATAAAGTTTAAACATAGTTAAAAATCTTTAGACAAATAAACATGGTCAAATAATGTTATCTGTTTCTCTATCAGTACATATTATTAAAGTTAGTCGAAATAAAATTTAAACATAGTTAAAAATCTTAAGACAAATAAACATGGTCAAATTATGTTGTCTGTTTCTCTATCAGTACATATTATTAAAGTTAGTCGAAATAAAATTTAAACAGTTAAAAATCTTAAGACAAATAAACATGGTCAAATTATGTTGTCTGTTTCTCTATCAGTACATATTGTTAAAGTTAGTCGAAATAAAGTTTAAACCTAGTTAAAAATCTTGAGACAAATAAACACAGTCAAATTATGTTGTCTGCATATCTATCAGTACATATTATTAAAGTTAGTCGAAATAAAATTTAAACATAGTTAAAAATCTTAAGACAAATAAACATGGTCAAATTATGTTGTCTGCTTATCTATCAGTACATAATGTTAAAGTTAGTCGAAATAAAATTTAAACATAGTTAAAAATCTTAAGACAAATAAACATGGTCAAATTATGTTGTCTGCTTATCTATCAGTACATATTATTAAAGTTAGTCGAAATAAAGTTTATACATAGTTAAAAATCTGGAGACAAATAAACATGGTAAAATTATGTTGTCTGTTTCTCTATCAGCACAAATTATTAAAGTTAGTCGAAATAAAGTTTAAACATAGTTAAAAATCTGGAGACAAATAAACATGGTAAAATTATGTTGTCTGTTTCTCTATCAGCACAAATTATTAAAGTTAGTCAAAATAAAGTTTAAACATAGTTAAAAATCTTAAGACAAATAAACATGGTCAAATTATGTTGTCTCCTTATCTATCAATACATATTATTAAAGTTAGTCAAAATAAAGTTTAAACATAGTTAAAAATCTTAAGACAAATAAACACAGTCAAATTATGTTGTATGCTTATATATCAGTACATATTATTAAAGTTAGTCGAAATAAAGTTTAAACATGGTTAAAAATCTTAAGACAAATAAACACAGTCAAATTATGTTGTCTGCTTATCTATCAGTACATATTATTAAAGTTAGTCGAAATAAAGTTTAAACATAGTTAAAAATCTTAAGACAAATAAACATGGTCAAGTTATGTTGTCTGTTTCTCTATCAGTACATATTATTAAAGTTAGTCGAAATAAAGTTTAAACATAGTTAAAAATCTTAAGACAAATAAACATGGTCAAATTATGTTGTCTGTTTCTCTATCAGTACATATTATTAAAGTTAGTCGAAATAAAGTTTAAACATAGTTAAAAATCTTGAGAAAAATAAGCATGGTCAAATTAAGTTGTCTGTTTCTTTATCAGTCAGTACATATTATTAAAGTTAGTCGAAATAAAGTTTAAACATGGTCAAATTATGTTGTCTGCTTATCTATCAGTACATATTATTAAAGTTAGTCGAAATAAAATTTAAACATAGTTAAAAATCTTGAAACAAATAAACATGGTCAAATTATGTTGTCTCCTTATCTATCAATACATATTATTAAAGTTAGTCGAAATAAAGTTTAAACATGGTCAAATTATGTTGTCTGCTTATCTATCAGTACATATTATTAAAGTTAGTCGAAATAAAGTTTAAACATAGTTAAAAATCTTGAAACAAATAAACATGGTCAAATTATGTTGTCTCCTTATCTATCAATACATATTATTAAAGTTAGTCGAAATAAAGTTTAAACATGGTCAAATTATGTTGTCTGCTTATCTATCAGTACATATTATTAAAGTTAGTCGAAATAAAATTTAAACATAGTTAAAAATCTTGAAACAAATAAACATGGTCAAATTATGTTGTCTCCTTATCTATCAATACATATTATTAAAGTTAGTCGAAATAAAGTTTAAACATGGTCAAATTATGTTGTCTGCTTATCTATCAGTACATATTATTAAAGTTAGTCGAAATAAAGTTTAAACATAGTTAAAAATCTTGAGAAAAATAAGCATGGTCAAATTAAGTTGTCTGTTTCTTTATCAGTCAGTACATATTATTAAAGTTAGTCGAAATAAAGTTTAAACATGGTCAAATTATGTTGTCTGCTTATCTATCAGTACATATTATTAAAGTTAGTCGAAATAAAATTTAAACATAGTTAAAAATCTTGAAACAAATAAACATGGTCAAATTATGTTGTCTCCTTATCTATCAATACATATTATTAAAGTTAGTCGAAATAAAATTTAAACATAGTTAAAAATCTTGAAACAAATAAACATGGTCAAATTATGTTGTCTCCTTATCTATCAATACATATTATTAAAGTTAGTCGAAATAAAGTTTAAACATGGTCAAATTATGTTGTCTGCTTATCTATCAGTACATATTATTAAAGTTAGTCGAAATAAAGTTTAAACATAGTTAAAAATCTTGAAACAAATAAACATGGTCAAATTATGTTGTCTCCTTATCTATCAATACATATTATTAAAGTTAGTCGAAATAAAGTTTAAACATGGTCAAATTATGTTGTCTGCTTATCTATCAGTACATATTATTAAAGTTAGTCGAAATAAAATTTAAACATAGTTAAAAATCTTGAAACAAATAAACATGGTCAAATTATGTTGTCTCCTTATCTATCAATACATATTATTAAAGTTAGTCGAAATAAAGTTTAAACATGGTCAAATTAGTTAGTCGAAATAAAATTTAAACATAGTTAAAAATCTTGAAACAAATAAACATGGTCAAATTATGTTGTCTCCTTATCTATCAATACATATTATTAAAGTTAGTCGAAATAAAGTTTAAACATGGTCAAATTATGTTGTCTGCTTATCTATCAGTACATATTATTAATGTTAGTCGAAATAAAATTTAAACAGTTAAAAATCTTGAAACAAATAAACATGGTCAAATTATGTTGTCTCCTTATCTATCAATACATATTATTAAAGTTAATCGAAATAAAATTTAAACATAGTTAAAAATCTTAAGACAAATAAACATGGTCATTGTCTGCTTATCTATCAGTACATATTATTAAAGTTAGTCGAAATAAAGTTTAAACCTAGTTAAAAATCTTAAGACAAATAAACATGGTCAAATTATGGTGTCTATTTCTCTATCAGTACATATTATTAAAGTTAGTCGAAATAAAGTTTAAACATAGTTAAAAATCTTAAGACAAATAAACATGGTCAAATTATGTTGTCTGTTTCTCTATCAGTACATATTATTAAAGTTAGTCGAAATAAAGTTTAAACCTAGTTAAAAATCTTGAGACAAATAAACATGGTCAAATTATGTTGTATCTATCAGTACATATTATTAAAGTTAGTCGAAATAAAGTTTAAACATAGTTAAAAATTTGAGACAAATAAACATGGTCAAATTATGTTATCTGCTTCTCTACCAGCACATATTATTAAAGTTAGTCGAATTCCAGAAATGAATCTTTAGATAAACCAAGTCAAAGAACTATTTATTTCAATACCTCCCCTTAAAATACTCGTATATCGATAATTACCCTATAATTCTCCCGTTATCCAACTTTATTCTGCCCCCATGTTCATGTAATTCATTTATACTTTCCCTGCGTATAATGTCAGAGTTCAAAGGGTGTTCTCCCTGCAATTTCTCCCTGTTTATTTACCCGAAGCAGGCAGACACACCACGGAACGTAAACGGTCGGATACGAGATCAATTTGTTCGCGAACAGCCAAATAAATTGAGGAAGAACCGATGATATAGATACCACTCATTACAACGGATGAAGAATCAATTTAGTTATGGTATTAGAGATATATATTTTGTAGGAGTTTGAACTTACCTCTAACCCCATCATAAACATAGCACTGATTACCACTATAACAGCTAATCCTAGCACATCGGGCCAGGCTTCTCCAAGTGAGTGGCTCTCGATTCCAAAGAGCCAAATTCGACTCCTGCCCTCGGAAACGTAATCCAATGTTGCCGAAGCCACTCTAGCGCAAGTGGCTGCTGCCGCCAGGGTTGCCAACATGTGCAACCAAAGACACAGGAAGTCCACAAGAGACCGGATACTGCGAGCTGATCTCGGGGTGGAGGGTGGTAGATGTTCTAACGTACAATACGCTGAAAAGAATAAAAATATTTTCATGACATTTCTCTAAAGGTCACTAAAAGGTCACTGAAATATTTGTTTCCTACCCTTTTCAATTTTTCATAAAAATTTTATGGCGCACTTGATTATTTATTAAATATTTCTGAAACTATTCCTGCACATAACTCATTTTCTTCTTGTCCCTTGTGTGCAATTTTGTTCCTGGTGAACTTTACAAGCCTTAAGCAATTTAAAATTCCTGCTGGCAGAAATTCCTGGCACGATTTTCCTGTTATTCCTGCCTTAGTAGAATAACTTCATAAGGTGTACGACAATGTTGTAATGAAAATAATAAACGTTAACCAGAATTGCGTGTCATAGGGAGAATATATTTTGCAAGAATAGAGACAACGCAGGAAATATTATTTTAAAGCGGAAGAATTCTTTACAGAAATATACGGAAATTTTCTCATAATTAAATTTTAATTATTATTATGTGTGGAATACAATGTACAAATACTTTTCAGGAAAATTCTCTCTGTTCTGCTGAAACTTCAACGCTGAAATCAGTTCGCTTCAAGCACTGAAACTTGTGGTTTGCGGCCGTTCTGTAACGACTTAGTCTTGTTGTGGTGGTTTTGATGTAAAAAAAATCTTTGTATGTGCGACCACTTATGATGTAAAAATCTATGTATAAATATTTATATAAAACTTTTATAAAATATAACAATATACCTGTGTTCAAGGATTGAGTTTACAAGAGGAAAAAATCTTTATTTTTGACTTTACAAAAAAAACTTTTTTGCTGGACTTTAAATAAACTAATCTGGAATTGAACCCACAATAATAACTTGGGGTGGGTTAATAATAAAAAGAAAACAAAAAAATATTAGAATTTTTACCTCTCGCTAAGAGAGGTATTGGAATCATGATAAAAATCGCACATCCAGATTTTAGGGAATAAGCACGTTTTAAGGTCATTACAATCCGATAATAACATTTTTACGATGATGTCTGTGTGAGTGTGCGGATGTGTGTGTGTATGTGTGTGTACGTGTGTGTGTGAAGTTGTGGAGGTACGATTTCTCAAATTCTATAAGGATAAAGACCTGTGTAACTACGGATTCCTCAACCTAACAGTAATGGGAAGAGTTGAATAAATTCTGGTAACAATTGGTCAACCGAAAATAGTAGTATTTTAACAAAAATCTTGTTTTGTGTGATTACAAATATTAAAAAACACATTTATAAAAATTATTATACCTTCTATATATTTAAAGATATAGATATATAATCTATAAAATAATCTGTTGTAGTAAATCTCACAGCCTGCTCACAGCCCAAACATCTCCAAAAATTGAAAGATAGTACTGAAGACTTTTTCTGGGATATTTAATATTTCTTATTGTATTATTAATTATATAATTAAAATTATAGTTATATAACATGAACCCTTCAGAAATACCGCCAATTCCGTTAATGAATTGGAAAAACCTCAAACATTTAGAAGAAATGGAGAAAACTTGTTCATAAAATGAATTTAAAATTATAGAAAATACGTAAATATAAAGGTGTAATTAGAATTTTTTGTGTGTACAAGAAATGTTAAATACAATACTTACATATACTACAACGGAAAGGGCGAGAGGTATTGTGTTATTTAAACATTCTATGAACCTAGTAGTATAAATTTTTGTTGCTTGGTGGCAGCACCAATTCGCAATTTTTATAAACAAATTCAACAAAATAATATATTAATAAAATCGTGAATTTATGCTTTTCCGTGCGCGTTAACATTGGTGTGTAACAGACTTGCACAAACCAAAGTTCTATTTTCAGATTGTTACATTGTTGACTTGTGTTTGAAATTGAAATATTTGGAACTACTTGTTTAGGCTTAGAAAATATGTTTAAATAATATGTACAAAAATTACTACGCGAAACAGCGAGATTTTACACTATTTCCTATTATTTTTTATGAATGAAATATATATAAATTAATTCAGAAATGGACACAGATGGTACTAGAAGTTTCGAATTTATTTTATATAGAAATTAATTGAAATATTAATTTATAAAATTACTAAATGGGGACATTGGTTGTTTTTACGTTAAACCACATTAATTCAAAATTATTTTATGATAATAATATTAATTTCTTTTTATTTAAACATATATATTTTTTAATAATGAGGTAAATAATATATTCTTAAAGGAATGAAAATAACTTAAAATTTAAAAAATGCGAACATGTAAAATCATACTTTCATAATTTCCTGCTTCCCTTATTATTTTAGGTAAAAAAGCTTCAAATAAAAGTTGTAGGGCATAAAATTCTGCATCCGAACCAATAAACAAAATTAATTTTGTGTGCCTTGTAACGGCAGAAATTAGGTATAAAAATGTCGAAAATCACTCCAAAAATAGCTATAGCCATGGAATTGAAACAAAAAATTAACAAATGTTAACGATTTATCTGTCATGCTAGGTTAATTTATTTTTATTATTAATTGTAATTTCTGTTCAAGTGAACAAATATCAATATAAATTAACAGATAATTGTTAACTGGAACAGAAATAAAAAATAATATCTAATAAAAATAAATTACCCGAATATGACAGATAATCCGTTAGACATTTGTTATTTATTTTGTCTCAATTCAATGGCTAATGCTATTTTTGAGGTGATTAAGCAAAAGTAATTATTCTTCTCAAAATAGAGTAATGTTCACAGTATACAATGCAGAAATAGTACAATCAATAATATTAATTATTCATGAACATGGAGCTTAATTCTGTTGTATCAAATTGCATATAAATTTTTAACATTTTTCCATGAATAAATATTGTTTGTTAAAATAATAATTAGACTTGTTGTTTGTATTAAACTCAATGTATTTTTCCATGAGAATTTAATAATTTTATATACATTTTTTATTAGCAAAACATTAAAACCATATTTTTACCTTCCGTCACCTTTAAGTAACGAAAGTATTGTCTTTGGTCAAAAAATGAGTTTTTAGAGAATAAGCATGTTTTAGGGTCCCTATTATACGATTTTACCATTTTTACGATGATGTATGTATGTATGTGTGTGTCCAAAATTATATTTTTTTCGTATTCCTCAAGTTTACACCCAGAAGAATAAGTGATTAGTTTTTGGTTATAATTGGTGAACCGGAAGTAGCCTCATTTGAAGATTTAACAGTTAAATATGATTTATTGGCATTTAACGTTATTATAACTTAAATAATATATTATTCTCTGTACGATTTGATTGTATTTTATACTTCATATTTAATATAGAGTTAAAGAATTATAAAGAAATTAAATTTTATAAATCAGCCAACTATGCTAACCATGAAAATTGTTAATATATTCAGATAATTCAAATTGACAGATGTCAGTATCAATAAAAAGTAAATGAATATTGCAGAGATGAGGATGTTGGGGAAGACACGGAAATAACTCTAGTATTACAAGTTTCTAGAAAGATACAAAAGGGATGATTACATTGGTTTGATAAAGTCATGAGGAGAAATAAAGAATATATTGGAAGAATGACTGAATGAGAACGACACGCAAAACAGAAATGAGTGGAAGAAGAAAATAAAAAATAGCGACCCCTAACGATTGGGAAAAGCTAAAGAAGAAGATGTTACTGTTAAGTGCAATTTGCATAGTTTGTTTATGAAATAATTTTACTGGAAATTTAGAATCTTTTGCAAGTTATGTATGGAATTTATACATAATACACAGGATTGACGGAAGGTATTGTGCTGGCCACAACAGATTTTTAAAAATTATCTCTTGCTTCGGATCTAATAGGCCAATTCTGAACAAATCTCTGAGTCGTACAGATATATGTAAATGCTGTATGGTGTGTAGTGCCCCGGTATAGGAGGTGGTAATCTCCTCTTCAGGGTGATATGTGTGTGTCAGTGAATTGTTTGTTCAGTGTAATGATGGTTGAGAATTAGCCTGTCTAATTCTCGGTTATTGACGCCTTCGAGCTTTCACTTAGTGAACAGAGATGGCTCTCTGCTCGAGTGGTGAAGTAGCGCTCTTTAACAACTAACCGTGTTGGAAGTATGTGTACCTACCGACAGAGGAAAACCGGAGTACCCGGAGATCTGTAAATCTGTAAAAACCGGACAAAAACGCATCTATTTTGTTGATTAATATAAAATTGTGCATAAGAGTGGCAGCTTCGTTGCGATTTTGTTCATTATTTACAGATTTACAGATCTGTAACACTTACAGATTTCTTCAGAAACGTTAGAAACGTTACAGTACCTATTGGCATTATTCACAAAATTCTAGTACACAAATAATATCTTCAAATAGAAGTAAATACATAAATAAATAAATAAATAAATATTTCACCACTGCATATTACCCATTGCTGGGTGTGCCAATCTGCTTTGTATACAGATATCGGTAATGATGGAATATTTGTACCGTGTGGGCGCTTACCAGGCGTCATTTCACGGGCACTCATAGCTGGCGTGGAGAGTGCACCACAGGGGTCAATTTTGTGCCATTAAAATTCGATGTAATTTTTGGCGACACTCAGGCATACGGCCACGAGACCCCATAAAGTAAATACATCATTTCTAAATCCGGCTGAAATAAAATAAAATTTCTTTCTGCCCATTTAACAATATTCATATCAATCTGCATCACACAAAGGCCCTACAAACATTGCTGACGTGAACTTTTCCGCAAAATAGAGCAGGAAATTCTAATCCAATCCATCAAGTAAGCTGCGACAAAAAACAAAACACCGCAGTCGATTCCGATTCGCTTTCCACACGTGTAGCAGGAGAAGCCGAATCGCAGGATACGTCAGAACCAAGACGAATAGCGGGGCAGGAATCGCGTAGCAGGAATCGCACAGCAGGCATCGGAGACCTTTGTTCGGTAGCCAGAAGGTAAGGGTAAGTCCAAGGGTAGAATTTTTGTCCGGGGTATTTGTCAAAATGTTAGATACGAATGACCGAACAATAAGTTGATCAGGAGTAAACTTAGTTTGTGCTGCAGAGTACAGCAAGAAAATAATGTTAGTGTATTTTGCTATGGTTTGTTCAAAATACATTCCTTTTTACCTCTCGCGAAGAGAGATAAAAATCGCATATCCACATTTTAATGATTGAGCACGTTTTAGGGTCCCTACAATCCGATTTTAACATTTTTACGATGATGTCTGTCTGCTTAGATAGGAATGTGTGGCGAAGGATGATTGTTTCCTAATTATAATTGTTATCCGGATGCGGTATTTCGCTACCGAAAATCGGTCACTTTAATATGTTTAAGAGTAAGGATTTGTTGTATGATGTTGATGTTGTTCTTATTGTTATCGGGTTTGTGCGAACCCACTAAGTGGGACACGCGTGATTTTATGTATGTATGTATGTATGTATGTATGTATGTGTGTGAGGTTGTTGTATGTACGATTTCTCAAATTCTATAAGACTAAAGACCTGTGTAACTACGGATTCCTCATTCTAACAGTAATGGATTCTATCCTCACAAGATACATTGTGTACGAGTGCTTGTACTAAATTATCATTATTGTTGTATATTCTTACATGCAAAGTAAAAGGAATGTTATGTTTTTTACCCCTCGCTAAGAGAGGTATTGGATTCATGCTAAAATTCGCATATCCAGATTTTAATGATTAAGCACGTTTTAAGGTCTCTACAATCCGATTTTAATATTTTTACAATGATGTCTGTGTGTGTGGATGTATGTGTGTGTGTGTATGTGTGTGGGGACGTTGGAAGGACGATTTCTCACAAACTATAATACTTAATATCTGTTTAACTACGTATTTCTCAATCGGACATTACTGGGAAGAGCTGAAAAGGTTTTGGTAATAATTGGACAACTGAAAGTATCAGATTCTTAAAAAAATCTTCTAATATAAATATTGTATATATGTAACTGACAGATAAATGTCAGTGTCAAAAATCTAGAGACATTACTGAAGACTTTTTCTGGGAAGTACATACATTATATTATTTCTTATTGTAGCACTAGATAAATATTTAAAATTATAGGTATATTGAATTAGATACATTTCGAAAAATTAGAAGAGTAGGAGAAAATTTCTTCATAGAATGAATTTAAAATTAAACAAACTATATAGCTTTTGACGTGCCATAATTTTCCTGGTGTGTCTAGTAACAAATAAGTGCCCCCCGTCGCTGCGCCCATGGAAATGTGTCTCTTTCTATGTCGTTTAGGACTTAGGGAATGTTTTAAGGAATACAATATAAATAATGGCTGTCGAATATTCGTTCCAGAGACGCACAGTGAGAAAGAAACTGTTAAAATGAAATTTTTTTGCTACATTCTGCGGTTATATTACAGCAGAAACATCGGAGGCAGCCCAAGAATTCCTAAGATGTAGCATTCACGTTCTACAAGAATTTCTTCAAACATGGATTCCACCTTTTATTTATTTTATACACTTCATCATACAAGCGTAGCAAGTAGATTTTCTAAATTTTACATAAAGAAAACATTCAGTTTTTATATTTAAATGGAATTATTAATAACAAAAATGATAAAACCGGTCCTGATTAAATTCTACAAATGTTCGTTGTTTAATAACTTTGATAACAACAAAAGTCATTTATATTTCTGTCTGTAACAGAAAGACAAAAACTTAAATGAAGTCGAGACTATTATGAAAAATTATTACCTAATGTTCACTTCAGTTTTTGTAGATCTTCTTTGACAAACGTACAATAGGAAATAGGGTCGTTTCATAAACCAAAATTGGGTAGCACCTTCCGGCAATCCTATGTATTATGTACAAATTCCATACATTTCCAGTAAAATTATTTCATAAACAAACTATGTAAATTGCACTTAACACTGAAACCTTCTTCGTTAGCTTTTATCATTGGGGTCGCTATTCAGAATGTTTGTTTTCTAATTTGAAATGCGTAAAAATCGTCATGACAAATTTGTATCTCCTCACATTTTTACCTCTCGCTAAGAGAGGTATTGGATTCATGCTAAAAATCGCATATCCAGATTTTATTGAAAAAGCACGTTTTAAGGTCCCTACAATCCGATTTTAACATTTTTACGATGATGTCTGTGTGTGTGTGGATGTGTGTGTGTGTGTGTGTGTGTGTGTGTGTGTGTGTGTGTGTATGTATGTGGGATGTTGGAAGGACGGTTACTCAAAAACTATAAGACTTTAAATTTGTTTAACTACGTATTTCCCAATCGGACATTCATGGGAAGATCTGAAAAGGTTTTGGTAATAATTGGACAACCGAAAGTAGAAGATTCTTGAAAAAAAATCGTCTAAATATTATTTTTTGAAAATTTTTCGTGATAATATTAAAGAAAATTAAATTCTCTATCTGATACATTTAAATATTTTATTATATATTCCATAGATTTAGAGATAAAAGAAGTATAATATATAAAATAATCTGTTGGAATAAATTTGACAGCCGAAAGAATGCCATGAAAAGTAGTTGAAAATTGAAATTGTTTGTAACTGACAGATAAATGTCAGTGTCAAAAATCCGGAGACATTACTAAACACTTTTTCTGGTAAGTACATACATTATATTATTTCTAAATGCATTAATAGTTAAATATTTATAGGTATATTACACATACCCTTCATACGAGGTGTGTTCAAAAACTATCGCGAATTTTGAATTTTCGCGGGTTACGTATATTCGAATTTCGATCTTTTTGTGGCTTTATGTTGGTACTCATGTCTCTCACTTATGTCGACAAGCTCGGCCATTTTGAATGTTCACTTACTTGTTGACAGCTGCTTTGCTTGCACGTGTTTTGGATCGTCTTCGATTTTTACCTATTGTGCTTATTCGTTAAAAACTGACTATGAATTTTTTGACCAAGACAATATCTTGCTTATCTAAAGGCGACGGAACGTAGAAAAAAATAATTCATTTAAAATTTGTCATTGTCATAAAATGTTTTTATCAAAGAAGTTATTTCATTTCTACTCGTTGATAAAAACATTTTATGACAATGACAAATTTTAAATGAATTATTTTTTTCTACGTTCCGTCGCCTTTAGAAAAGCAAGATATTGTCTTAGTCAAAAAATTCATAGTCAGTTTTTAACGAATAAGCACAATAGGTAAAAATCGAAGACGATCCAAAACACGTGCAAGCAAAGCAGCTGTCAACAAGTAAGTGAACATTCAAAATGGCCGAGCTTGTCGACATAAGTGAGAGACATGAGTACCAACATAAAGCCACAAAAAGATCGAAATTCGAATATACGTAACCCGCGAAAATTCAAAATTCGCGATAGTTTTTGAACACACCTCGTATATACTGTTATTTCTGACAATGATTTGGAATCATCTCGAGAAAGAAGGGTAGGAGAAAATTTCTTCATAGAATGACTTTAAATTTAAAAAATCTAAATATATGGAATAATTTAAAAAATCTAAATATATGGAATAGATATAAGTAGAATTTTTGGTGTAGAGTGTAAGTATACAAGAAATGTTAAATACATTAGGGCGCGAGCAGTCATGTGACTTTGTTGGCCTTGACAAGCAGATGTGGGAGCCCATGTCAGAATGATAGCTAGTAATTATGTATATAGATGTCATATATCATAATTTCTCATTCTAAATTTAATGATTTTCCAATTCCATGTGGTTTATTTTCCCCGACAAGTAAATTCCACACTCCTGATGACAAATTAACTACGTGAATTTAGAAAATCTTGAAATTTTTAATGAAAAGTTCTGACATTTATGTACATAATTAATAATTATCATTCTGAAACGGGCCCCCACGTCTGCTTGTCAAGGCCAACAATGTACCATGACTGTTCGCGCCCTATACTTATGTAATCAAAAAAAGACAGTGGCGAGAGGTATTGTGCTGGCCACAACAGATTTTTTGAAATATCTCTCGACACCTTCAATTCCAAATTTTAAATTTTTATGTTAATAGAAATGTTGGCATAATTATAAATATTGACATAGTTTTAATTCTGAATAAATTTCTTCAAATAAACTTTTTTTAAAAATAAATAATAAAGCCAAAAATTAACATTTTATTGGTCAATAAATCCAATACAATATCAGTATAGCCATCTATCGCATAAAACTATAAACAATCACTAACATTGTTAATATTTTCATATGTATTTTCAGAAATTAATATCTCCAAACTAGGGCATTAAATCGAAAAAAGTTTCAAATAAAACTTATTTTCGAATAAATAATTTAACTTCATAATTAATATACTTAGAAAATAATTGAAAAGGAAAGGTTTTAATGCCGAAATTCTTGTTAATAAACAAAGTATCTTGTTCGGTAACCGCGGTTTCCAGCTTCTTGAGCTGTTTCCGGGACTCGGCAGTTCCGGAAGTGACGTTCCGGGTTGATGGGCACCCAAACCTTCCGTTCTAATTAAACGGCAGACAGGTTTATTATGGTTATTACCAAGACAAGATTTACTGAAAGACATAGCAGCCGTTATTGTACATGGATGTATTGCCGACCTTTTCAAGGACAGACGTAATTAGGATAAAAAAAAAAGTAAAATAGGACATTAGATGTCCATGCTTCTATAGTTTAAATTTTTAAACATGTCTGAAGAACTGATATTCAAGGACTTAAGGGTCTTGCCTTGTTCGAAAATAAATATGAAAAAAGACATTTCGTGCAAGTCATTTTGTGGTGTTTCTATAAGAAATAAACAATTGAAACTTGGGATACATAAAGTTAAATAATATTCGAGAAGTGTTATAAGCTCAGAATATTGTTTTTGTTCATCATTTTTTAAATATTAATTGATCTACAGTACCAGTTTTAATTCTAATTTGTTCCTTCATTTTACAGTTTTCTGGTCAAATAAAATTAAATATATTTATATAGCAATGCTCAATTAATTGAAAATAACATATCTGTCATAGAAAATATGTCTAATATTAACGTATATTCGTGTATTTTGCTTTGCAAAAATTGTTAAAAATACTTATTTTTGCGCGCAAGTGGTGTCGCTAGTAGTTCGCCCTGGCTCATTCAGTGTTTATTACGGATAAGGCTATTAAGGATATTATTGTTATATAATTTATTTATTTATTGTACTTGTAAATTGTGTTTATTTATTTATTATTCATTGTTTAATCATTATCAGGGCCATATTATCCAATAGGCTGACAAGGCTAAAGCCTAGGGCGCCGTAAATAAAATAGGCGCCGAACCCAATTTAGTTTTTCTTTTTGATTGTAACTAATTCATTTTACTCTTTATTCAAATAAAGTAAATATTTTTTTCCTTGTTCGTTTTATGTAGGGATGTAGGGTAAGTAAAGTAAAGAAAACAAAACAATATCACAAATGGGCACATTTGAAACCGTATCGCCTAGCACAGCCACTGAGCGGTCTTAACTTCACATCAAAATAAAAATTTTAGCATTTCTCTCGCATTTTTATGGTAAATTCTAATATGTTCGATATTATTTTTAGATATGCCTTCCTGTCACAAACTACACGCGAAAAAAGTTCACCTCCACAACAAAACAAGAAAATTTTACGAAATTCTTTAATGAATGACAAAACTCTAATCTCTCTTTATTATCTATAGAATCAGAAGTTTTAAACGTTAAATGTACAAAAGTCATTTAATTAATATAATGTTTAGTGTTTTCATATTACGTACAAATTATTAAATTTGTTTAATTTTAAGTACCTACAAATTATTGCGTAGGCGTCCAATTTTTGTCAGCCTAGGGCGCCCAGATGACTTAATCCGGCCCTGATCATTATTACGATATTGTAATGAAAATATTATTATTAAAAACAAAGCATAAATCAACAAATCAATAAGTAGATATATACTTATATTTTCAGTTTAGTATTATTCATCGATGCCCACGCCTACATCACCATAATTTAGAATTTTTACATATTTAAAATCGTACGTTTTCTCGTTATGCAATCTATAATGTTCATCAGTAAAAACATAAGTCTTACAGCACGTTTTATTATTAAATAATTGCAACTTAATAGCTAGCCGTCAAGATTAAATTTTCAACGTTTTACTGTTATTAGGTACCCTGTTCCCCTGAATAATTTAACCAAATGATATTTATTTATTTATTTATTTATTTATTTATTTATTTGGGCCAATAATAGCTAGCCGTCAAGATTAAATTTTCAACGTTTTACTGTTATTAGGTACCCTGTTCCCCTGAATAATTTAACCAAATGATATTTATTGTATAGCTTATTAATGTAGCAATCATTTTACATATGACTCATTTTGTCCGTAACCTTTTCAGGATAACTTTGGGCCAATAATAGCTAGCCGTCAAGATTAAATTTTCAACGTTTTACTGTTATTAGGTACCCTGTTCCCCTGAATAATTTAACCAAATAATATTTATTGTATAGCTTATTAATGTAGCAATCATTTTACATATGACTCATTTTGTCCGTAACCTTTTCAGGATAACTTTGGGCCAATAATAGCTAGCCGTCAAGATTAAATTTTCAACGTTTTACTGTTATTAGGTACCCTGTTCCCCTGAATAATTTAACCAAATGATATATATTGTATAGCTTATTAATGTAGCAATCATTTTACATATGACTCATTTTGTCCGTAACCTTTTCAGGATAACTTTGGGCCAATAATAGCTAGCCGTCAAGATTAAATTTTCAAATTTTACTGTTATTAGGTACCCTGTTCCCCTGAATAATTTAACCAAATGATATTTATTGTATAGCTTATTAATGTAGCAATCATTTTACATATGACTCATTTTGTCCGTAACCTTTTCAGGATAACTTTGGGCCAATAATAGCTAGCCGTCAAGATTAAATTTTCAAATTTTACTGTTATTAGGTACCCTGTTCCCCTGAATAATTTAACCAAATGATATTTATTGTATAGCTTATTAATTTAGCAATCATTTTACATATGACTCATTTTGTCCGTAACCTTTTCAGGATAACTTTGGGCCAATAATAGCTAGCCGTCAAGATTAAATTTTCAACGTTTTACTGTTATTAGGTACCCTGTTCCCCTGAATAATTTAACCAAATGTTATTTATTGTATAGCTTATTAATGTAGCAATCATTTTACATATGACTCATTTTGTCCGTAACCTTTTCAGGATAACTTTGGGCCAATAATAGCTAGCCGTCAAGATTAAATTTTCAACGTTTTACTGTTATTAGGTACCCTGTTCCCCTGAATAATTTAACCAAATGATATTTATTGTATAGCTTATTAATGTAGCAATCATTTTATATATGACTCATTTTGTCCGTAACCTTTTCAGGATAACTTTGGGCCAATAATAGCTAGCCGTCAAGATTAAATTTTCAACGTTTTACTGTTATTAGGTACCCTGTTCCCCTGAATAATTTAACCAAATGATATTTATTGTATAGCTTATTAATGTAGAAATCATTTTACATATGACTCATTTTGTCCGTAACCTTTTCAGGATAACTTTGAGCCAATAATAGCTAGCCGTCAAGATTAAATTTTCAACGTTTTACTGTTATTAGGTACCCTGTTCCCCTGAATAATTCAACCAAATGATATTTATTGTATAGCTTATTAATGTAGCAATCATTTTACATATGACTCATTTTGTCCGTAACCTTTTCAGGATAACTTTGGGCCAATAATAGCTAGCCGTCAAGATTAAATTTTCAACGTTTTACTGTTATTAGGTACCCTGTTCCCCTGAATAATTTAACCAAATGATATTTATTGTATAGCTTATTAATGTAGCAATCATTTTACATATGACTCATTTTGTCCGTAACCTTTTCAGGATAACTTTGGACCAATAATAGCTAGCCGTCAAGATTAAATTTTCAACGTTTTACTGTTATTAGGTACCCTGTTCCCCTGAATAATTTAACCAAATGATATTTATTGTATAGATTATTAATGTAGCAATCATTTTACATATGACTCATTTTGTCCGTAACCTTTTCAGGATAACTTTGGGCCAATAATAGCTAGCCGTCAAGATTAAATTTTCAACGTTTTACTGTTATTAGGTACCCTGTTCCCCTGAATAATTTAACCAAATGATATTTATTGTATAGCTTATTAATGTAGCAATCATTTTACATATGACTCATTTTGTCCGTAACCTTTTCAGGATAACTTTGGGCCAATAATAGCCGTCAAGATTAAATTTTCAACGTTTTACTGTTATTAGGTACCCTGTTCCCCTGAATAATTTAACCAAATGATATTTATTGTATAGCTTATTAATGTAGCAATCGTTTTACATATGACTCATTTTGTCCGTAACCTTTTCAGGATAACTTTGGGCCAATAATAGCCGTCAAGATTAAATTTTCAACGTTTTACTGTTATTGGGTACCCTGTTCCCCTGAATAATTTAACCAAATGATATTTATTGCATAGCTTATTAATGTAGCAATCATTTTACATATGACTCATTTTGTCCGTAAACTTTTCAGGATAACTTTGGGCCAATAATAGCCGTCAAGATTAAATTTTCAACGTTTTACTGTTATTAGGTACCCTGTTCCCCTGAATAATTTAACCAAATGATATATCTTGTAATTCATTTTATGGTCATTCTATAAGAAATAAACAATTGAAACTTTAGATATGTAAAGGTTAATAATATTAGAGGAGTGTTATGCTTTCAGAATATTGTTTTTGTTTATCAGTTTTACCATCTGACACCTTTATTTAATTTGACTTTGATGCTTTGTTCGAAAATACATTTGAAACAATGATATTTCTTGTAATTTATTTTGTGGTCATTCTATAAGAAATAAACAATTGAAACTTTAGATATATAAAGGTTAATAATATTAGACGTGTTATGTTTTCAGAATATTGGATTTGATTTTCAGTTTTACCATCTGTCACCTTTATTTAATTTGACTTTGTTGTAATGATAGATATACGATTTTTTTCTGTGAAAATTTGTTGCTAATATTGGTAAGATTTCTATTTAATATAGCTTAAAAATCCATTCCAAATAAGCGCAACAAACCCCATTGACGATCAGTGGGGTACTGAGATATACGAGGTGTGTTCAAAAACTATCGCGAATTTTGAATTTTCGCGGGTTACGTATATTCGAATTTCGATCTTTTTGTGGCTTTATGTTGGTACTCATGTCTCTCACTTATGTCGACAAGCTCGGCCATTTTGAATGTTCACTTACTTGTTGACAGCTGCTTTGCTTGCACGTGTTTTGGATCGTCTTCGATTTTTACCTATTGTGCTTATTCGTTAAAAACTGACTATGAATTTTTTGACCAAGACAATATCTTTCTTATCTAAAGGCGACGGAACGTAGAAAAAAATAATTCATTTAAAATTTGTCATTGTCATAAAATGTTTTTATCAAAGAAGTTATTTCATTTCTACTCGTATTCTTTGAATTTTTTTGTACGATGTTTATAACCAGGGACTAAAAACGAAATGAGAACGAAAACTAAATAACGAAATAAACCGAAATTTTTATAAGAACGAAAACGCAATATATTTTTTTCGTTCATGATTGAAAACAAAATAATTAATGTCGTTATTTTATTTAATATTTTATTTATAGCAAATATTTTACACGCAAATATTATAGAATTTTCAGATATTTGAGTTGCAAACAAGCAGACTTTCAAAGTAACTCTCCCGTAGATAACCCTTTTACGTGTTAGGTTAAACGGTATATTCTAGTTTCATATATTGAACACTGACTGCGATAATTTTCATTTGCATACACTGTCGGTCTTCGTCTTATCAGTTATGTTAAGTACTTATATACGAGAACTAACATAAAGGAAGATTTGCTAGAAAACGTTTTATTAGTTAGGTGAAATGTAATTAATGTTTTATTCTTTATTGGAAAAAATTCAGGCCATAGCATAAGCTTTTCTTCTTATTTTTATATATGTATCATCTTTCCTTTATATGTATGTTTTATTTTCAAAAAAACTTATATTTCTATATTTTCATCAATTGTTACACATTAGTAGTTATAACCGGTATTTAACAACTGTGAACGAAAACGAAAATATTTAGGTGGGAACATTAAGAACAGAAACGAAATATTTCGGTTTCATTCGAATAAGAACAGAACAAAGTATTTTTCGTTTTTAATCTGTGTTTAAAACTGAATGTTTCGTACGAATGTATTTTGTGTACATGAATTATAACAATCTGTAAGATCTTACTATAAGTGACTGAGCTTTCGAGTAATTGTTAACACCTATATAAACAGTTTTGGTAGAGAGCTGGGTAGAGAGCGAATCGTTCTCCAGGGTATTCTAAGTGAGCACCAAGGGTCAGTATTTGGAATACCATGATACATTTTTCACGCAGCACTAGCCCCCGATCTATGTTATTTATGTCTAAAATTTCCCTTCTTACTTGAGAGTAATCGAAAAAAATTAAAAGTTGCTGTCTTTATGGACATCTTTAAAAAACTAAGTATGATTTGTTTGTATCAAAAACGCCGCAAATTCAATATCCAGTGGTTGTTTTAGAAGCTAAAATGTAGCCACATCATATGACTTGTTATGCTAATAGTATTGTTTATTAAGGGTTCCAGGGTATGTAAATATTTGACGAAAATATTTGGTTTGGTTTAGTTGTGTATGAGAATTGCAAATATGTTTGTTTACTTGGATTACCTACTCTTCTCTATATTTAATTTGCAGACTGTCCCAATTGTGTACTCCTGGAAAAGGCTATTGGCTTTATAATAATTGTTATATTGTATTATAAAGTTATACACCGTCAATAATTAAATTTGTAGTTAATCCCTTCACGTCAGAATACTAAATGAAGTAAAGGACTTATCAGGATTCCGTCAAGGTCCTGGTCGATAGTATACGTGGCAAGGCAGCTCGGTTAAGGATTCCAAGTCTATTATACACTCATTGTCAATTCAGGACTAATATCTCTCATAGATTCACAAAGGACGATCAATTATAAACGCCAAACTGATAGGCGGTTACTGGATATTAATATACAGGATCTATTAATTTGTATCTGATGATAATCCTTTAGTAAACTATATATAAGTGTTAGAAAACTTCATTAAATTTTCAGGATAGTAATTAAATAATTATTTATATATTTACAATAAATACTGTGTAATACATCGGGAAATCTTTAAATTATTAAGACTATTTTTCAATGAATAAGCACGTTTTAGGGTCCCTACAATACGATTTTACTATTTTTACGATGATGTCTGCATGTGTGTGCTTGTGTGTGACTATAATTTGGCAGCGATATCTCCAATACTAAAATTCCAAAAATTACAATTTTTACGTATTCCTCTTCCTTACATCCATATGCATATTTAATTAGATTTTGGTTATATTTGGTCAAGCGGAAGTACCCTCATTTAAAGATTTTAATAGTTTTTCTTGAAAAAACGCTGTTAAATATTATATTTTGACATTTAATGTTATTATAAATATTAAAGAATATTCTTATCAACACGAATTGATTGCATTTTATATTTCATATTCAATGGATATAGAGTTAAAGTATTTTAAAGAAATTAAATTTTATAAATCAGCCAACTATGCAATAACCATGGAAACGACTACTATATTAGTAGTATATAATACGTGACATATATCAGTGTCAATGAAAAGAAAATGAATGTGGCAGAGATACATTGGTTTGAACATGTCATTGAGAGATGAGGAATATATTGGAAGAAGAAAGACTAGCTTAGTAATAGAAGGTAGAAGAAACAGAGGAAGACCAAAAATAAGATGAAAGGACTGTATTGCGGATGAATCAAGAGAAAAGGAACTGAATGAGGACGATACGCAAACAACGTTGTTACCAGAACCTATTCAACTCTTCCCATTACTGTTAAATTGAGGAATCCGTTATTACACGGGTCTTTAGTTTTATAGAATTTGAAAAATCACACACACACATCCACACACACACAGACATCATCGTAATAATGTTATAATCGGATTTTAGGAACCTTAAAACGATATGCGATTTTTAACATGAATCTAATACCTCTCTTAGCGAGAGGTAAAAACTAATGATCTGATTTTATATTATTGTGACGTATACCCCTGACTTTAGAGTATATGAGCTCCGCTACTGGTCGGAATAACCCCGATGACGTAATCCCCTCGGGGAAAACCCATACGCGTTCAGACTGGTGGCAGCCAAATAAATTCCTTATTTATATTCTAAAATATACCTTACCTGATATAGTAACTACGCCGAACGCTATAGGCAGAGCTGCTATAGTTCCAGCCCCAGATATTTCAGACGCAGCTAAAGCGACCAAGACAGAACTTCCTAGCGCCCAACGCCCTAGGAAGCCGTCTTTGCCGATGTCAGCCACGAGGCCCGATCCTTCACAGCCACTGGACATGATACCTGCAGGACTTCTTCACCAAACTGCAACAAAAAAAATCACCACTGAAACAAGATGGTACATTATTTTTATTTATTTATTCATTTAGTAGGAGGTATTGTGTTTCTGTGAAACATGGCCGATTAAATTCCAAAAGTTTTGAAAATTCTACGTGAAAATTCCAGACATTTGAGCGTAGATTACAGTGTTTAAAATTGAAAAGGACTGGTCCGTACGTTTTGTGATAAAGCCTAACAATGGCTGCTACGTTAATCCCTTTACAGAAACATTATTCTCTAGAAAATAAAACGAAATACATTGCGAAGCACATTATAATTCTCTTTGCATTTACATGAAATTCCTATGAAAGTTTAAACTACTTGTATCTCACTATTTTCGACATTATTTAGCATGGCTTACATTTTACATTTGCCAGAAGAAATGTTCTTTATCTTTACCAGATTATAAGACGTAAAGTATTTAAATACCTACATAATTATTTATGTATCAAGGTACTGAAGCTCTACTTTTTATCAGGAATGTGGGAAAATAAACTACACACACCATCAAATTAAGGGTGGGACAAAGCAAGTTGCTTATTTAGAAATTCAAATAAAAAATCTCGCCACTTCCGTTTTTGGTTACATAAGTATAGGGCGCGAGCAGTCATGTGACATTATTTAGTAATGTCAGAATTTTTCATTAAAAATTTCAAGATTTTCTAAGTTCATGTAGTTAATTTGTCACCAGGAGTGTGAAATTTACTTGTTGAGAACATGAAATTGGAAAATCACTAAATTTAATAATAATTACTAGTTATTATTCTGACTCGGGCCCCCATATCTGCTTGTCGAGGACAACAAAGTCACATGACTGCTCGCACCCTATTGTATTTAACATTTCTTGTATACAGTAAAAAAAATTAAAGATGTCCGACCAAGGTCATATACAAATTGTATGAATTCAGATTTTTGGTCCGCCTATTCTGACAAATTCAGTAGTGTCGTTTGCTTAGTTTTTGTGTGGGTACATAAGATACTACTGTTATTTTATTATTATAAAATTATATGTTACAATAATAGCATTCAAAATTCAAAAATAAATTAACTGGTAAGTTTATTAGCAAATGTAAAACCAATTATGTGAAAATTAAAATATGTAACATTATTCGTACGGCTATAAATCAAGGTAATGTATCTGAATTAATAAATAAGCTTACGTTACAGCAAAAGTATTATCAACACGAGCATCGTTTTAAAATGGAATGTCCTAACTTAGTCGAAACAAAATGAATTTTTGAAAGACAAGCGTGTTATATCCATCCTTATCGCACACGCTTAAAGCCTTTATAAAGGAGGGGGATAAATGTATGCCAATTTGTTAATTCGTTCATGATACAGATGACCTTGATCGGATATATTTCAAAAAATTTACTGTACATATACATTCTACACCAAAAATTCTACTTATATCTATTTTTTATATTTACTCTTCTAATTTTTCTAAATGTTTCCAATTCATTGTCGGGATTATATATACCAATAATTTTAAATATTTAACTATTAATACAATAAGAAATAATATAATGGATGTACTTCCCAGAAAAAATCGTCAGTAATTGATTTGTCAATTGGTTTCCATGACATTATTTGGGCTGTGAGATTTATTACAACAGATTATTATAGACCTTACATTTCTTTATCTCTAAATCTATAAAAGATATAATAAAATATTTATATGTATCAGATAGATAATTTACTCTTCTTTAATACTATCAAGAACAAAAATTTTCAAAAATAATATTTAGAAGAATTTTCCTAACTTTTCTATAATATCTTTGGCTCTTTATAGTGATTATCTATTGTCAACTCTTTTAATTATATCATACGTAATTTGCCGTGGTATTCCCATTAGAACAAAATTATTTTCTTTCATAAGATTTATTTTAGTTTTTATGAACTCAAAGGAAAATGACATTTTTGGTATTAGACTATGTAAACTATCTCCACATATTACTACGTTTTAAAGAATATTATTAAATTAAACACACCCTTAATATTTTTAAGTAATTAAATCACAGAAACTGTTGTCAAACATAATGGGCAATAAATGTAGAGTAATATAGTAAAATTGTATCTTCCTAATTAAGTCCCCTGGTGTTCAAGGTCCCTTCATCAAATTTGGGATGCAAATAAGGGCAGAAACCACCCCTCTCTTTATTATTTAAACAGCTAAAACTCGAGACTTCCCTTGAATAATAATTCCGTTTCATGTTTTTATTTTCTGCGCGTAAAACGAGCTTTTTGAATTGTTTTTGTTATCTCTCGTGTTTTGTTTTTATTATTTTTGAATGGGTTGTTTTCAGATAGAAGTTAAATTATTTTTAAATGGAAAGTATAATCATTTTATAACACCATATACATGGAAAATAAAATGCTATAATTGAACCTTTTACATTATTTTTTTTCTTTCATTAATATTTTTATTTATATTGTTCGAATACATGCTAAAGTTTTTTACAACCCTGAGGTCCAGATTATGAGTCAAAATATTTAATACTTATTTACCTACGTTCATAATAGTATTTTATGTATCCAGGACGAAAAGTGGAACTTTAAGGTATAAGCAAGTTGTTTATGGCTGAGGGGGGTAGCCGAGGCTGTAATTACTTGTGAGTACCTTAAAGACACTTAAGTCCTACAACTTTAAAATGATATTTTAAAGTTCTAGGACTTTAATGTTTTACTTTTTGTTTTATAAATCGTTCAAAAAACGTTGCTTTAGAAACCAATATAACAAACTATATTTTCAAGTTATTTTTGCGACCTCCCTATATCTTCAGAATGCACTCTCCTATTCAGAAAATTGCCTTGAGATGAGTACGGAATATGAATAGGAAAATAAATTCGTCGAAAGGTTGAAGACTTGCAAAAACTGGTGAAGAATTCATTGACTTCAAGGAGACTTCGTAGCTCATTTTCCAAAGGATCCTACTATTGACATAGCCCATAAGGAGGTCCTGGGTTCAAATCTCAAGAAAGTATATGAATATTTCAGAAAATTCAGTGTTGTCCGTAAAGTTCCACCTTCGCATTTTTTTTTATTAAACAGTATTTATATTTTTTGGTATACAGGCACTCTAATATGTAGTAGAGGGTGCGCCACACATTATACGTTTATATACAGGGTGTATACCAGAACATAGGTCTTTAAAATGTAAAATATTATTTTCTTAATTTCCTGCTTCCTTAATTATTTTAGGTAAAATTGCTTAAAATTCTGCATCTGAATCAATAAAAAAATAATTTTGGCTACTTAATAAAGAATAAAATTTGAAAATTAACGGAATTACAATTTAATAGTATTAGCCATGGAATTAGAAACAAGAGACGAACAAAAGCGTAACGTTTTATTACTGTCAAAATAAATACTAATAATTTGACGTAATAAAACTTTTTGTCTAAAATAAATAGGGGAGCAATGCCTATGTTTCACTTTCCTTGAGTTTAATTTATAAAATATTTTAAAATATTTTGGTACTTAAATACGGGCACTCAAATATATTATGGAGAGTGAACCACGCATTATTTCGTGTAGAAATAGCGTGTTTGTGTAATATATTTGATTTTAAAAAGATATATTTGTAGATTTTATGTATTACATATTTTTTAACAAGTATACAATAATTTGTATGAATATTTTTTGTTATATATTTATATATGCAATACTAATGAATACATAAATAATTATTATAGGTATGACAAACAATACAGCATTGAAGTAATTCATATATACAAAAATACGTCATACTTTTTTTTATACATGACTATATTTTTGAACATAAGTCATTATCTTGATTAAGCAAAATATATACCTATATTATATTGATTATTACTATAATCAATAGTATTCTTATCAATAATATTTCCAGCAAAGTATTATAAAAGTTTGGATGTCCATATAACAATATATGACCTTGGAAATTTAATTAGGTATAAAGTAAACAATAATTAGTATGTCATTTGAAGCAAAGTGTTAAAAATATACAAAAATAAAAAAAATCTTATAAAACAAAACATAAAATATTGAATTGTTTATAAATATAGTTAATGTATATTTGAACATTTTTTTATAGATATTAATAAATAATTTTGAAAGTATAAACATATATTATATATATAGCTTAAAATATGCATATGTTTACAATAATTCAATATAAATACTTTATTAATATTTACAAACAATTCATATACAATATTTGAAACAAAAACAATACAAAACAACACGAAAAACATATATATACAATGTCATTCTTTTCGTACCTACGAAGCTATTTATTCTGTGAAAATTCTCCCGCACACCATACACATTTTAAGTTCCTGTTCCTGCACTCACTATTAAAAGTCAATCCTGCTACACTCCTGCAACCACTGATTGGTTTAATTAACCACACTATAACCACGCATGTATTGTTTCTGACAGCAGGAATACCGAACGGCAGGAGAAGTTTTCACAGACTGCAAGCAGGACGCCAGCAGGATTCCACGCAGGCGTGGAAGCAGGACTGTATAGTGTGTTTCCTGCAGAATTTGCAGGAAGATGAATGATAGTATGTGTGCAGGAATATATATGAAAATATTTATGATGGTTTATTATTTATATATTTCTAAAAATATATAATCTAACCACTCACTTCCGTTTTTGGTTACATAAGTATTTCAATTTCATGTGGTTTATTACAAATAAATTCCACGCTCCTGGTGACAAATTAACTACGTGAATTTAGAAAATTTTGAAATTTTTAATGAAAAATTCAAACATTTGATATCTATGTACATAACTACTAATTGTCATTCATCTGCTTGTCAAGGCTAACAAAGTCACATGATTGCTCGCGCCATATTGTATTTAACATTTCTTGTGTACTTACTACACCAAAAATACTACTTATATCTATTCTTTATATTTTTAAATTTTAAATTCATTCTATGAAGACATTTTGTTCTACTCTTCTAATTTTTCGAAATGTTTCCAATTCATTGTCGGGATTGACAGTATTTTTGGAGAGTATATATAATTTATCTATAATTTTAAATAAATAAATAAATAAATATTTCATCACGGCATATTACCCATTGCTGGGTGTGCCAATCTGCTTTGTACAGATATCGGTAATGATGGAATATTTGTACCGTGCGGGCGCTTACCAGGCGTAACCTCACGGGCACCCATAGCTGGCGTAGAGAGTGCACCACAGGGGTCAATTTTGTGCCATTAAAATTATTAACTATTAATACAATAAGAAATAATATAATGTATGTTCAATGACATTATCTGGGCTATGAGATTTATTACAACAGATTATTATATACCTTATATTTCTTTATCTCTAAATGTATAAAAGATATAAAATATTTATATGTATCAGATAGATAATTTCTTCTTTAATACTATCAAGAACAATTTTTTTCAAAAAATAATGTTTAGAAGATTTTTTTAAGAATCTGCTATTTCCAATTGTCCAATTATTACCAAAACCTTTTCAGCACACACAGACAACATCGTAAAAATATTAAAATCGGATTGTAGGGACCTCAACAAGTGCTTAATAATTAAAATCTGGATATGCGATTTTTAGCATGAATGCAATACCTCTCTTAGCGAGAAGTAAAAACTGAACATTAGTAAAAAATACAGGATTTTTGTCGTATAATATACGAGCTCAAATTTCTATAAAATTATTTGCTCGTAGATGATTGTTTAAATGAGAAATTTAGTTAATAACATTGTATTTAAATCCAGTACACTTTAATAATACATAAAATAAAAAAATGCCCAAATAGTTTTAACAATTGTAACCTAAAAATTATTTTTTTATTGCTGTTAAGAAGGTACGAATACATTTGGAGTGAGGCTCGTATATCATCCATTTCTTGCAATATAAAAATTCCTTCTAATTTCATATTTTGTTAGCTCATTCCTTTACCTACCCTAATCAATATTTAATCATACAAAGTAGCATATTCCACCCCTAATAATTATAATAACATTCAATAAAATGTCTGAACATTTCTCAAGGGTGCGTGTGTAGTGCCGACCTGCTGCCCCTAATATCACCCCCTTGCCTCTCGTGGATCGATGGGCAACTACCCTACGAGCAGGCAAAACCACCCTCGGAAACATATAGCTAGAGAAAGATGGGATAAATTACGAAAAAGTGACAGAAAATAAGGAAAAAATGGACTTTTTTGATGTACCAAAAATATTGTAATTCACGGGGGTCATTTTATAAATAATGCACAAGTTGGTAACACTGCGAATTGGATGATGCAACAATAGTGATATTCACGTCAGTTGTAGTAGAGGGCTTGGGGAAGCATTGTCCATTCTGACAAATTCAGTAGTGTCGTTTGCTTAGTTTTTATGAGGGTATACATAAGATACTACTGTTATTTTATTATTATAAAAATATGTGTTACAGTAAAAGCATTCAAAATTCAAAACTAAGTCAACTGGTAAGTTTATTAGCACACACATACATCCACACACACACGCACATATACACATCATCGTAAAAATATTAAAATCGGATTGTAGGGACCAGTGGCGTAGCCAGAAAAAAAATAGAGGGGGGGTTTTAGGATAATAAATTTTAAATAAATATGAGGTTAAATTGGCTTAATAACAACAATCAACAAAAACAAAATCTATAAATATAATTTTTATTAGTAGGCATTTTTTTTAAATCAATAGGTAAATAACAACAATGCCAAATTACGCAGTGAATTTCAAACCACCCACCTAAATATGTTTATACAAATCGCAGTATAAACACAACAAAAATTGTAGTTGTAACTCTAATAAATTAAATTAACGTAGGTATTCTACTCAAGAATAAGAACATAGCGCATGAGATTCACTGTTAGCTGTCGGTAAATATCGGTGAAGCGCGGCATTTTCACGAGAACATTGCGCGAAAGGGCATCTGTAAGCTAATAATTGCGTGTAAACAGATTTCTACGAAAATTAATATTCTTTTACAATGTTATTAAGAGAGTTGGTGTGAGTCAGTTGAGATGGTTTGGGCATGTGGAGAGAAAAGCGAGTGAACGGCTTGCTGCTTGTTAAGCGTATATATCTTGGTGAAGTTGAGGGTTTTCGATTGCGTGGCCGACCAATGTGTAAGTAGATGGATGTGGTTGGTAGGGTGCTTAAAGAGAGAAAGTTTCCAAGTAAGAAGAGAAGAAGAGCATGTATGAATGCGATTATGAGTGTAGCCGGGGCGAAAGAAGTGTGCTTAGACAGGAATGTGTGGCGAAGGATGATTGTTGCGTAACTATTATTGTGATCCGGATGCGGTATTTCGCTACCGAAAATCAGTCACTTTAATATGTTGAGAGTGAGGATTTATTGTATGATGTTGATGTTGTTGTTTATTATTTTCGGATTTGTGCTAACCCACTAAGTGGGACATGCGTGATTTTATGTATGTGTGTATGAAAATTAATTATTTTTTGCTTCAGATCATATTATATATGAACAACAAACGAGTATGTTTTTAAATTAGTGTTATAAGCGGCCTACCATGGTCTCACAGGGGGGGTTCTAACCCCTAAAACCCCCCCTATGGCTACGCCACTGGTAGGGACCTTAAAACGTGCTTAATCATTAAAACGTATATATTCGGTTTTTAGCATGAATCCAATATCCAAAACTAGTCTCATATTTTAAGCATCATTCTTTATGTATGTCCATAAGTTTTCTCCGAAATTAAAATATAAAAAATATATTCTTCCAGACAGTTTCAACCTAATATAAAGACGTCGAAGTAAAAACAGAAGAAGACAGTTCTCGTTCTACTTTAGATATGTTTTATTCCTTTGGGTCAAGTAAAAACTAACAAAATAAAATTCTAAAAGTTATTTGTATTCCCTCGAAGTTTTAAACAAGTTTTACTGAACTTCAACCGGCTGCTGGCGGAATTATTGGCCACGTAACACACTTGCAAAGCAGAGACAGTTTTAGGAAGATTCTGCAATTTATTCCACCCGTATTTTGGGTGTGAAAAGAACTACAAAGTCAGTTAAAGTAGCAAACATTTTCTATTTTACTTGTTTAACGTTCTACTATTATTTGAATTTTCGCAGGAATTCATTTTTCCCGGACTTTAAAATACAACATATACGAAGTCTGGCTATTAAATAACGAGACTGCGCGCGCAGAAGGCGTCCTAGAGGGGAAGGGGGGGGGGGGAACGAATGCAGCGTTGGATAGCTGGAAGTGTCTACTATTCCGGTACGAAAACACGTTTGTGTCGCTGTAGTAATATTTTTTTTATAGAGGTTTCTCATGCCGATAACAATGTGTAACGAAAAACACGAGCAATGTATCAATGTGAAATTTCTCGTTAAATTAAAAAAAAACTCCGACTGAGTGCTATAAGTTGTTGAAAGAGGCCTATGGTGAGAATTCTCTATCTCGTGCGCGTGTTTTCCAATGGTATAATCGGTTTGCTGAAGGCCGAGAGAGCACCGAAGATTTAAAGTCATGCTAATCGTTTTTTTCGACATCAACGGCATCGTGATGACTGAATGGGTTCCCGAGGGCCAAACTGTAAACTTACTATTTGAAAGTTTTGGCAACACTGTGTGAACGAGTTCGTAAGAAACTGTCGGAGTTGTGGAAAATCAAGTCGTGGATTTTGCACCTGCCCATAACGCGCTGTCTGTGAAGCGTTATTTAGCCGCTAGAAGCACTCCAGTGCTCGAACACGCGCCGTACTCGCTTGATTTAGCACCCTATGACTTTTTTCTGTTTCCGAAGACCAAGTCTGCCTTAAAACGAACCTGGTTCGAGTCGATGGAAGAGGTGAAGCGAAAATCGGCGGAGCTCCTAAATACTCTTACAAAAGAAGACTTCCAACATTGCTTTGACCAATGGAAAAAACGAATGGAACGGTGTGTGGCGAGGGGAGGGGAGTACATTGAAGGGGAGCATTCGATTATAAAATAATTTTTAAAATAAAACTCTTTTTCATAAGCAGTCTCGTTATTTAATAGCAGACCTCGTATTGTATGTAACTTCTTTTTTAAAAATTCAGTAACAATATGAACTCCGTGCGTCTGTTTGAAACGTTGTAAACAAGAGGTTCTAATTAAGCAGTCGGCATAATTAGGCCCAAGAGCAATTAAGCATACGTTATCTATCCTGAAGTTGACAGAGCGCTCTTCAGACCTGAATTGTAATCAAATTTGAGCCAGACATTAACTTGCTAACTCAAATGTATATGCCTTACACTTAAACACATACCACATTAGTGTAACAAATAGATACAGATATGTATATACAGTAAATCTTTTTAAAGATGTCCGATCAAGGTTATCAATATCATGAACGAATTAACAAATTGACATATATTTATCTCCCTCCTTAGTAAAGGCTGTAAGAGTGTGCGATAAGAATGGATATAACACGCTTGTCTTTCAAAAATTCATATTGTTTCGACTAAGTAAACGACACTAGTGAATTTGTCAGAATGGGCGGAGCTAAAATTTTAATTCATACAATTCGTAGATGACCTTGATCGAACATCTTTAAAAAAATTACTGTACAGTAAAATTTTTGAAAGGTCGTCTACGAATTGTATGAATTCAGATTTTTACTCCGCCCATTATAATAAATACAGTATATACTGTCGCTTGCTTAGTTTTTATGAGGGTACGTAAGATACTACAGTTATTTTATTATTATAAAAATATATGTTGTAGTAAAAGCATTCAAAATATGTTAAAAATAAGATAATGACACAATGTTTATGACTCAAGGTAATGTATCTGAATTAATAAATAAACTTACGTTATAGTGAAAGTATTATCAACAACGAGCATCGTTTTAAAGTGGCATGTCCTAACTTAGTCGAAACAATATGAATTTTTGACAGACAAGCGTGTTATATCCATCCTTATCGCACACTCTTATAGACTTTGCAAAAGAAAGAGATAAATGTATGCCCATTTGTTAATTCGTTCGTGATACAGATGACCTTGATCGAACATACTTCAAAAATTTTACTGTACATATCTTTTAAAAGAGATAAAATAAGTTTTGCTCAATACTTTTGCCCGTGATAGTACATAAAATTTATTCCAAATATAATACAAAATAACTTAAACATTATATTAATACATTAAATATAACATATACTAACAAATCATACTCTGTTTGATCTTAACAATCCAGCATGATTCAAAACTAAATATATCTCCCTTCTGTCAATCTTATCTGCCTCTCTGTCATAGACAGGCTGTTCACCAGGTCCTATCCAAGTCATCCTGGCCAATGCGTCTCGGACTCTACCATCTTTATACTGATTATTCGTTAAATGCGGTGGTAACTGAGCCTCCTCTGCAGACAATTGGAGGACAGCTCTATGCGGAAAAACTCCAGCTGGAGGTGGAGGATTCAGACCTATGGGGAAGACGTCCACTGAAGTAGAAACAGTGATGAAAAGTAGAAGAAATAGAAGATGCATCATCTGAAATGAAATAAACTATTGCACATAGATGTCAAATGTCAGAATTTTTCATTAAAAATTTTAATTTAATTTGTCACCAGGAGTGTGGAATTTACTTGTCGAGGAAAATAATACACATGGAATTGGAAAATCAGTAAATTTAGAATGAAAAATTATGATATTTGACATCTATGTACATAATTACTAGCTATCATTCTGACATGGACCCCCATATCTGCTTGTCAAGGCCAACAAAGTCACATGACTGCTCGCGCCCTATTGTATTTAACATTTCTTGTATACCTACACTCTACACCAAAAATTCTACTTATATCTATTCTTTATATTTAGATTTTTAAATTTTAAATTCATTCTATGAAGAAATTTTGTCTTCTTCGAAATGTTTCCAATTCATTGTCGGGATTGACAGTATTTTTGAAGGGTATATGTAATATACCTATAATTTTAAATATTTAACTATTAATACAATAAGAAATAATATAATGTATGTACTTTTGACACTGGCATTTATCTGTCAGTTACAAACATTTTAATTTTGAATTGTTTCCATGACATTATTTGGGCTGTGAGATTTATTACAACAGATTATTATATACCTTATATTTCTTTATCTCTAAATCAATAAAAGATATAATAAAATATTTATATGTATCAGGTAGAGAATTTACTCTTCTTTAATGCTAGCAAGAATAAAATCCTCAAAAAATAATATTTAGAAGATTTTTTTTAAGAATCTGCTACTTTCGTTTGTCCAATTATTACCAAAACCTTTTCAGCTCTTCCCAGTAATGTCCGATTGAGAAATACGTAGTTAAACAGATATTAAGTATTCTAGTTTTTGAAAAATCGTCCTTCCAACCTCCCCACATACACACACATACACACACACACACACACACACAGATATCATCGTAAAAATATTAAGATCGGATATGCGATTTTTAGCATGAATCCAGTACCTCTAG
The DNA here is from genome assembly GCA_951394225.1 of Harpalus rufipes. Classification (NCBI taxonomy): domain Eukaryota; kingdom Metazoa; phylum Arthropoda; class Insecta; order Coleoptera; family Carabidae; genus Harpalus; species Harpalus rufipes. The sequence continues at coordinate 2,338,723 of OX596288.1, forward strand.
CGACAGGTACAAATATTTGAAATACATAAATAAAATTTAGCATAAAATAGACCATGTTTCATTAGTTTTAAGTTTTATTCTGTACACCATTTTCACTCCATTTTAAATCATTCTGTAATACTTCAACCCTAACTGTCCTTAAAACCTATGTAACTTGTCCGGAACACTCTTTTTACTCTCTGTAGCATCTGTTACTCTAACCAGTCTAACCCTTTGCACTTCCGCAGTCGGACGATCATTGAAATGGACTTACAGTAAATTTACCGCTTTAAAGCAACCGAGCGAGCCGTCCGTATAAATCACATGAGCAAGAAAGAGATGGAAAGCTTTACCGCTTATTTTTACGAGTAGGAAGATACAATAAATAGACAAAAATGTTTGCATAGTTGTTTGGTATTTAATTTGTAACTGTTTGTTTTTTAATTTGAAATACGTAGATTTCAAAAATCGTCATGACGAATTTGTATATCCTCACATTTATGGAAATAACTCTCGGAACCTCCAATTCCAAATTTTAAAATTTTATGTTAATAGAAATGTTGGCATAATTAATAAATATTGACATAGTATAATGTAACTTTTAATTCTGAATAATTTTCTTCAAATAAACTTTTTTTAAAAATAAATAATAAAGCCACAAATAAACATTTTATTTATCAATAAATCCAATACAATCTCAGTATGGCCATCTATCGCATAAAATTATAAACAACCACTGACATTTGTTAATATTTATATATGTACTTTCAGAAATTAATAACTCATAACTAGGGCATTAAATCGAAAAAAGTTTCAAATAAAACTTGCTCAAAATAATATATTTTAGTTATTTACATATTAACCCTATTTATTTAGTTTTTATTTGTAGAGATATAAATGCATACATAAATAAATCATTTTCTCAAAAACAAAATGTAAATAAATTAAATTATTAGCAAAAACATATTTAAAACTAAAAAATAATACAAGTTTATTTAGAAAATTTCTTTGTATAAAATTTTCCCTACATATAATAAACAAATATTCGTTCTACTCATTATCTCTAAAACTAAAGCGAAAATAAAAAAAAAGCTTCAACAAAACTCCCCTTTATTTTTTATTATAAACAATTTTTATTTAACAAATTTTGTCGAAAATTTGCTAATTCAGCCAGAAAATGATTTTTCTGGAATTTGTTAATCCAAAACGAGACTATTGCTGCAATCTATGATGATAATTATAAACTATTTTTTAATGTTTTGTTGTAACAAAGTACGTTGTTGTATCGTGTAAATCGGCGAAAATCAATAAAAATGATTTTTTCAAATTGACCAATCATATTTCTAGAATTTTTTTGGTATTATTTGTTTAAATAAATTTCCAGTGCAGACGCCTTCTTTAAGGGGCCTGTTTATACGATGCCCCTAAATGCTCATATAAACAATACATGGCAAAAAAATTGTATCGACAGGCATGGAATGGATCGTTTGTGACGTCACGAGATCCAAAAATCAACAAAGTGATCATGCGCAGTACACTAAATTTAAATTTTGTGCGGTATTTGAACATAGCAATAATAAATACGAAAAAATGTGTGTGTGTGCGTGTGTGTGTGTGTGAATGGAAGCCGCGGGATACAAAATTGTTTAAACAAACGTCATTTGATTGAAAATCAGCTGTTCAGTTAAAAAAGAGTTAATATTGTGTATTTTAAGTTAATTAATACATAATTTGACGCGTAGATTCCGAAAATCTTAGTCTCAAGTTTGTTTTTTTACTAGTTTACCCATTTCAGGGTGTGATATTTCGTATTCAAAAATAAATAAATATATAAATTTGATATCTCGAGTTCAGAATGTATGGATCAAAATGTTTAATGTTAGGCCTACATTTATAATGCATTTGTAACAAAATTATGAGTAGATATGATATATTATACATATATTTCAATAAAGCCGGGTTCGTATCTCTATCGGTTTTTTATTAAAAAAATGGTACAAAATTTAATATGGACATATAATTTCTATTTCTATACTTATAATTTCATCATTCAATACTGATAACTTTGAAGAAAGTTATTTTCACTTTCAATTTAGACTTAAGTTTACTTTTAAGTGTCATGTATACGTT